>OX596075.1:32316142-32831142 GCA_951394005.1 Protophormia terraenovae
CCAAAAATTTTAAAAGTTAACTTGTTAATATTTTTACATATAAACAACTTTTTTATCTCTTTTACCTTAAAAATCGGTGATATATATTAAAAATAGATAACATTTCTCACAATAGCTTGGAAATAAATAAAAATATATTTTCAAAAGAACTAGTAAATTAATTTATGTGAGTTAAATTCATAGAATAACGGAATTTAGTTTTGTTTCGATTCCATCAGAAATATTTTTTGTCTGTTGTTTAGTTTCCTTTCAATAAGGAACAATTATGCAATTTATTTTATTATTTACCTCTATTGAGGGTACATGACATAATAAAGGTAAATTAAAAGTAAACCATTTTATTTCCGCAATGCATTGTCTTGAACACTTAAATTGTAATTTTTAATCTCAGTTTTAATGTATTTATCAAGAAGTACATACATGTTATTTAAATATTTACTTAAATACAAGGTTTTATAAACTAATTACTTCCATTCTACATTTAGAAATTCATCATCAACACTTGCTGTTTTAATTTTAAATTTTTACGAATAATAATGAAAATTGTTATTAATATTACACATAATTATTTACCTATTTGCTATTTCGCCGATTTTTAAGGCAGAAGGAATAAAAATGTGGTTTATGTGTCAAAATATTAACATATCACCTTTTAAAAGTTTTGGTTAATCGGTAACACCTAAATTTCGAGTGACTGTTTAATTCGATAACAATTTAAAAATACTCTCTGTAATGATTCAAAAGTTCATGCTACACCCTACACTTAGTACCAATATTTGTGTAATAAGTAAAAAATTGATACACCAAATTCAGATTTTGGTCCATCTACCCTAATATATTAAACAAATGTGACAAAATGTATCGATTTATAAAAACTTCTCTACAAAATAGTAAAAACCGTTTCCAGCAGGCTAAGCCCATATTAAAACCAGGGCCTTTTTAAAAGAAGTTCATGTAAAAATTTTTACTTTGATTGCTTATAACATCACAACAAGTCATAGTAGGCTAAAAAATTATATGTCAAAAATTTGTGCATTTTATTCTGAATCGAAAAGCTTATATAGTATTTTATCGGAAAATGTTAAATTAAAGAGTCATAGCGCAATAAAGATATTAGTTACTTTTAAGCCTTGTTTTAGGACAAAGGTCAAAGTCGACTGGCCGGTTTACGACCGATCTACCCAATTTTTGCACACATATTATTTTTTTAGCCCCATCTACCAGAAACGGCCGGTGGTGCAAGTAAAATCAAAAATTTTGTATTCATGGGTAATCTAGTGTGCAGTAATATTTCTAGACTTTTAAAGTTCATTTAATAAAAACTGTTAATAAATATGAGTTTATGAAGGATGAAAACTAAAATTCAAGTCATGAGAAAAATAATGACCCCAAGCATATATAAGCAAATGGTGATAATGCAGCAAAATTTATTTGCAAAAAGTTTTAAATATACCAGCATAAGCTCCAAACTTTCATCCTACATCGTTTTTTTCTCCTTATTTGAAGAAGAAAGTGACTAAAAGGTATTACAGGAGCATAATGAACTAAAAACACGCACTAATGTTGGAATATACACAATTCCAATTGACTGTAACATTCATTAATAATTTTATTTGATGAAAAAGGTTCCACAAGCTGTTATATATAGCTCCTGTTACCAATTTAAATTAAAAATTCCGAAAATTTTTAATTTTCTTCAGCAGTTTTATAAATGTAAAAAGAATTTCTTGACACTAAGATTTTTGTGTTTGTTTAGTTTTTGATCCATTTCTAATAGTTTAAATCATTAAATATTAAGTTTCTTTGAGTTATATAGTAATAAATATATAAATTAACAAATTCATATTAAAAATGTTTACATTAGCAAAAAATTATATAGTTTTTTATACCCAAACTTCGTCAAATTCATGTTTTTTTTTAATGTAAAAACATTTTCTTGACATACTGTATATTTTTTATTTATTTAAATTATTCGTTAACAAATAAAACTAATTGAAATTAGTTCAAATAAAAAATATTCTTGGATCCCGTGTCGTAAGTATTTTTTTATCTACATAAATAAAAGAAAATAAATAATTTTTAAAATGTGTTTAAAACTATAAACAGTAGTAAACTTAAGCTTCCAGTTTTCAAATAATTTGTTATCCACTCTCTTGTTCGAGAACTATTAAATTTTTAGTTTAAAAATTTGTTGACATATTACGTCTTAAATACTACTGACTTAATAGTTTTTATTGTTAACACAACAATTTAAAACATTCTTTATTAAACGATAAATACAAACCAGGTTGGTTTCTTTTTCTTTTATGTTTTTGTTTTAATATATAAGTACGATGAATTCAACATAAGTTAACGAAATATTTCGTTGATTCAATATTCATTACCATTGAGTAAAGCTTCTATTCTCTTAAATCCAAGTATTAGTATATTAAATCAAGGAATTTTACATTAAATTATTTTTTTATGTATACTATATTTTATGTTTTGTTCCTTTTCGTTCTTCATTCAATGAAAACTTCCTTTTATTATTAAAAATAAAAATTTGGCTTTTGAATCAATTAATTAATACATTTAATCAATGAACTGATTTATTTTATTACGGAATAAATTTAATGAATGATTTCAACGTACTCTTCATAAGTGCACTGAATATTTGAATGAACTTCAGTGAATATTTTCATTGAAATAATTAATTCGTATATTTAATCAACCAATCTTTAGAAAAAATCAATGAATGTACTTCATTCATTGAAATTACTTTTTTAAGTATTTTCTGAGCAGTTTTTAGGTTATAAAATTTTCTATATAATTTCTATATTAACCCTTTTTAGGTTATATAATTTTCTGTATAATGGATAGCAAATTATAGATTCGTATTTTATAGGTACATAAGAAATAATTCAACAAAAATGTAGAACATTTCTAACATGTCCCCTATAGCCCCTAGAAGTCTTTAAAATTGCTAAAATCACCGAAAATATAAGAGAAATAATACCTTTGGTATTTAAAGTTTTTGTTGACTATAAAACACGGGTGTCTACTTTCCTCTACCTAGAATTTTATAACTGAAAAACTCCTCAGCAAAGCAAATTTTCTTTCGTCCTCAATGGATTAATCATATAACGTAATGCAAAACTTTCATTTTACTTTCTACACTAGATCAAGCATAAGGATTAATTATTTTGCAAAGTTATTTGCAATATTTCTTTTTTTTTTTCAATCTTGTTGAACTGTTTTGTATTTAAGTTATATTTTATGTAAATAGTTTTAAAAAATATATATCGAATTTTTATAAAATTAGTTTAATTAAAAACAAAGTGGCCACTATTGCCTTAAAACTATATTTAACAAGCGCAAATATTCGGCCCGGCCGAATCTATATACCCACCATCAACTTTTTCACATTTTAAGTTATATGAGAGGAGGTAAAGTGGGCGGGCCACGCCCATTTTTTGTTTCCGAGTTTGCATTAGTCCTTGAACTATTTGAACACAATTTCATTGATTTTCACCTTATATGGGAGGTGGGCGGTAAAGTAGGCGGACCACGCCCATTTTTGGTTTCCAAGTTTATATCGATCCCCAAACTATAAGTACAAAATTTCGCTATCGTACATGCTTTTGTTGCAGAAATATCAGAAGAAAAGTATAAAACGGACACCCTGTGTTCCTAGTCTTTAGCCCATAACTTTTTCATGCTACACCCTACACTTAGTACCAATATTTGTGTAATAAGTAAAAAATTGATACACCAAATTCAGATTTTGGTCCATCTACCCTAATATATTAAACAAATGTGACAAAATGTATCGATTTATAAAAACTTCTCTACAAAATAGTAAAAACCGTTTCCAGCAGGCTAAGCCCATATTAAAACCAGGGCCTTTTTAAAAGAAGTTCATGTAAAAATTTTTACTTTGATTGCTTATAACATCACAACAAGTCATAGTAGGCTAAAAAATTATATGTCAAAAATTTGTGCATTTTATTCTGAATCGAAAAGCTTATATAGTATTTTATCGGAAAATGTTAAATTAAAGAGTCATAGCGCAATAAAGATATTAGTTACTTTTAAGCCTTGTTTTAGGACAAAGGTCAAAGTCGACTGGCCGGTTTACGACCGATCTACCCAATTTTTGCACACATATTATTTTTTTAGCCCCATCTACCAGAAACGGCCGGTGGTGCAAGTAAAATCAAAAATTTTGTATTCATGGGTAATCTAGTGTGCAGTAATATTTCTAGACTTTTAAAGTTCATTTAATAAAAACTGTTAATAAATATGAGTTTATGAAGGATGAAAACTAAAATTCAAGTCATGAGAAAAATAATGACCCCAAGCATATATAAGCAAATGGTGATAATGCAGCAAAATTTATTTGCAAAAAGTTTTAAATATACCAGCATAAGCTCCAAACTTTCATCCTACATCGTTTTTTTCTCCTTATTTGAAGAAGAAAGTGACTAAAAGGTATTACAGGAGCATAATGAACTAAAAACACGCACTAATGTTGGAATATACACAATTCCAATTGACTGTAACATTCATTAATAATTTTATTTGATGAAAAAGGTTCCACAAGCTGTTATATATAGCTCCTGTTACCAATTTAAATTAAAAATTCCGAAAATTTTTAATTTTCTTCAGCAGTTTTATAAATGTAAAAAGAATTTCTTGACACTAAGATTTTTGTGTTTGTTTAGTTTTTGATCCATTTCTAATAGTTTAAATCATTAAATATTAAGTTTCTTTGAGTTATATAGTAATAAATATATAAATTAACAAATTCATATTAAAAATGTTTACATTAGCAAAAAATTATATAGTTTTTTATACCCAAACTTCGTCAAATTCATGTTTTTTTTTAATGTAAAAACATTTTCTTGACATACTGTATATTTTTTATTTATTTAAATTATTCGTTAACAAATAAAACTAATTGAAATTAGTTCAAATAAAAAATATTCTTGGATCCCGTGTCGTAAGTATTTTTTTATCTACATAAATAAAAGAAAATAAATAATTTTTAAAATGTGTTTAAAACTATAAACAGTAGTAAACTTAAGCTTCCAGTTTTCAAATAATTTGTTATCCACTCTCTTGTTCGAGAACTATTAAATTTTTAGTTTAAAAATTTGTTGACATATTACGTCTTAAATACTACTGACTTAATAGTTTTTATTGTTAACACAACAATTTAAAACATTCTTTATTAAACGATAAATACAAACCAGGTTGGTTTCTTTTTCTTTTATGTTTTTGTTTTAATATATAAGTACGATGAATTCAACATAAGTTAACGAAATATTTCGTTGATTCAATATTCATTACCATTGAGTAAAGCTTCTATTCTCTTAAATCCAAGTATTAGTATATTAAATCAAGGAATTTTACATTAAATTATTTTTTTATGTATACTATATTTTATGTTTTGTTCCTTTTCGTTCTTCATTCAATGAAAACTTCCTTTTATTATTAAAAATAAAAATTTGGCTTTTGAATCAATTAATTAATACATTTAATCAATGAACTGATTTATTTTATTACGGAATAAATTTAATGAATGATTTCAACGTACTCTTCATAAGTGCACTGAATATTTGAATGAACTTCAGTGAATATTTTCATTGAAATAATTAATTCGTATATTTAATCAACCAATCTTTAGAAAAAATCAATGAATGTACTTCATTCATTGAAATTACTTTTTTAAGTATTTTCTGAGCAGTTTTTAGGTTATAAAATTTTCTATATAATTTCTATATTAACCCTTTTTAGGTTATATAATTTTCTGTATAATGGATAGCAAATTATAGATTCGTATTTTATAGGTACATAAGAAATAATTCAACAAAAATGTAGAACATTTCTAACATGTCCCCTATAGCCCCTAGAAGTCTTTAAAATTGCTAAAATCACCGAAAATATAAGAGAAATAATACCTTTGGTATTTAAAGTTTTTGTTGACTATAAAACACGGGTGTCTACTTTCCTCTACCTAGAATTTTATAACTGAAAAACTCCTCAGCAAAGCAAATTTTCTTTCGTCCTCAATGGATTAATCATATAACGTAATGCAAAACTTTCATTTTACTTTCTACACTAGATCAAGCATAAGGATTAATTATTTTGCAAAGTTATTTGCAATATTTCTTTTTTTTTTCAATCTTGTTGAACTGTTTTGTATTTAAGTTATATTTTATGTAAATAGTTTTAAAAAATATATATCGAATTTTTATAAAATTAGTTTAATTAAAAACAAAGTGGCCACTATTGCCTTAAAACTATATTTAACAAGCGCAAATATTCGGCCCGGCCGAATCTATATACCCACCATCAACTTTTTCACATTTTAAGTTATATGAGAGGAGGTAAAGTGGGCGGGCCACGCCCATTTTTTGTTTCCGAGTTTGCATTAGTCCTTGAACTATTTGAACACAATTTCATTGATTTTCACCTTATATGGGAGGTGGGCGGTAAAGTAGGCGGACCACGCCCATTTTTGGTTTCCAAGTTTATATCGATCCCCAAACTATAAGTACAAAATTTCGCTATCGTACATGCTTTTGTTGCAGAAATATCAGAAGAAAAGTATAAAACGGACACCCTGTGTTCCTAGTCTTTAGCCCATAACTTTTTTGTTTGCAAACCGATTTTGCCCATTTTCAATCCCAAACAAACCTTATATAAGACAAATATTTGTGCCAAATTTCGTCTACCTACGTTGCTCCGTTCGAGCGCTATCCTGCTTTCAACAGACGGACAAACGGACGGACATAGCTAGATCGACTCAGAATCTAACCAGGACCCAGAATATATATACTTTGTGGGGTCTTAGATGATTCCTTTGACATGTTACACACGGAATGACAAAAGCAATATACCCCCCATCTTTTTGATGGTGGGTATAAAAATATTGGTCATTACAGTTTTGAGCAAGAAATTTTATAGAAATTAATAATTTTATGTAATTTCCTTTTCACTTTTGCCTATTCAATTTCTAACAAAATTTAATTTTTTTCATATTTTATTGCATTAAATAATTTTCTCTTTAAGTAGTTTAACTAAAATTCGTTTTACAAATATTTTTCTACATTTCCTAAATCTTTATTCAATATAAAAACCCTTTTAAAAAGTAACCAATCAATATAAGTTTTCCTTTCCTTTCGTTTTTTTTTTTTTTTTTTTTGCTGTCCAAATCCTAAACCAAAACTAACATGTATGAATCTTTTAAAATCCTTACAGTCATATATCCTTTTTTCTCTTTTATTTTTTTCTAAACCATTATTCTTTTTGTTTGTTAGGGTTTCTTTTTTTGTAACAACCATATTAAATGTCCACCTATCTTGAAGTATTGACAATTATTGAATTTATTGCTTTTCACATGACAAAAAGTGTATAAAAGAAACTTTGTTCAGAAAATAGAAATCTACAAAGTAGATAATGGTGTGTGAAGAAAGATATGAAAAGAAAAAATATTTTTGGTTAAGAAAATGAAACGAATCAAAGAAAACTTTATAAAAAAAGAGTAAATTAATAGATTAAATTTACTATTTGGATATTATTTTTCTATATTTAGCAAATGGAAAAAAATATGATTTAACTACAAATATAAATACATATGTATGTACAAACTTGCCACAGATGTACATATTTGTGTAGGATAAGCATGATTTCAATTTGAAGTATTAAATAGTCCTATTTATGGTATGGTAATAGTAAATTTATATTTACTTACAGTAGAGAAAAAACTCAAAATATTTAAATAAGTATCTTAAATCCAAAAAATTTATAAATGAAAATTTATTTTATATATGTATTTTAAAACAATAACTATAAACAAATTTTATTCCATTATTAAATTTATATTTAAGTAAATCTTAAATTTTATTATTTAAATTATATTCAGTATTCACAACATAATATTGTATATTTGTATAAAATACAATATATTTCAAACCATAGTAGTATTTTCCTCAGAAAACCCCAATATTTTATAAAACAACATTATTTACTCATTTTGATTAAATTCATATTAACCCAAACTTTGGGGTTTTGCTATTGTGTGATATTAACAAATATCGATTGTAACATTTATGCTCGAATAGCAAAAATTTAAAACAATTAATTATTTTCAAAATTTAAACTACATATCCTACTATTGAAACCACAATTCTTTACATGAGTGTGAATTTAATGTAACTGAAACATAATACAGCACTTGTAAATAGAGTAATTTCAAGAGAATACATTTAATTTAAATGATTTCTTTTAAATATCGAATTTCCAATATACTCTATTTACACTGGTGTTGACTGCGGAACCAAAGATTTATGTTCATATAGATAACACCGTGTGTAATTTTTTTAAATTCCAAACGGTTTGCAAGATATGAGCCTGAGAAAATTATCACTTTTTTTGCAAAAATGACACCGAGGCCCCAAATCTTTAGGGGCCCATAAAAAAAGTGCATGACTATGGGCAAAACTGGGAGACACGTGTCTTTTTTTTTTTTTTTTTTTTTTTGTTGGTCTTTTATCACATAGTGGTGCCCGTATATGGTTTTATTTTTTCGTGCACTGTGTAAGTAATAAATAACCAGCAGAAAAAATATGTAGGTAATAGTTAGGCCTTTTAAAATTATTAATTCTTTATTCTTTCAAATGAAAGGAAGGGTTTATTCTTTCAAAAAAACAGTCAATGCATTTTGTAACCACCTTTTTTATATAGAAAAAATCCATTTCCGAGCTTATATCAATGCTCGATTTATCTGTGCAAAATTTCGTTGTAGTACATACTTTTTTTAAGAAGCATAACTTTTTTTATTAACCGACGTTGCCAATTTTCAATACCAAATAATTATATAAGATAAATATTTGAGCCAAATTTCGTACCCCTATGTGGTCCGCTCCGATCCCTATACGTCCGACGGACGGACATAGATTGACCGACTTTGAATCTTACCAAGACACAGAAATATATACTTTATGGAATTTTAAATGATATTTTCGACATGATATACAGAGAATGACAAACTCAATATATCCCGCATCCTTTTGATGGTGGGTATAAGAAAGGCCTGTGTATAGTACCATATTTTACTCCTGCATGAATACATGACTACATGTTGCACATTAAAGTTTCAAATATAGAAAACTGAATGCTGAAATAGATATAACCTAGCATTTGAACTGCAACTACGTTAGGGGAATTGCGGAACTCGTACTTTTTTTATTTAGAAAAAACTAAATGTAATACCAACAGTAAAAAAAACGAACTATGACCCTTAACTCCCATTGGAACCGTTATAATATTGCTATCTAATGATTACACTCAGGTTTCTAAGTTTATATTTAAAAACATACATACATACATACATACACACATACATACATACATACATACATACATACATACATACATACATACATACATACACACATACATACATACATACATACATACATACATACATACATACATACATACATACATACATACATACATACATACATACATACATACATACATACATACATACATACATACATACATACATACATACATACATACATACATACATACATACATACATACACACATACATACATACATACATACATACATACATACATACATACATACATACATACATACATACATACATACATACATACATACATACATACATACATACATACATACATACATACATACATACATACATACATACATACATACATACATACATACATACATACATACATACATACATACATACATACATACATACATACATACATACATACATACATACATACATACATACATACATACATACATACATACATACATACATACATACATACATACATACATACATACATACATACATACATACATACATACATACATACATACATACATACATACATACATACATACATACATACATACATACATACATACATACATACATACATACATACATACATACATACATACATACATACATACATACATACATACATACATACATACATACATACATACATACATACATACATACATACATACATACATACATACATACATACATACATACATACATACATACATACATACATACATACATACATACATACATACATACATACATACATACATACATACATACATACAGTGGTGGCCACGAATTTAAGACACGACATGTAACGAACTAAGTTGTGATAATTATTACAACCCTGCAATATAAAATTAGATTTTGTTAATTTTTCAGTGTACCCTGTAATGTTAAGATCAATTACCGTTATTTGGTTTTGTTTGTGTATACATTTTGTTGCTGTTTTTATTATATTTTCGTAAAAACGTGCTTTTGAAGCTGGTCACGAATTTAAAACATATAAGAAATATTTGGTTTTTAAGTGATTTTTTGGTGTTTTTTGAAGCTAAAAGGTAAGTAATGAATGTTTTATTCCATTTAATGTTAGAATACATCAAAATATTTAGTTAGAAATGGCCAGAGGTACTTGGAGTTCGGATGCCGAGCGAAAATTGATCCAACAAATGAATACTGATGGAAAAACAGTAATGGAAATTTCCAAGCTACTAAAATGTTCCAGATCCAAGATTTACAATGCACTGGAACACATCAAGCAACATGGCACTACCAAAAATGTCAAACAGCACCCTAGAGCCCGAAAAACTACACCCAGGGAGGATAGCTTAATTTATAAATCAGCTGCTAAAGATCCTTTCAAGAGCTCAAGTAAAATTAAAAATGAGATTTCATCGGATTTTGGTATTAATATATCGTCCAGGACAATAAGAAGACGTCTGAATGAGAAGAACTTACGTGGGTGTATTGCACAACGTAAACCACTTGTGTCAAAAAAAAATATTAAATCCCGACTAGCGTTTTCAAGAGAAAATCTCAATAAGCCGATGACATTTTGGAAAAATATACTTTGGAGCGACGAGTCGAAGTTTTGTCGCTTTGGTTCTGATGGAAAACAGTACGTATGGCGTCCTCCAAACCTGGAGCATCACCCAAAGTACACCCTTAAAACGGTTAAGCATGGTGGTGGAAATGTCATGGTGTGGGCAGCATTTTCCTGGCATGGTGTAGGTCCCATTCAGAAGATTATCAATAAAATGGACCAGCATATTTACAAAAACATACTGACAAGCATCATGATACCATTCGCTGAAGACAACATGCCTCTAATGTGGAAATTTATGCATGATAATGACCCTAAGCACACTTCACGCCTAGTGAAGAGTTGCTTAGAGGAAAATAATATCACAGTTCTGAAATGGCCAGCTCAATCCCCGGATCTCAATCCAATTGAGAACTTGTGGAATGATGTTGAGGAGCATGTACGAGCAGTAAAGCCAAAAAATTTGACTGATTTATGGGAAGAAATTCAAAAGGCTTGGTATGCCATTCCAAAGGAGCGCTGTATGGCCTTAGTTGAAAGTTTACCCAGGAGATGCGCTGCTGTGATTCAAAATAAAGGATTTCCCACCAAATACTAATATTGTTTTATGAAGCTGAGCTTTACTTTTGTGAATTAACTTTTATTTTGCCTATGTCCTAAATTCATGACCAGGCTTAAACTTGTATTAATCTGTATAATATGTAAATAAAAATTGGAAACTAAATATAGGTAACAAACTATTGTTGATTTTTTTTCATAACATTACTAGGATCTTTAAAAAATAACATGGATCTAAAATTTGTTCGATAAGATGTAAAAATTATCAGAAATATATAAGTGAAATGTCGTGTCTTAAATTCGTGGCCACCACTGTACATACATACATACATACATACATACATACATACATACATACATACATACATACATACATACATACATACATACATACATACATACATACATACATACATACATACATACATACATACATACATACATACATACATACATACATACATACATACATACATACATACATACATACATACATACATACATACATACATACATACATACATACATACATACATACATACATACATACATACATACATACATACATACATACATACATACATACATACATACATACATACATACATACATACATACATACATACATACATACATACATACATACATACATACATACATACATACATACATACATACATACATACATACATACATACATACATACATACATACATACATACATACATACATACATACATACATACATACATACATACATACATACATACATACATACAGTCATATATATTTACACATTTTGAAATTTTTCGAAAATTTGGAAAAGAAGTTAAAAATTTTTGTTGTTATAAACTACTTTGAAAAAGTTCTTTCATTGTTGTAAAGCCTGAAATGTGTAGATTAGATTGTGCAAATTTCTGAAAAAGTCGCTTTATTTATTTCTAATATTGAAAGAAAAATTCAGACGCATTTTTTATTTCAAAAGTATTTACACAAATTTTTTATACTTCACAAATATTTACACAGATTAAAAGCCAATTATTTACGCTTGAATTTGCTAAAGATGATCTCAAATCTTGTCTCTAAGATAGTGTAAAATCTTTTGATACAAACTCAACTTTAATAATTTGCAAAAATCTAAAAATAGTGACAAAAACGATGAAAAAAATCATTAAGAGCCAAGATAACATTTAAAAGAAGGTTTAAAATGGTACATCGTCATTATGGTTTGGAAAAAGGAATGGAAATAGTTAAAGGATGGTTGCGGTATTAATTTCTGATATTGAATTTTTCTTTCAATATCAAAAATAAATACCGCAACTTTTTCAGAAATTTATACAATCTAATCTACACATTTCAGGCTTTTCAAAAACAAAAGAACTTTTTCAAAATAGTTTATAACAACAAAAATATTTGATATCTTTTCCAAATTTTCGAAAAATTTGAAAATGTGTAAATATATATGACTATGACTATATGAATAAATTTTAAGAAATATGTTATGTAAAATATTGGACCATTTTGTCCCAGAAAATTTTATAATACAATTTTTAGCAAACATAATAATTTTTTATATTAGAGTGGGAAACAAAGTTTAAAGGTAGAAATTTTTCAAAAATGCATGGTAAAATTGCATTTGCATTATGAATTAATTTTTAAATGATAATATTATTTTTAAATTATTTTAATATATATTACTCATACGTACCGTTTTACATGAGAGATGTACAAAAATTACTGACAAAGTTATATTTGAATGCAAAATGTTATTAAATGATTATTCCTATTTATGAAATTAAAATAAAATAAAAAATAAAAAAAAAATAAAATAAATAAATTAAAAAAATAAATAAATAATTAAAAATAAAATAAATGAATAAAATAAAATTAAATTAAAATAAGATATGGAGTGATGGAGTGATTCCATGTCAAAACGGATTGCAATCGGGTTTGACATCTCCGATTTCAATGAAATTCACTACAAGCATTGACCTTTAGAAGATTTTCCGAAAACATTAAATTTCAGACCAACGTTTCTTTTCAGTCCGGAAATATGACGGTTTGAAAAGCGAAAAAATGTGAAAAACTTAACAAATTAATACTTATTTAACTTTTAATAACTTCTGAAATATGCATGGTAGATCTCTAGTTGTTGCTGCATATTCAAACAAAGATAATACTTCCATAATGATACATACAAAGTTTTTTACATCAAAAGTTCAAAGGTCAAAGTTGGAGATAAAAAAAATTCAAACTATTATATCTCAAAAAACGGTATTTTTAAATTTCTTAAAAAATTATATATTGTTGAGATAACCTTTCTACACATGGATATAAAATTTCAAGTTGGAGCCTTATTTAGTTTAGGAGTTATGGACACAAATAAAATCAAATTATTAATAACTCCTAAGCTATAGAAAATAAAATTTTAATTTTCATATAATTTTAAAAAACTATTCAAAGATCAAATTAAGACTTACAAAAATAAATTATTATATCACCGAAAACGATGTTTTAAAAATTCTAAAAAATTATATAATATTAATACAACTCCACTTTATACTTGTGCAAAATTTCATGTTGGACACTCATTTAGTTCAGAAGTTATGTAACAAAATATAAACTGAAGTCAAATTTTGTATATAACATTTTACTTTTTTTAAATATGTGCTCATAACAAAAATTATTTCAAAATAATTTTTGTAAATATTTTATATTTTCTGTATTTTGCTTCATAACTCCTAAACCAATAGAGGCTCCAACTTGAAATTTGGCACAAATATAAAGGATATATGATATATGCATTTTATAAGAATTTTAAAATACAGTTTTTTGCGATATTAAGCTTTAATCTTTATATTATCGATTTTGACCTTTGAACTTTCGAAGTATATAAATGTTTTACTTGCCGTTTTAAAGTCAATGCGTTTTTCTATTAAATGAAATAAAAATAAGAATTGTACAATGTATATTTTAGAAGTTATGAACAATAAAGTGTGACTACTTTTGAAAAAAATTCAACCGCTTTTTGATTTTTGAAATGTCATATTTTTGGACCGGGAGGATTCTTTACTCAGAAAAATTGTGGTTTGAGCAACATTTGCAATACTTAATATCTGTAGCAAATTTCGTTGAAATCGGAGATATCAAATCCGAAAATGTTTGTTTTTTGTCCGTTTTGATATGGAATTACTCTATGAGGAATATATAAAAATCGAAGACTATTAATTTTAACCTTATGTTAGAAAATCAATTTAATATAATTCTTAATGAAGTTCCTCTTGAATTCGTATCTTATTTCAATGTTTTGGGATTCTATATTGATGAAAAATTGAATTTTGATCAACACATTCATTATTTGGTACATTAAGTTTTAATTACATTACGTAGACTACTACGTAAACTATACTTGTAAACTACTAATAAATATTAGGAAACAAATTGGTCACAGCCTTCTAATGCCATTAATTTCATATGGATTAGAAGTGTATACTGGTACAAATCTACCAGAACCTACTCTTTAGTATGTCCACTTTTTCATACCCTATTTATGCAAAGGTCATTTTCACATAAGTTAAGTTAAACTAAAAATATTTGAACTGTCAAACATTATACTTAAATCGATTATCCTTAATTGGCTTAAGAAATAAAAAAAAATAATAATAACTTCGCTAACTACAAATAAGACCATGAGTTAAAAAATGTGAAATTAAAATTATGTAGTGAATTTTTAAATTTATTTCTACTGGAACAATTTTACAGAAAAGTTCCTAAAAAATATAAATTAAAAAAATTATGAGCAAAAAGTGGTTCCTTTTTTTATTGATTAAGGAGAAAATTGAAAATAAAATAGAAAAAAAAAAAAAATTTAAAAACTATGCACTAATCTTCCTTATATATATTTCATCAAACTTTGACAATTTTATGTTTTTAAGACAAAATAAAATCATATATAAAATTAATAAAAATATTAAAATTTTATTAGAAATTAAGTACGTTTTATTTTATTAAAACTTGTATTATGCTAAGCTTAAGAACAAAATAATATGTTTAAAGAAATTTAAAAATCCATTGAAATTTATTATTATTATTTTTTTTTTTTTTTTTTAACACACATTTTTGTTATATATGAGCTGATTTTGGCGCCCTTTATTGACATGATTATGTTTTCTATGGTTCAAATTTTATATCTATAGTTTCAGGCGTTGGAGCTAAAGGATGATGAATCTGTCTGTCTGTAGAAAACGGGATAGAGCACGGGGAGAAACAGCTAAAAGGATGATATTTGGACTAAATATTTACTTCATATAAAGTTTGTTTGGTATTGGAAATTAGAAAAACTCGATTTTAATTTATTTACTCGAGGTCTGTTTATGGAAAAACAGCAAATTTTAGATGCCAATATAAAAAAATAATTTTTGATGAAGAATAAAGAAAACGCAGTTAAGGAACTATAGCCAATTTTAATTTTCTTTTTAAAAAATCATTTGTTGACATGGGAAAAAGTAATCATGAAAATCTTGCAAGCGTTTTAAAATTTAACAAGTCAGAGATAGCTCCCAAAGGACCGAAATCCGCCTTTCAAGTTTAAATATCCGCCAGCTGCGATTGTCTGATTAAATCTGTGATAAAATATTTTATTTTTAAAATATGTTTATGTATGCCATCAGTAGATTTTTTTATGTGCAGAATAATAAAAAAAAATTACCCTGTACCGATTTATAGTTCTGTGAAGGCTAAATAATTTTTAATCAATTCAAATAGATTATGTTTTTGTTGAAAACTTAGCAGAAAATGCTAAAATATTTCAACAAAATAATGTATATGTTCATGAGGTTTCTTACGTGTAACTTTAATACAAATAGACGCACTCAATTACAATACAGCATTACCGACATTGTTACATAAATAATACTTACACATATACTTAAATTAATAGGCCAAGATAATGTATCCTTTATGTATATAATAACAGGTAATTATAGTACTTGTATGTAATTTGTATATATGTGCCTGTTATTAAACAAAGTTGTTTAAGAACAAGTGCGGTTATGCATCAATTTGATCTTTCACCTATATATAGGAATATTTACATATGTACGTACATTAGAGTGTCCCGTGGACAAAAATTTTGTAGGAAGACCCCTCAAACAATGCGTAAAATTAGCTTAATATGGGAAAAATATTAAAAAAATTTTAAAATTTCCTACTAACGATTGAAAGTCACGGGTCTAGAACATTTCGTCCAAAAATAGTATTGAGTTTTGTCTTGAAACAGGTATCAAAAAATTCGTAATTTTTAGACAATTATAAAAAAAAATATTTTAAGAAATTTTCGCAAAAATTTTGCTCCATAAACCGTCATTTTAGTACATCATGCAAAAAAAAAATCGATATACTAATGTACATGGACAGCTTCCTAGCTTTTACAGTTGTGTTAAAAGTACAAAAAAAGTACCAAAAAGTCCCTACATGCGGACTCTCACTCATTTAGGACTACATAAATATATTAAAGTTTATGTTTCTGTGTTTAATATAAAACAAAGTCCACAAAGTACCACAGAAGAACGAAAAAGTACCAAAAGGTCCCTTCATATAGAATCTTAGTCACTCAGACTGTTTAAATCCATACTTCTACATTGAATAGAAATTTCAAAAAGTACCACCGAAAGAAAAATACATAACAACAAAGTCCACTCTAGTGGATTCTTATTTACTTAAGACCACATATATTTAATTCAAACAAGCGCGAATGTTATATTCGGCCCGTCCGCATCTATATACCCACCATCAACTTTTTAAAATTTTACGTTATATGGGAAATGGGCGGTAAAGTAAGCGGACCACGCCCATTTCTTGTTTCCGAGTTTACATTGGTCCTTAAACTATTTGTACAAAATTTCGTTGATTTTCACCTTATATGGGAAGTGGGCGGTAAAGTGGGCGGACCAGGCCCATTTTTGGTTTCAAAGTTTATATCGATCCTCAAACTATTTATACAAAATTTCGTTGTCGTACATGCTTTTGTTTCAGAAATATCAGAAAAAGTATGAAAGGGACACCCTGTTTTTTAGTTTTTAGTCCATAACTTTTTATTTATTAACCGATTTTGCCCATTTTTAATACCAAACAAATCTTATATATGATTAATATTTTTGTCAAATTTCGTCAAACTATCTTGTCCCGTTCGAGCTCTATCCTGCTTTCAACAGACAGACAGACGGACGGACCAGGATATAACCAGGACCCAGAAATGAAAAATATATGGTCCTAAGTGAATAATCGTATTTTTATACCCATTCCGTGTGTAATATGTCGAAGGAATCGTCTAAGACCCCACAAAGTATATATTTTCTGGGTCCTGGTTAGATTCTGAGTCGATCTAGCTATGTCCGTCCGTCTATCTGTCTGTTGAAAGCAGGATAGGGCTCGAACGTGGCAACGTAGGGGGACGAAATTTGGCACAAATATTTGTCTTATGTTTGTTTGGTATTGAAAATGGGCAAAATCGGTTAATAAACAAAAAAGTTATGGGCTAAAAACTAGAAACACAGGGTGTCCGTTTCATACTTTTCTGCTGATATTTCTTAAACAAAAGCATGTACCACAACTAAATTTTATATACATTGTTCGGGGGTAAATATAAACTCGAAAACCAAAAATGGGCGTGGTCCGCCCACTTTACCGCCTACCTCCCATATAAGGTGAAATTGTGTTCAAATAGCTCAAGGACCAATGTAAACTCGGAAACAAAAAATGGACTTTACCGCCTCCTCCCAATAACGTAAAATTTGAAAAAGTTGATGGTGGGTATATAGATTCGGCCGGGCCGAATATAACATTCGCGCTATTTTTAACATTGAAGATTGTTTTTCGATTGAAATAAAAATAAAAAGATTGTTTTTTAGTATTAAAATCCGGCCTCTGGTAAAATGTGCATAACAGTTGTTCTAGCGACAAATTTGAAAAACTACAAATAATTAGCATTGATCTTTTGACATAGCTTTAACTTATAAAAATACAAAATGTATTGCATTTCTTAGCTTAAGATGGACTGATTTTTGTTTTTTCTTATAGCATAACTTTTTTTTTTTTTTTCTTTTTATTTAATAAATATTAAACAAGTAAATGCATATTTTTTAATTTTTTAGGGTATATTTTGAATTTTTAAGTATATTTTATAGGCGCATATTTTCCAAAAATAAATGCATATAAATTCGCCCCTAGTTATTACCTATCGTAAGTGCTACTCAAATAAGAAACTTTCAGACTGAAGGGGCTTTCCTGTCCAAAAAATATGATGTTTTAAAAATGAGAAAAATATACAATTATTTACAAAAATGTACATATTTTATGGCTCATATCCTATTGTAAAATCCTAATTTATAGAAAAATATATTCACTTTAAAATGACGTGTATAAAATTTATTTATTTCGAAAGTTCAAAGTTCAAAATCGATGATATAGAGATTAAAGCTGAATATCTCAAAAAACGGTATTTAAAAATTAAAAAAATAACGTGTTTGGATATATATACATGTTTAACTTTTATAAGTGTAATTTTGACCTTTGAACTTTCAAATTAAACCAACTTACTAATATCATTTTGAAGGTAATACCTTCATGTTTTAAATGATACTAAAGATAAAATTTTATTGTCTATACACTAAGGGAAAAAATTCGATTCAAAATCAACAACGGTTGTGCTCACATTGGTAATTTACGGTAACAGCTTTTTAATACCTTTCGTTAACAAATTTAATACAAAACATATGTAATTTAAAAATTTGATACCGAAATGGTTTCAACTTGGTGCCAATTAGGTATCGATTTTCAATAAGAATTGAACACGCAGTGTTTAATTTAAACACATACGGTGTAGATTCACTATTGACACAGAATGGTATCGTTTTCAACACGTATGTGATTGATATTTCTCTGGGTGTAGTTCAGAAGTTATATGTAATTACATTTTATTTTGGTCCATAACTTCTTAACTAAATGAGACACCAAAATATTATATTTTCAAAATAATATTTTTTCACAATTTTATGAGATATAATGGTTTGATTTTTATGTGTCTAACTGACCTGTGAAATGTTAATGTAAAATGACATTATATACATATATCTTTATAAAGGTAATATATTTTTCTTTAATATAAACCTAAAACCAGAGATCTACTGTGCATAGTTTAGAAGCTATTACCTATTTTAAACCGTTATATTTTTGGACCGGTAAAGGACATGAGTCTAAAATTTTGTGATTTGAGAAACACTAAAAATTATCAATGTCAGTATTGAAATTCATTGATATTGGAGTGGATTGACATCAATCAACTCAACAGTTATTAAATAACACAAAAAATATTTCTCTTTTTCAATTCGAAAAAAATTAATAATTATTTTTGGTCTCTGCTAAGAACTACATATGCTTAAGTTAATTTTTCTAATGTTTATTATAATAGAAAATTCATTATTGAATTTGAATATATTCCCGACTTAATTCCCTTTTTGGTACTTTTTCCTCCATAGATATAACAAAAAATGTATCCCAATAAATTTCTAAATTATAGTGGGATCCCATATTGAAATACACATAAGGAGTGCGTTCGAAAAAATCTTAACATATATAATATTAAATAACTTGGAAACGTTTGATATTAGAGTTTTCATTCTTTTTTATTTAACTGATAATTTATTACAGATCACAGAAAAATATAAGTTTTATAGTTCTAACCACTACTTATGAACTTGTGGACCATTTTTGGTAACCCTTCCGTTAGAGATTTGATAGTTGTTTCAGTAAATTTTTTGGAACAGTGTGTACATCTTCTTTTAAAATCTTCAGTATTTTGGGACACCTCTTTTGTGCTCTTCAATTCATTTTTCACAAGAACTCAATAATCTCTCCACTGGTCTAAGCTATGGACAATTTGGAAAATTGACCTATCTTGGTACAAAAACTATGTTTTTGTTTTGGTACCACCCCAGAGCTTTCTTACCATAGTGACATGATACCAAATCGGACCAAAATTGTGTGGACACGTTGTGCTCTCTTATGAAAGGAAGAGGTCTTTTTTGCAAATATTTTTTGATGTATATTTTGGTATTTATAGAGCCAAATGCAATAAATTACTTTCCTGTTTTGCCACAACTGCAAAAATCTTGTTATTCCAGGAATTTTTTAGGACATTTTTCCTGCTTTTGGGTCTTAGATTTATCTCTAACATTGTCTCGAGAATTTACAACATAAAAGTTTTGACACAGAAGCTGCGAAAATTCTGCCAGTACATACGTTTCTTCGTCAATTATACAACATGAGTATTTTATTATGAAATTTGGTTTTAATTTCCGTGTCCTATTCTTGGCTTCTAAATTTTTCGCAGCATTCCTCTGTGGATCTTTTTGGACTTTATATATTATCAAATAGTCAAAGCACTGAGCTAACCGGACTGTTTTTCTACCAGATGTGTTTCGAGTTCCTTTCAATATGCTTTCAATTTTCCAGCCTTCCCAATATCATATGGGCCTTTTTTTCTTTCCGAACCAGGTTTCCTATCAATGGTCAAATTCTCCTGAGACTGCACTATGGTTTCAATGACCACTTTTCTTGGCCAAAATTACCAAAATGGAAAAAAACAGGTTGCCTTTTTTGAAATATGATTTGTGTGAAATTCAAAGCAATTTAATATATTTATTTTGTATTTAAAAAAATTTATTAATTTTTACACTTTTTATGTGTCAGAAGTAAAGTCATTACAAAGGAAATTTTAGCATATTTCACTTATAACTCAACCCAAAGGCGTACATTTTCTTTAGCGGGTTTAATTATGATACACAACTATAATTTAGTAATATCTGCTATTTTATTTTTTAATCTTGGCATTTTTATTCATTGGTTAGACCTTGTAAATGATAAGAATTTCCAATACTAACTTATACGGAAAAGATGGATTTTCTCAAAAATCGCAAAAAATCGCAAAATGAGACAATATGGAAAATATAGCCCAGATATATGTTTATTTATTCCCGTTGAGTTTTTCTTTACCAATTTTCACCAAAAACTTGCAGGTCTAATGAAATGTAAAATTTCTTACGAATCCAATTTCATATGGGATTTTGTAAAACAAACTGTATTTTTCAAAGATGACAAAAAGTTTTAACTGATTTGATATTCAGTTATAAAAGTACTTATCCTAAGATCTATTTTCCATAATAAACTTATTTAAACAATTGTTGTACTCAATAATTATAAAGTATTGAAAACCGTTGAAAAAGGGCACATCTTTTATACATATTTTAAATTTGCTTAAGAAACTGAACTTTGACCTTTTGTGTTATGAAGACAAAATAGTAGAAGTAGGAAAAGACTTCATTTTTCGGCGTTTTGAAGTGTTTGCTACAAAACTAAGATAATTAAAACACAAATAGAAAATGTTATTAAAATTAGTTTTGGCCAAGAAAAGTGGTCGGCGAAACCATAGTGGACTGTTTAATAACATTATAAACAGTTTGGCTACAAAAACTTAATTCTGTGGCCAGTTATTTCAATTACTTCAAATATAAAAGTTTACGAATTCGTTTACACATTGAAATTGAAGCGTAAACATTTATAAGTTGTGTAAATAATTTTTCAAACAAAGTATGATAAATTTTTTACAAACTTGTATATTTATCATATTTATGAGCTTTACGAGGCATTTATGTGATTGAATGAAAAACCCTATTATATTATGATCTACTAACTCAAATGCTTTCGTAAAAACCAAAAATATTCCTCCAACTCCACATGAACTTTCATCTAATCCTTTACAAATATATCTTACAACAATCACAACAGCGTCTTGTGTCCCACAACCTCTTTTGAAACCAAACTGATAGTCATAGAGCATATTATTACCATCTAGATCAGGTGTTCTCACAAGACCTCGCTTCGCGATCCCCTTTTGACATTGCAATGGAAACGCGACCCACTACAACTTTTACTTTAAAAATCAGAAAAAATTTAAAGATAAAGTAATTTTAAAAAATAATATTAATAATTTCGACATTGTTTTGCTTGAATATTAAGAGACTTTTTCGTGTAATAAATCTAATATTCTCTGCTTCCAGAAAAGATCGAATCTCTTTTTTGAGGGACAAAAGAGTGAAAAAAGATATTTTTACATAAAAATGTATGTTGAAGAAAATTTTTTTAATATTTTTAGGGCTTCGGAGCCAACAAGTGGATAAACTTTGCTATATTTCAACTATTTAAAATGCTTTTAAATCTGTTGATTCAAAATAAAATTCAACGAATTTCAACTCTTTTTGAAATGAACCTGGTACTTTCCTAATACTAATATTGAAAGAACTTTCTGTTTTTAAATTATAAAGTTGCTTAAGCAAATTTTCTTTATATAGCCGTAAACTTATCGATGAAATAAAAGTTTTGTGTACTGAAAACGATTTTATAAAATAAAAGTAAAATTTCATGTGAAAAAACTATAGTTTCATCAAATTTAAGTGAACTACATATTTATCTTTTTAATTAATTGTTTTCCCTGCCATATCGTAAAGTTTTCTTTATACTGTGTCATTGGACAGTAGGGTCCCGTTGATAAAAATTTTTTAGGTAGACCTCTCAAACGATGCGTAAAAATTAGCTTAATATGGGAAAAATATTCAAAAAATTTTTAAAATTGATCTTCAGTTTTCTACCAGCGATTGAAAGTCACAGATCTAGAACATTTCGTCTAAATAATAGTATTGAGTTGTGTCTTGAAATGGGTATTAAACATTTCGTAATTTTTAGCCAATTATAAAAAAAAAATATTTTAAAAAAAATTTTCGCAAAAATTTTCATCAAATGCCTTAAAATGTCTTCTAGCAAAACAAAATCCCACGGAAAAAAAATTTAAAATATTTTTTACATAACCAGCATAGAATTACGAATTTTTTGATACCTATTTCGATTAAAAAATCTAAACTTTTTTTACCAATATGTATGGGACCCATGACACAAGCAAATTTTTACGCATCGTTTGAGGGGTCTTCCTATAACGAAATCTCGAAAAAGGCTTTCCTCGGGACACTCTATTGGACAGCATTACTTTCTTCGTTTGATCATTGTTGTCTTTATCAAGCATAATATTTTCAATTAAAGGTTCCTTCATCAGAAGTTTCTAAAAAGAACTCATTTTAGAAAAAAAACTCTTGTCTTTAATTAGGATATAAAAAGATGCATTTTCATTTCTAAAAGCATTTGTTTCATGCTTTCATTGAAATTTTCATTTGAACTTCTAAATAATATTTATATTAAAAAATTGTGTGTTTAAGAATATGTTTCAGGAACTCTTCGCGACCCCCCACGAATGTCCTTACGGACCCCTTGTGGGTCGCGGACCCCCATTTGAGAACCGTTGATCTAGATACATCAAAAGCTTATTAATCAAATCTTCTCAAACATTTTATCAATTGTAGATAGAACAGAAATTGGCCTATATTTATCTACAGCTGAAACATTTATCGTTTTCGGTATGGGTACTATTTTATGAATTTTCAAATCGTGTGGATACTCAGATGTAGCAATCATGCCGTTAAAGATCTGAACTAAAATTGGAGATATTTCATTACAACATTCCTTCACAAATTTAACAGATATATTATCATGCCTTGGAGATTTGTTAGCTTTCATGCCAGAAACTATTTCACAAATATAATGTATATCAATATTATCAAGATTAAACCTTTGGTAAGATTGTGTAAGAGTTCTTAACGAGTTAAAAGAATCCGATGGATACATAACTATTTCCTGTTAAGTGTCTTAAGAACTGAAAGGAAATAATTATTAAAACAATTATTTATAGAACATATTCTTTATATGATATATTTTATTCATAACATAAAGATTAGTAAAACAAAAAGACTGCTTTCAAATATAAATTAAACAAACTTAAAACTTTAACTCATTTTTATGCACACTAATTAAAAATATGCAACGAAAAGTTTACCATACACATTTATCAAATTTTGCTCAAAGAAAATTAGAAAATATTGTTGCATAAACTTACAGACACCCTCAAAAAAAAAAAAAAAAAAAAAAAAAAAAAAAAAAACCTAAATTAACAATAAGTTTTCTGGTTTGGTTTGGTTTGGTTTGGTAGTTGGTAGGTGCATGTATGTATTCGCAAAACCAAAATTTAGTTCCCAAACAAACATCGTTATCATCATCATAATGCAACTTTTGTATAGAAAACTTTAATAACAGATGTCAGATCAGGTTTTACTTTTAAACTTATAAATACAGACAACGTGTGTTTTGCTTTCTAAATAACATAGTTTGGTTGGTTCTATCTTTACTCGATGCAAAACGGAAAAATTTATGAAATTAATACATTTTGAGGCATGATAATGCAACAAGATATTTTTCACTTCAATACTATAGGTAGTATTTACAAGTTGTTTGCACGATTCGTGTGTTTGATTTCATCTTCTTTTTTACTTTATATTTTTTTAACATTGAATAGTATTTTGTTGCAAATGTGTAGGTGCTGTTAGTGTTATTGTTGAGAAAAACTTATATAAATTGTGTTATAAATTTTTTTGGTAGCAGCAACAAACGGAAATGATCTTATTTTAAAATTGTAGCCACAAGTTGCTTATATAAAATGCGACAAACTTTTGTAGTTTTTTTTTTTTTTTTTTTTTTTTTTTTTGCACACAACAGATTTAAATATTTTCTCTGGAATATTGCAACTGAAACTTTTGTTACTAAGAACATGGTAAGAAAGTTTTCGGTATGACATACTCTTGTTTTTAAACTACACATTTACTAATATACAATACATACAAATAGAAGTGTGTGCATGTGAATTTTGACTATAAGAAAATATTTAAAGTACCAGAAAAAAAGTCAAAGTATCTTAGAAAACTACGTGAAAATAACTTAGAGCATAAGTTACCTTAAAGGTCTTTTACGTAAAATACTTTTTGTAATAGTTTTATTTTAATAAGATTTGAAGCTTTGGAGTAAAATAAATTTATAGTTTCATTGTATGTCTATTGAAAAAGGTAATAATAGGACAGAGTTAAGATGCTTTGGAAATGAATTTATGATTTTTTCTGGAATACCATCCATAGGAACTTAGTTGTGCTTTCAGTTAAATTTTTGTTGGAATTATTAACCTTTAAGTATTCTTTGAACATTTTTTAACAATACATTTCAAATAGACAAAGTTCTACACTGCCTCTCATCTGAATACGACATAAATGTTTTATAAAAAAATATATTTTTAAAACTTTTTTTGAAAAAAGTCAATTTTTCGGACACCCTAATTGGAACACGATGCATTTTAAGCGGATTGAATAGAGATCATTCTTACTAAAATTTTATGTAGAATTGATGTATAAAAGACATTTTTTTATAAATCAATTGGATTCGTCTCTGCGCAAAATGGCGCTCAAAATATGCGTTTTTAGCCGCAGATATGAAGGGGAAGGAGTTGGAGAATTAAAAAAAAAAAAAATACGCCATTATTTTTACTGCTGCATAAACCTCCTAAAAAGGTATGATATCCAAATATCAAAAGACATTTTTCTTTTCGAAACGAACCCTATTAGGTATGCATGGGTATCCAAACTTAACTGTGAATCCAATCAAGATTTGTGCATCAATTTTTATGATACGTGGCTTTATTTACTCGTAGTTTGGCCAGCTTTGAGATAAAGGTGATAAACTTGAATATTTTTGATGTTTTCACTTTAAGAAATAAGTTTTAGTAAAAAAAAGAAATCTTGAATTTTGCATGAACAAATTTTTTTCCGACACTTTTATCGAAATATCTCCTAAACTATTGAGCGGATAATAATTTTATAGTAGAGCGATTTAAAGCTAATTTTATTCCGCATATCGTAATATATCACTTATATAAATCGTGCATACCGTTCTCAAGTAATAGTGAAATATACTCGAGTAATCGGCATATTTAGGGCACAATATTAGACACACCCATAAAAAAATCCCGACCTGATGGAACAAAATTGAAAGCAAATTCGCGTTTAGCATGCGGAATTCCATCTTGTCTACATATTTTTTTTATTTTTTTGAAGGAGCTCGAAAAAAAAATTTTTGTAATTATTTATATAATAAGGTGATAAAATATTTTGCGTTATTTAAATTAATGATATATTCCTATATACAGTGGCTGTCAGCTAGGGTTTGGGTTTCCCGTGATATTTTGTTTCCCGGGAAACGGGAATAAAAAATTCGATTTCCCGGGAATCCCGGGAAATTTAAATTTTAAGAAAAAAGCAATGATTTTTTATAAAGAATGTAATTTTTTCTATTCAGTACTATAAAACAACATTATAAATCAAATTTATGATTAGTTAAGGTAATAATATATAATACTTTGTATTAATACCATTAAAAACGAAAAATTGAACAGAGTTGACTACAAATAAAAAAATGTGCCGAAATTTGCTTTAAGAGATGCAATTACATTTAAAAAATTTAAAGACTTCAACATACAAAGTATTGATGGTATTTACAGCATAATACATTTGAAAATATGTTTGGTATTAATACAAAGTATTATAGTGTAAAACCAATTAAAAATTTTAACAATCTTAAATATTTCACAAAAAAAAAAAAAAAATAAGTGCTCCAAAGGAATTAAATTTATTTTCCCAGTAATTTCTTTAAAGCTTTCATATTTAATTCATTGACTTAAATTCTTTAACTTCACAAGAATTAATTGCTTGAAGAATCCACTACCAATATTACAATTCAAGTTTAATAAATATTTTGAATCATTCAAATTTTCTTCTATTCAAATCTATTACGAATTAGATTTAGAAAACATTTTTTGGTTCATTTTGTAAAATATTAGCTTTGTTCATGTACCTAAATTGGACCACGCGGGATCCCTATTTTACCGAAAAGTGTTCCCGTACTCCAAAATTGATAGAGATTTTAAGAGAATAATGTTCTAATTCTTGCACGAAACAGCCTAGACTATATCTTTGAATAGACTTAGTAAATAGTCAAATAAACAAAAAATAAAAATATACAAATAAAAACTTTGAATGAAAATAATTAATAAATATTTAGTTTTTGGTACCCAGGAAAAATTTTAGAACATGTTCTAAAAATATAAGTTCTAGAACTGGTGTAATCAGAACCACTTCAGATTCTTTAATAACATCCTCAGAACTAGTGCTATCACAACCAATTCTGACACTAATGGAGTAAAACATTATTCAGATGCTAAATTCGTTTTAAGGAATGTTTTAGAGAACTAGTGCTTAAGAACTAATTCTATATGACTTCTACATCACTTCTGAGAAGAAATTACTTGTTCTCAAATGACTTCCCAGAACTGTTTAAAATACTTGTATAAAAAATTTCAAAAATAAAAAAAAGAGTATTTACAAAATTTATAAATGAAAAAATAAAATTAAAAAAAAAAAATAACAGATTCTGAAACCGGTTCCTAACGCTTCTATGGAACTAGTTCCGAATGTGACAATTTCAAACAATAATCACTGATTAAAGAACTAGTTCTAGAACCGTTCCATAGAATGGGTACTGGCCAGTTGGCACTTCCACAGAACTAGTTCTGGAGGTGACAATTTCAAACAAAAATCATTGGTCGTAACGCCAAAGTAGAACAAGTACAGGCTATTTTCATGTGTTCTGGAACTAGTTGTAGAAATAATGCAATTTTTCCTGGGTAGTTTCAATTAAAAAAAATTAAGAACGTTGATATATGCTAAAAAATAAAATAACATTCACACATGAATTTCCAAATAGTTAGATGTTTACCTTCTAAATAAATTGTTTTTCGTGTTTCCCGTATTTTTGTACATTTTTTAGAGAAATATCAGCCTTTTCTCATTTTATCCAAAAAGTACTGGCACAAACTTATTGAAAACTAAAAAAATATATATATATCGTCCATTTCATGAAAGATTTATAAAAAATTCAAATTTTTTGACGGAGGGTCATCCGATATTGTTCTTATTTGGCACCATTTAAATATCCCCATTTTTATTTTTTTTAATTTCAAAAAATTCGTGTATTTACTCACGATTTTAATTTTTCGAAAAGTCTAAATAATCGGAAAAGTGTGTAAATTTAAACATCAATAACTCTAAAAGTTGTTAACGGATTTTAATGATTTAAACTGCATGTAGAAGATGAATATGTCCTCTTTTAATATAGTAGTTAAGAAATAATATTACAATTTAAAAATGCATTCATAATGCAAATGCAATTTTAGGATGCATTTTTGAAAAATGTCTACCCTTTTCACCCATTCACTTTTATGAATGGTGTTATGGAATGAAAAATTAGTATTTAAATGAAATTTTAAAATGGTACATCATCATTAAATGTTTAAAAGATTGTAGAAATATAAAGTTAAAAACTCGTGTATTCGGAATGTGATTGGACAAAATAAAACGTTTTTTTTTTTCCTAGTGAAAAGTAGTCAAATAGGACTTTTCATCAGCGCACCGATGAAATGTTTTTCAATAATCTAAAATATCACTTGTATCTAATTTTATTTATATTTCGTATTAGCATCTAAAAATTCCTTTAGTAAATGTACAATTTTCACTTAGGCGATACAAACAATAACATTTTTTCCTATAGGATTATAAAACTACATGAATGTTAAATTTCCCGTTTTTCCCGGGAAAATTTAAAAAAATTCTTGGACCCCAAACCCTACTCTCAGCTTAAGGAGTGCGTTCGAAAAAAATCTTAACATATATAATATTCAATAACTTGGAAACGGTTGATCTTAGAGTTCTTTTTTTATTTAATTGACCATTTTTGGTAACCCTTCCGTTAGAGATTTAATAGTTGCTTCAGTCACTTTTTTGGAACAGTGTGCACATATTTTTTTAAAATCTTCAGTATTTCGTTATTGTTTTGGTACCACTCCAGAGCTTTCTTACCGTAGTGACATGATACCAAATCGGGCCAAAAATGTGTGGATATGTTGTGCTCTGTTATGGAAGGAAAAATATTTTTTTGCAAATATTCCTTGATGTATATTTTGGTATTAATAGATCCGAATGTAATAAATGACTTTCCTGTTTTGCCGTAACTGCAAAAAGCTTGTTATACCAGGAATTGTTTAGGAAAATTTTTCAGCTTTTAGGTTCTAAACTTATCTCTAACATTCCCTCAAGCATTAACAATATAAAAGTTTTGCCACAGAAGCTGCAAAAATTCTGCCATCATATACGTTTCTTCGTCAATTATATAACTTGAGTATTTTTGTATGAAATTTGGTTTTAATTTCCGTGTCATATTCTTGGCTTCTAAATATTTGGCAACATTCCTGTTTGGAACTTTTTGGACTTTATATGTTATCAACACTGCATTTGCTTTACATTTTCGCAATATATAGTCAAAGCACTGAGCTAAATGGGCTGCTATTCTACCAGATGTGCTTTGGAGTTCCTTTCAATATTCTTTAAATTTTCTGGCCTTCCCAATATCATGTGCACAATATCTCCTGATATTGTTTAATAACATTAGAAAGAGTTTGGCGACAAAAATTTAATTCTGTGACCAATTATTTGTAGGACCTATTTGGATTTTTTTTTTTTTAATTTTTTAATAATTTGTAGCACGTAAATCTTTTTGGTCACTCATTTTGATGAAAATCACCACAAATCAACATGGTTGTTACTAAGAATAATAACTGACGTATTTTTCCATGATAACTAGATTAAAAAAATTCTTTAATATTGATGTCGAAAAAAGTTATGAGGCAAAACATGTGTTAAGATTTTTTCTATCGCACTCCTTAAATTATGCAGTATACAACTTTTATTTTTGAAGCTCCATAACAAACTAACAGACTGGAATTAAAAATAAAATTTGGTATCATTAGAAAGAGAAAGATTTCTAGTTTAACATAGAACCATTATTTATTGTTAAGGTTTACCTTTAAGTACCTTAAAAATATGAAAACAAAAAAAATCTAATATTTTTATTTTTTTATTATTAAGTAAAGATATTGAAATTTTTTTTGAATATAATATTAATTTGAATTATGTGTCATATTTTAAGATTTATCTGCAGTTAATTGGCCCTACAGCTGACATTGTAATAAATATTCAAATAAATAAATGAATAAATAAATAAATGTGCGTGGATCAATTTAATATTTGCGTTGTAATTGACGCATTAACTAACAACATCAAATCAGAAATAGTACGCAGGGCATTTCTAGAAGTAGATAGAAAAAATAAAGTCCACTGGACAGCGATACATTGAAGTAGTTTTCCAAAGAGAATTGGCTGCATAAAATAAGTTCCTATCTTTGAGCCACTGTACGCTCTTTGAGCCACTGTACGCTTACTTAATTCCTATTAAGACCCACTTCCTACACAAACAATTTGAAGTGCATAATCCCCACATAAATGTTAGTTCAAGGTGCAGCGTTTCCGAAATGAATATGGAAGATATACACTGGGGATTGCAGCTCCAAAAATTTTTAATAGAATTCCAATTGAAATTATCAACGAAAATAATATTTTCAAAAGAAAAAAATGTCTGAAACAATTTTATATAAATTCGCAGTCAATCACACTTTTTAAAGAAATCATTTATATTTTTTCATTCTGCTGACAAGCTATATAGCTTAGCGGGGTATTTTTGATGTTTCAAATCAAATTTATATTTTATTTTTCATTATTATATTTTATCTTTTATATTTATAAATACTTAGATTTAAAATAATACTCTTATGTAAATTAAAAATGAAAAAAAAAAAAAAAAATGTATGTATAATGATAAGGTTGGACGCTAAAAAATTTTATTTGTTCATTGCTGACCACAGCTCCCAAGTAAATATTATTTATAGAAATTGCTAAAATCAACCGTTTTAATACTAAATACTAAAATCATTAAAAAACGAGAGAAAAAGATATAGTCGGTCAAGACCGACCATATGATACCCTACACCATTGTGTCCATTATAATTCGGGAATAATGGGTCTTTTATTAGACTTGGAACCAAATGTGAGCCGATACTCATATTAAGTGTAAAATAAAACAAACGAGAATGTTATATTCTGCTCGGCCGAATCTATATACCCACCATCAACTTTTTCAAATTTTACGTTATATGGGAGGTGGGCGGTAAAGTAGACGGTAAGATGGGCGAAGCACGCCCATTTTTTGTTTCCGAGTTTATATCGACTTATATAATTATTTATACAAAATTTCGTTGTCGTACATGTACAAGAGATATCAGCAGAAAAGTATGAAACGTACACCCTGTGTTTTTAGCCCATAACTTTTTTGTTTATTAACCGATTTTGCCCATTTTAAATCTCAAACAAACCTTACATAAGACAAATATTTGTGTGAAATTTCGTACCCCTACGTTGTCCCGTTCGAGCCCTATCCTGCTTTCAACAGACGGACGGACATAGCTAGATCGACTCAGAATCTAACCAGGACCCAGAAAATATATACTTTGTGGGGTCTTAAATGATTCCTTCGACATGACAAAATCAATATACCCCTCATATAAAAATACGAATACAGAATATTACGTCGATGCTAACATTTACATGAATTTATTCACTTTTGTGTGATTCCCGAAAGTTTGCCTTATAAGGGAGATATGAAAAATTAGGGCCGATCATTGTAATAATTTATGTTTATATAAATCTTATTTGTGTCGAATACTAACTTGATACTAATATTTTCATGGGATTTATTCCCGTTGAAGTGATTTTCTGAAAAGGTGTTTATATGGAAGCTATGGTAAATTATGGACCGATCTCTCTAAAAATCGGCAGACTTATTTAGGCTTATTTATATGTGCCAAATTTCATTGAAATATTGCTATATTTAAGGGATTTATGATCGTTAGACCCTTTTCCGAGAGGACATTTGTATAGGGGCTAGGTGAAATAATGGACCGATCATAACCAATTTCAACAGGCTTCGTCCCTTGACTGTAAGAAACCTGTGATTACAAGGTGAGGAGTGAGAAGAAGGAAAATGTTTAACAAAAACCTTCATTAAAATAAGAAAAACTCAATAGCATTTCAGTCGGAAAGTGACAAAAATCAACATACATGATCGGGGCATAAATCAGAAGAAAAAAAAAACGACTTTGCCAATTTGTATATTCGATTAGAACTTATAATTTAACAACGATTTTTTTGGAAATAATTCTGTAACTTTAGAACTACTAGATATATTTTAATGAAATTTCGCATAGACAATCCAGTTGATTTGGAGGAGCACAGGTTCTTAGCTGGTCTGGGGGTGGACCTAAGTTGATCACCTCGGGTATGACAATTTTTTTAAAAATCTGCAAAATTTAATTTATGATTTAATTGAAAAAACAAATTTTGCACATTGATAGTCCTCTACAAAAGATCTCTACAAAAAATATGCTTACATGTATGAGCAGGGGGGAGGACCTCTGAAATGGGTAACCTCGGATATTATATAATGAATAACTAAAGAAGTTGACCACTTTCGGAGGATCTCCTTCCATCCGCAGACCAGCTAGATACTTGTGCTCCTCCAAAACAATTGAAAAACACCTCAGAAATAATTGTGTGAAATATCATTGAAATAAGGAGTGAGATCGAAAAATTCTTAACAGACATAATATTCAATAACTTGGAAATGGTTGATCTTAGAGTTTACATTATTTTTTTAATCATTTGATAATTTAGCACAGATCACAGAAATATATAATTTTTATGGTTCTAACCACTAATTATAAAATTGTGGACCATTTTTGAAAACCCTTTCTTTGCAGATTTGATAGTTGCTTCAGTCACTTTTTTGGAACAGTGTTAAAATCTTCGGTATTTTGGAACACCTTTTTTGTGCTCTTGAATTCACTTTTCACAAGAGCTCAATATCTCTCCACTGGTCTAAGCTATGGACAATTTTGAAAATTGTCCTCTCTTGGTACTAAAACTATGTTATTGATTTGGTACCAGTCCAGAGCTTTCTTACCGTAGTGACATGATACCAAATGGGTCCAAAAATATGTGGACACGTTGTGCTTTCTTAAGAAAAGAAGAAGTCTTTTTTGCAAATATTCCTTTATGCATATTATGGTATTTATAGATCCGAATGTATCAAATGACTTTCCTTCTTTGCCGCAACTGCAAAAAGCTTGTCATACCATGAATTTTGTAAGAAATTTTTGCTGGTTTTGGGTATTAAACTTATTTTCAACATTGCTTCGAGCATTGGAAATAAAAATTTTTGAGACACAAGCTGCGAAGATTCTGCCAGCACCTACGTTTCTTCGTCAATTGTACAGTTTAAGTATTTTTGTTTGGAGTTCCTTTCAATATGCCTTAAATTTTCTGGCTTTCCCAATAGAAACGGCTTTACGGACGACATTTAATTCTGTGGTCAATTATTTGTAAGACCTATTTGGATTTTTTGAAATTTTTTAATAACTTGTAGGACGTAAATCTTTTTCGTCACTTATTTTGATGAAAATATACTTAACAGTTCAAAAGTAACACAAAATTATTTAAAAGACACGTTGAAACATACATACGATACATAAGTGCACAACAGTTTCAACGTGTTTTTTTTTTTTTTTTTTTTAATAATTTTGTATAACTTTTGAACTGTTAAGTATATTTCAATGGAATTTCACACAATTATTTCTGAGGTGTTTTTTCTGTGCGTTACAAATATGATTACAAATGCATGATACCCCAACGGACTGTTTTATAAAAGTATTAAATATAATTGAAAATACTCAATTAACTCAATGTTCAATATTTTTTTTTTTTTTTTTTATATAAAACCTTCTCTAAAAATATATTTGAATCAACATAATCGATGGCCAACATTCTCAATTAGTAATATTTGAAAGTGTAACAAAAAATTTATCATAAAAAAATGCCATAACCATCTACTTTAAAATCATAAAACCCTTTTAATGTATCCTCACTGCCAGTAATCGTATATAGTATTTTTAAATGCATCCTTAATCCAGAATTTTTAAATGAAAATCATTTGTATTGTTTATTTTTATATTATTATTTTGCGTAAATATTCCCATACAGCTTTTAACTTTAAGCTCCTTTAGTTTTGTACGTGTTAATATTGCTGCAAGTACATGTAGTTTTACCACATAAAAATATTACCAATATATTTTTATTGTAGATATATATTTTCTTTGGTGATGCAAAATGATTTTATTTTTTATGAAAAACATAAAAAAAAACAATAATAACAATAACTTCATGTGCATAAGAAGAAAAAATTTATTGAATGAAACGTAATTTAAAAATAAAAATTAATAAAAATCAAAGGAATAGTTTTTTAAAGTTTTAAAGATGTAAAAAGAAATTTGGGATTTTTGTTTATACATAATACTAAAGGGTTGGCTAAACATACATACATGTATTGCAATACAGTACTATAGTATTATGGTCATCCTAAAAGTCAAATTTTCATTTTTATGATTTTATTTTTAATACCACAAAATATGATGTTTGTTTATTTGAAACAGAAGAAAATACTATGGCTGATCGGATTAATATGAACACAGATGTTTTTTAACACCATTTATTTACAAAATAAAATTTTTCATTCCTTTAGTTTTTTTCTGATGTATGCTTACATCAGTTCATGGATGGGAGGGAGATGAAGATAGGTAAATATATACATAATACTGAGTATTGTTTATTCTGAACGCATCAAATATTTGTAAAACTTAAACTATAGAATCTGCAAAAATAAAGTTAAACTTCTAGAGGAAAACTAACCATTACACAGGTCGACAAAAAAATTGTTTTCGTGCTACTCGAATCTGTTTTCAGTTTTTTCCCATCAGGTCAAGATTTTTTTTATGGGCGTGTCTAATATTTCGCCCTAAATAAGCCGATTACTGGAGTATATTTCACTATAACTCGAGAACGGTATGCTCGATTTATATAAATGAGACACCAAAATATGCGAAATAAAATTAGCTTTAAATCACTTTACTATCAAATTTTTATCCGCTCAATAGTTTGAGATATTTAAGTGTCCGAAAAAAAATTTTCGTGCTAAATTCAAGTTTTCTTTTTTTTATTAAAACTTCTTTTTAAACGTGAAATCATTGAAAATGTTTCAGTTTATCATCTTTCTCGCAAAGCTGGTAAAACTACGAGTAAATAAAGCCATGTGTCATAAAAATTGATGCACAAATTTTGATTGCATTCACAGTTAAGTTAAGATACTCATGCATACCTACAGTTAAGTGGAGATACACTAGTGGGAAAAAAAAAATTTCGTCTTAAATTAAAAAAATAGGTGAATTAGATGGAATTTCACGTGCTAAACAAGAATCAGCTTTTACTTTTTTTATATCACGTCATGATTTTTTTTTATGGACATGACTACTATGACCCCGCCTATAGGCAGTTACAGTTGTATTATTTGAGAACGGTTTGTTCAATTAAGATAAATTAAACTCCAGTAGATAGCGATTTAAATTATCTTTGAGCCGAATTTACATAATTTTTTGTTCAGTTAATATTTTCGTAGTTATTCGGTAATTAGTAGCAAAAAAAAATTTTTAAATCGTGAAAATTTTGATTCATAACTCTGAAATTCTTTAATTAACAAAAAATTATGTTGACAAAGCTAGAAGACAATTTTTGTGTGCATCTTTTGTGGTACAATTTTCAAAATCATCTAAACGGTTCTTGCGTTATAGTCCAAATTGTATAAACCATTCTCGAGTTTTAAAGTCTGACCGCTGATGACATTACTCATGCCCATACAAAAAAATCAGCACGTGATAGAAAAAAGTGAATGCAGATTCTTGTTTAACACGTCAAAATCCACCTAGTCCACCTATTTTTGTTTCAAAAAAAAGTAAAAAAAAAATTGTTTTGCCCACTACTGTATTTCTACTCAATTGTATGTGTACATGGATATTTTTACTTAACTGTGAATAAAATCAAGATTTGTGCATCGATTTTGATGATACATGCCTTATTTTATTTGCAGCACTACCAGCTTTAAGATAAAGATGATAAACTGCAACATTTTTGATGTTCACTTTTAAAAAGAAATTTTAGTAACAAAAAAATCTAAAATTTTTTATAAAAAGTTTTTTTCGGACATTTATTTCAAAATAACTGCATAGCTATTGAACAAATAAAAAAAAAATTAAGTTTGAAGATACTTTTAGTCCGCATCTTTCGGTGTATCACTTATGTCAATCGTACACACCGTTCTTAAGTTATGAGAAAATATACTAAAGTAATGGCCATACTTTGGGTGAAATATTAGACAAGCCCATAAAAAAATCCAAATCTGATGGAAAAAAACTGAAAGCAGATTCGTGCTTAGCACATCAAAATGCATCAAGTTCAACTACTCGTCTTTGGGGGAGGATTTTTTTGTCGACCAGTGTTATCGTCTGCATCCAGCATATTGAAGTGTGTGTTTTAAAAATATAAATAATTTTTATTTATGTCTTTTTTGTGTGAAGGTAGTTTTACAAATATTTGTTCAACTGGTTAAGTAATTTATAGATGTTGTATATTGCATGCATATACGAATACAAATTAAAAAATAAAAAAACACAATTCTATATAGCGTATAAAACGCAATAGGAGCTTCGAATGATGCTTTTTAACCATTTATACCAATGATTGGATTTGTTTATAAGACCCCAAAGACTTGCTTAAAATATTTGCTTTAACCATTTTTGATTTTTCGGTTTTAAAAACTCATGAATTTCTTCAAATTAATGACAAGTTTGCAAAATCTTTCAATTTGTATAACGCAATTACATCTATTATTTCATTTATACGCACGATTATTGCAAATAAAAATAACTTTTGTATAGCTAACTCACCGTTTATATGTAAATTGCATAAACAAATATATTTTTCTTTTTATTGTGCCAGAAGGGAAAAATTCAACTATGGTCATAGAAAATTCTATGAATGTAATAGGAAGTGGCAACGCCATACGTTTTATTTGCAATTAGTTTCACTATCTACGATTAGTTTTCGTGAGTTACTAACTCGCAAAAAAAATATTAACCAACCATTTATACGGCAAAATTTTCATATCGCAATATACTTCATTATGAGTAAGCGGTGCGTATAAGCAATATAGTACATGGGCCGTTATCAAACATTTTTAATTTTGCTGAAACTGTCTTAAATCCTTAATAAGTTTTATTGTAATGATAATTTAAACAAATTTGTGAACTCATAAGACTTGAAACTAATAGAGTGCAAAATTTTAGCACCATTAGTTTCTTTTTATAATCGTGATTATTATTCAAAGTTCGAGAACATAGAAAAACGGCTAAAAATTACTTAAGTTTTCCCAATTCTTCTACAATTTTTGTTCGCTCGTTTATACTTTATGATCTCATTCTATCATAAATAAACTAATCGGACTTTGCTGATAAATTCTCCACCATCTTTGTTGTTGTGCAGACTTTCAACAGTTAAATACAGGGTAGTCGAGTTTTGGTGACAAACATTTTTAGTTTTAATTTTTTTTTTTTTTTTTTGCATTAAATACAAATTTAACAAAAGAATTTTATGAACTTTTTGAAAATTATGCAAAAATTGCACTTTTTGTTTTCGTATTTTTATATAGAAAATTGCAATTTAAACAAATATTGGATATATAGATATAAAAACGGCGATAAATATAATTCATTGGGATCATAAATTTAAGTCAAATGTTGTTGATAATTGAAAACGGAACACTTCTGCGAAAACACATTTCGCTAAGGCATATCGTGCAGACAGCAAGAAATTAACTATAATTGACATAATTAGTAGGTGTTTGTTATGCTTAATAAAAATTGGAAGGCGCATCAAAAAATTTTGAGAGATAAACATTTTATGGACCAAAAAATATTTACTTGTGTTAAAAAAGAATCACAATATTAAAAAGCATTTCTATGTAACAAACTCTAACAAAATATATTTTCAATCAATATATGGAGAAATAACTTAGATTCGATCCAAACTTTTCACAAAATTTTTAAAAATCGCGATTTTTATTGAAAAGAAATTTTTTTTAAATTTTACTAGGAAACCCTAAAATATGCTGCACCGATACCATCAAACATTGAAAATTTCATAAATTTTATTTGAATATCTCAGTAGGTTTTGATATTACGTGTAATTTTGACCAGAATTGTACACAGAAAAAAGTCACCAATAAACAAATATATATGAAAATAATTCATTCAATTATAAACTTGTTTAAATTTGCACCTCTCACCAAAATGATTATATCAATTACTAAAAACTATAAAAAATACAAAACATAAAAAAATTCCCAATTAATAAATTAATTAAATCAATCAAGTAGATGATTGAATGAATTAAAAATGTTAAAATCATACTAAAATTTATTTCTATTTTATTTTTTCTTGAATATATTTATTAAATTTTTCTGCAAAGTTAAACAACGGAGTTAATTGAAAAAAAGACGGTGATAATTTTTTCTGTGTACACAGAAAAAAATAAAAATGGATTTGTTATTTTAATTACAATTTTAATTGATTTTGCTCCAATCATCAAATTGATAATATTAATTAACTGAAAATTGATTTTGATTTAAATTTCAATTATTTTTTTAATCATATCAATAAGAACTGTTATTGAAAATTTTATAAATATCTATTAAACGATTTATTGATTCGATTCTTATATTAATTATATCTATACCACTACTACCATGATTCCTTTTATAATATGCAAGAATTTTAGTTCAAATTTTTATTGCAATATATCAAATATTTATATAGTACAAAAAGTATTTTACAATAAAGTTTATAATTTATGAGAAATATAAGAATGATTATATTGTAAACATATAACGTGTGTGGTATAAAATTAATTACGCATTTATTAAGAAAACACTCGTTAACAAGGTCATTTGTTGTTAGCAAATTCGTTTAAGTTTAAGATAGTTACATCAACCTAAGGAAAGATACATAAGTACTTATAGTACATTATAAATCTTAAAAATTACCTATCATCACTAGCCATAAATTTTTCCGAATATTGAACCCATTTTTGTTCCCAAATGAAAGTTGATCTTTAATGTCTCACTCTTTATATAAAGAAGTTTGACACTTCTCCATGAAACGACACTAGCGGCAAACAAACAAAGTTATAAAGGGTGGTCCAACCATAAGCACGATGTTAATTGTGAGTCACATCTAAACGTCAAGTTTTTCGCCCAACTTAATTTGACATTTTTTGTTTCAGTGATTGAAAAATTCAACCGTGGACCATTTGAATACGATGAATGTTTGATTGAATGGTGACTTTACAAAAAAAATCAAAACCAACAAAATTGCCGCATTTGGGCAAATGAGAATTTACGAGTGATTGTTGAAAAGCCGATGTATCCACAAAGAGTGACTGTTTGATGCGGTTTATGGGTTGGCGGCGTCATCGGGCCGTACTTCTTCGAAAATGAGGTCGGCCAAGCAGTCACCCTGAATGGTGTTCCGTATCGCAAGATGATAACGGACTTTTTCTGGCCAGAAATTGAGGATATGGACCTGGACGGTTCAAAAGGATGGTGCCACTTACCACACAACCAACGAAACAATGGCTCCTTTGCAACATCGTGCGTTCTGGTTCGACCGCCCTTTCATTTGACTTCCCAATACAAGCAACAAAACTTTGTTCGGGAAATGTTTTGTTCATGACGAACAAATTTATGGCTTGTGATAAAAACAAAATCGTACTTACTCATAATACAGAAACGTAGTATAAAACTACTCCGCCCTAAATATTTTCATCAAATTTCGGAATAAACGAAAATAACATCTAGAATAACACCGGAAAACATTTCAATAAAAATCTCACAAAGCCTTTAAAATCCATACTCACAAAATAGTTTTACATCCACCTTTACTTCCGGAGGGGAAGGAAATTGTCACAATATTAATTTTTCTTAAAAATGTCAAAAATAGCAGGAAATGATCAGCATTTAATACAATTTATATATATTTTCTTAAATCACATTTCAATTTTTTAATTTGAATTTCTTATAGAGCTGTCAATTTTTGTATAAAAAAATATAAATAATTATTAAACTTATTGTATCAATAATTATTATAATTAAAGTTATATATAAAATGAAATAAGAAATTAATTGAAAAATTTTGTTGAATATTTTTTTCTGTGCACATAAACTTCTAGTTTGTAAAAATTTTTATATGTTCAACTTTAAACCAACATAACTTTCGCACCCCTCACTTGAAATGTCTAACGCGAACTGATTCTACATGCATTCGAGTCACTTTATATGTACACAAAAGGACTTTAATGTGCCATCAAAAAAAATTCATATTTTTTTTAAGGGCTAAAATCAAAAATTGTTTATAATTGCCCATATATGATGAAATTAGTTTATACATATATGATAAAATGAGATAATATATAAGATAAAATGGATCATGCCAATTTGGAATTATAACATGACAAAATGGAATTATAATATGATATCAAAATACGACAAAATGGAATCAAAATATATTATGATGAAATTATAACATAATATAATTAAATTACGTTAGGATAAAATCATTTTATAATATGATAAAGTTTATATACAGTAGCGAGCATTAAAAATGCAACGCTATGTGATATGATCTTTGTTCGCATATATTTTGCTTATAGCAAGTCCTAATGTAACAGTACTAATGTGATTTTATTATTTGTGGTAATAGATACCTATTGCATATAATTTTGTTGAATATTTTTGTGCGTAACAAAAATTATTGAACGTTTAGTAAAAGCAGTTGAAAATGTGAGAGAGCAAAAAAAAAATGCAACTCTAAACAAATAAACATGATTTTTAAAATTTTGATAAAAATTTTGATTGGAATCTATAGTGTTGTTAAAAAACATGATTTTCTATCGTTGCATATTGTCTAAGATACATGAAATCTACAAATAAGGAGTGAGATCGAAAAAATCTTAAAACACATTTTGCTTCATAACTTTTTTCGGAATCAATATTAAAAATTTTTTTTGATCTAGTTATTATGGAAAAATACTTCAGTTATTATTTTTAATAACAACCATGTTAATTTGTCCTTATTTTCATCAAAATAAGTGACGAAAAAGATTTACGTCCAACAGGTTATTAAAAAATTTCAAAAAATCCAAATAGGTCTTACAAATAATTGGCCACAGAATTAAATGTCGTCCGTAAAACCGTTTCTAATGTTATTAAACAGTATCAGGAGAATTTGACTATTGATGTGAAACCTAGGTCACCTAAAAAAAAGGACCACATGATATTGGGAAGGCCAGAAAATTGAAGGCATATTGAAAGGAACTCCAAACACATCTGGTAGAAAATCAGCTCAGTTTTCACAGTGCTTCGACTTTTGGTGCGAAAATTTAAAGCTAATGGGAAAGTTGATAACATATAAAGTTCAAAAAACTCCAAACTGGAATTCTGCAAAAAAAATTACAAGCTAAAAATAGGACTCGGAATTTAAAACCAAATTTCATACAAAAATACTCAAGCTGTATAATTGACGAAGAAACGTAGGTGCTGGCAGAATCTTCGCAGCTTGTGTCTCAAAGATTTTTATTGCTAATGCTCGAAGCAATGTTGGAGATAAGTTTAAGACCCAAAAGCAGCAAAAATTTTTTACAAAATTCATGGTATGACAAGCTTTTTGCAGTTGCGGCAAAACAGGAAAGTCATTTGATACATTCGGATCTATAAATACTAAAATATGCATAAAGGAATATTTGAAAAAAAGACTTCTTCTTTTCTTAAGAAAGCACAACGTGTCCACATATTTTTGGACCCATTTGATATCATGTCACTACGGTAAGAAAGCTCTGGAGTGGTACTAAATCAATTACATAGTTTTAGTACCAAGAGAGGTCAATTTTCAAAATTGTCCATAGCTTAGACCAGTGGAGAAAAGTGAATTCAAGAGCACAATAAAGGTGTCCTAAAATACCGAAGATTTTTACAGACGATGTGCACACTGTTCCAAAAAAGTGACTGAAGCAACTATCAGATCTCCAAAGAAAGGGTTTTCAAAAATGGTCCACAATTTTATAATTAGTGGTTAGAACCATAAAAATCATATATTTCTGTGATCTGTGCTAAATTATCAAATGATTAAAAAAAATAATGAAAACTCTCAGATCAACCGTTTTCAAGTTATTGAATATTATGTATGTTAAGAATTTTTCGATCTCACTCCTTAATATAAATATTTTCAATAAATTTCAATTTTATTAAATTTTGATATTTTTCTGAACTATTTTGGAAATTTTTCAATAGAGATTGATATTTTTGGAATTATTATTTATTTTATTAGTTGTTTTAAAACCAATAAATATTTTCTATAAATAAGCGATCAAATATTTATGATAGTTTAGCTTAACTTCATAATTTATAATTGAGTATGACCTTTCAACCGAAATAATGCAACCACTTTCGATCGTTATTGAGATGGAATCAACAGCTTAAAATATTTTTTTTGCAATGATATGACATTATCGAATGCCCTGTATCGCTATAATGTTCAAATATCCCTTGATTTTGGTCCTGGAACAAATTCTAACACAAGGAAAAACAGTTAAGAAATATACCTATTTTGAACTCTTCATATGTTGAAAAATTAAAAGTTCATCTTTCGTGATGATTGGACTATTGCACTTGTTTACTATTGGAAATTAATATTTAAGTAAGTATGTCTACCTAGACCGTCTAAAATTTAAATATATGGATTTAGAGTCAAATTAATTCAAGTTATCGTAATAGGCTCTTATTTCCATTATACAGTACTCGTAAAATAATAAAGGACCTGCCTCTAAAAGTAAAGGTGGTAGTTTTATATAAGTAAATAATATATTTTTTGTTAGAAGGATATCCAGTTACCATATTTACATCATTAAATCAACGATTGCTGGCAATAGTAGCTTTGAATGGCCAAATGTGGTCATTCAGATAATATAAAATATCTACTGTTAAATGACTTGTATCAATTGTTACAAGCATGATTGTTGCAATATTGTTTCTTTAAGATAATTTTTAAGAATCTTCATATTAGAACTACATATTAATATTATTTCACTGCCATTATCAGAATGTTATTCAAAAATATTCGAAAATTCTTAAAAGGTATGGAGAAAAGAGTGTTTTCTTAATATTATTAATATTCTTTGTAGTTAAAATTAACTTAAATTTATATGTTTTGGTAGTAATTAGTGGTAATACTACCAAATTATAGTTTTCATAATTTTTCAATAATTATTTTTATCAAAATTTAAAAAAATCTGATGATTTTTTAGAGTTGCATTTTTTTTTGCTCTCTTAAATTTACAACTTTTTGAAAAAAAAAAAAATTGTTAACTGTTCGTATGCGTAACAATTTGGGACAAAATGACATACAAAAGTTGGCTAAGGCCGCAAAGAATAAAATCACAATAGAATTGGCTAATTTAATGACGTTCTAGCCCCAATCAATACGATCAAAAATCATATAGCCTAGCGTTGCATTTTTTATGCTCGCTATTGTATATGATAAAATGGTATTATTAAATGATAAAAACATCATGAAACTGTAATCATATATTACAATCATAGTATGCAGCCAACTTAGCTCCTCCTAAATCAATGTTTCTACTTTCATCAAAATCGGTTCATTGGTTTAAAATAATTGTACAGACTTATTATCAATTATTTTTAAATTGGTCTCATTGTGCAGTGTTATGTGCTACAGTAACATCACTGTTTCACCGTTTTGAAAGATATTCTAAACAATTGAAAGATAAACAAACAATTGGTGTTTAAAATGCTAGTCATTTGTCTAAGGTCTGCCTTATGCTTTTAAATATGTTTATAATCTTAGCGTTTTAAGTTTTTTTTCCATTCTATATAATACATAAGTTTATATATAATATATACTAACTTTGAAAAAATATAAGAATAATGTTGCTTAAAATATTCTCTCAAAGGATTTGGTTATACACGTGTGTTTTTTCCCTCTTTTAAAAGACATAAATATTCATTAAAATTTTAAAAAGAAATACAAAAAGATGATTTATCTTCAAATCTACATCACCAACATCGTTTTTTCCTTTGAAATTTAACCTTTTTTTTTCCTATGTTTCTTTCAGTCTTTTGTTTACGTAAATTATAATTCATTTTTGTTATTGTATTTTTATTTTTTGTTAAATCTTCATTTTGTTTAGCTGCCTTTTGAATATAAAAGAAATTTCGAATAAATATTTTAACATAATAAACACCTTCTTTTTGAATTTTTTTATATATATATATATATATTTTTTTTTAGCTTTTTGTAGGTCATGTTTAAAATTATAGAGCAAAACACATGTTTAACATTTTTGATAATTTTGGTAGAATTTTAAATACCCTTCTTTATATTTAGAGAGATGAGACGTTAATTTTTGGTTTGAAAATTAAATTACAGTTTTTTTTTACAGTTTTTTAAATTAGGTATTATTTTCAAAATATGCTAAAAAATTATATTTTAAAAAGTGTCCTAGAAACGCAAAATGAACACTTTTTTCTGCTTTATTTATAATACCTACTAAAATATGTTGCAAATTAAAATATAAAATAAAGTATACCAACCTTGCTCATACTACACCAAATGCTATAACAACAGCCATATGAAATAATGAATATAATTTAAGAAAAAAAGGCATAAGTATAATATTTTACTCATGCCAAAGAAAATTTACAGGAACATAAATCATATGAAAAAACATGCCATAATTTAGTAACAATAACGACAACAGAAATGGCAACAGCAGAATAAAGTGAAAGACGCCTTAGGATATTTCGAAAATAATGGTTAATGTTAGGAGAATATTACAAAATGCCATTAAAATAAATAAGAAAATTATAAGAGGTGATGGCAGAGATGGTTGTAAGTAAAATAAAGGAAGCTATGGTAAAATTTATATTGACTATATATATTTTATGATTTTTATGGTAATTAGGCCTTCTTTGTTTAAGTGATATTTAATAATTATTAACATATATATATTTAATCCCTTGTAGGGTATAAAAAGTGCCAAAATTACAATATAACACAAAGAAAAAAATAAATAAATAATAACATATACATACATGTAGGAGGAAACAATTATTTTTAATATTAATTTTCTTAACGCCTTAATAAACATTTAAACACATACTCACTATATATCAAAGGATAAAAAAATACAAATAAAAGCGAAACAAAAGAGTTCCGGAAACAGGATACCGTAATAAAAAAAAAGCAACAAAATTAATGTTAAAATTGAAAACAATAAAAAAATTCTTAAACGGATATGAGTGTCTATAAAAGCGTTAAATATGCGTGTCATGTAAACTCGTGCATATAAATATTAAAATTTCTGTAGGTATTTTGTTTTTATGTTTATGTATGTGAAAATGTGTAAAAAATTATTTGCATGTTTGCATAGAATAGGGTTATAACTTTTTAAAAATTATCTGTAAACATATAGTGAGATATTATTAGGCTTTGTTGTATAGCAGTTTCTAGATGGGATCAATTAGTTCTTTTTCGAATACTTTCCTATTCCTAGTCGTTGTGAAATCTTAAGAATTTTTTTGTGTTGCAAAAGAAAGCGTATGCGCATTTTTTTATTTCTTTTATTTTCTAAGCATTTTGTTCTCTTTCAACTAAGGGTCGAAAATGTCGACTTACTCAGGGAAAGGTGAAATCAATATCTTTTTATTGATTATTAGGTAGGGTAATCGATACGGTTTTCCAACCGGTTTTTAAACCGATTTTTTCTGTCAATGTGCTGTCGGTCTTTTCAAAACGTTAATTTTTCGAATGTCGAATAGACCGGTTTTTTTAAACACAAAAAACCGGTTTTAAAAATAGCTTTTTATTTAAAAAAACATGTACTAAATACTGATATTTGAATCGAAATTTATGAATATTTTTTAGAGTATTATTTGTAATGTTTTAAAAATATAGTTTAAGGTTAAAACGAAATTAATTATTGTAATATTAAATAAATAAATTAGTAATAATTACTTCAATTGTAATACCTGTAATATTTTTACACATTTGAATGTTTTAGTCTTTTTTTATTCAATATTTTCTTAATTTTTCAAAGATTTTGTTTTAAAAAAGTTTCTCCTACAGAATAGTTTCAATAAAGTTGATTCTGGCTCTTATCATATTAACCCATGGTTTCTGTTTTTTTTTTTTTTTTTTTTTTTTTTTTTTGATGATTATTTTCTTAAAATTTTTATATTATATTATTCGTTCGTTCATATGCTTTGTAACACCCAAAAATATTAGTTTAAAATATTAGTTTAAGACAATTTTGAACATGTATTAAATTTGAAATTTGGCTCACAGGTTTCTTATAGTCTAAGTACGAAGCCGGTTAACCAGTTTTTTCTGAATTTAAAAAAGTGCAACCGGTTTTTTCAAAATACCAACTATTCGAACTATTCGAAAACCGGTTTCTCCAAAAAGTCGAATAATCGGTCACCCTATTATTAGGTTAAAAAATTATGATTTAAAATTTTAATATTTGTTTTTTTTTTTTTTTTTTTTTTTTTGCAGAATGGTAATGTCCGTCCATCCATCAATCCATTAGAGTTAAATGGATCGAAAATTATGCATAATTCAGGGAAAGGTGATATCAACACTCTAATGATCACGTTTAATTTTCATATTTATTAATAAGTAAAAAAATGTATCTTTAAAATTATAAGATGTTTTTTGGTTGCATGGAAATGTCCGTTCGTCTGTCTGTACATTTGGATTAAATGGGTCGAAAATGGCACTTAATTCAGGAAAAGGCGATATCCGAATTTTGATGATCACGTTATATTTTTTCTATTTATTAGTTAGTAAAAAAAAATGCATTTAGAAGTAAAGCTATAATATAGTTTTGGAATTTTGATACTTTTTTAAAGAATTATAATGTCTGTCCTTCCGTCCGCCTGTTTATTAATTTTTGCAAGCTTGATAATTCAAAATCGTTTATTTTTTGACTCTATAAAGATATCGAATTAAAATTTCCTCATTCGACAAGTAATTTTGTTTTTTAATAAATTGCAAAAAAAAAAACAAACAATATAAAATCGGTTGAAAATGTTAAGATATATGTGGAACAGATTTCACCAATACCTTGCATAGTTGAGATTGTTGAAATTTCAAATAAATATATCTCGAAGAATATATAAAAGAAATAGTAAATGCATGTTTTCTAAAGGATTATCAAGGACTTTAAGGTGATACAAAAATCTTGGAAATCGGGTATGTAACAAACAATATTTTCTATGACATTGGTAGCCTATTTTGAACCCCCATAGCTCCGCTCTTGAAGCGTATTTGGGATCCTGCTTCTAAATCTTACTATTCTATGCTACAACTATGAGAAATTTCATTTAAATCGCTAGTTGGATTGTCACACAAAAAGTCGTAATTTTTGCAATTTTCAAATTCAAAATCGTTTTTCTTTGGACTCGGTAAAGATATCGACTTCAAATTTTTTTTATTCAATAGATAATTTTGTTTTGTTTTAATTAGTGAAAGAAAAAACAAATGAAATCAGTCGGAAACTCTAGGATATATATGAATAAAACTGGGCCAAGAACGTGCAAAATTGAGGTACTTAAAAATTCAAATGGAAATAACTCAAAAAATATAAGAGATAAATGGGACATGTAAGCATGTTTTTTGTTGCTTTTATCAGTGCCTATAATAATGTATAAAAATATTTGAAATTGGACGAGAAACAAAAATTTGGGAAGCGATTAAAAAATTTCTATGTCAGAGATACCCAATTTGAGCATCTTTAGCTCCGCCCCTGAGGGGTCTGGTCGGTCCCCCTTCCAAACTTAACATTTTTTACTTCTCTGCTATACATGTACCAAATTTCATGCAAATCCAACCAGCCGATCAGAATTTACATATTTATTTTCAAAAAATTTCGATTCTGCCCCACTGTGCATTGTAGAATATTAAAATTCGGCTATTTATATAACAATTCGTCCAAATTTTGAAGCAGAGATACATTGGTTTATATGTGTGTAACTTTCTAAGCATTTTTTTTTTTTTTTTTTTTTTCTCCAGAACTTTCTAAAACTTCCAAATAACGTAGAATATTAAAAATTGGCTTACTTATAAAATTGTTCGTTCTTCAAATTCTAGCGGACACATATTTTAAAATTTTTACAGGGGGCGGAGATAATTAGACTTATGTATCATTTTCTAAGCATTTTTCTCTCTACAGAGATTTCTAAAGCTCTCATACGACGTAAAAAATTTAAAATCGTATTATATAACTATTCCTTCTACAAATCCTAACGGTGCCAATTTTTCTATCACGGAATGAAAATACGCACTTTTTATGCAATATTTTGTATAGTCCATTTTGGTTTTAAGAAATTCTAATTTGCTATACTCATTGTTTTCTTTGCAAAATCTATCAAAAACTGATTTTTCATTTTAGCCAGTTTTTTCCATTTTTTTTTTTTTTTTTAAGTTAGCTAATTTTACATTTTAATCAATATTTGCTAGGGTATTTACTCGAATATTGTTTGCTCGATTAATCGACAAATGAAATTCAAATAATTGTCCGATTAAATTAAAATCAGGAATTTCGAGTTAAAACTTATTCGAGTAAATTATGCCGATTAATCGAATAATTCGATTTTAAAGATTTACCTTCTTTACTAGTTTTAAAGATGTTTGATTTTTTTTTTTAATTTCATTGAGAGCATAGGTTGCATTATTATTTTATTAAAAAATGTATTTGATGAAAAGAACTTGGATGAAACGTGTGATATAGAAGAAATTTGGACTTAAAAGTTCAGCATGTAAATTTATATTTTATGTATAGAACCGCTGAACTTCTTTATCCGAAAATAAATGTGTATTATTAGATTTTTTAGGCCTATTTGTTTAACTATTAAATAATTTATAAAATATAGAAAAACAATGAATTTATGAAAAGAAAAGAGAAAAATGTACAAAAATGTTTATTTTATATTATTTCGGAAATAATTTTTCAGAAATATTATTTAATTCTTTTTGTAAATTAAGTTAAGTTTTCTTATTTAATAAAACACTAAGATAATATACAATACTTGTCTTATTTTTTAATAAACATTGAAAAAAAGAGTAAAATTTTAAGGCATAATTTAATCAAATAACTCGAGTAACTTAAAAAATCTGCTCGATTAATCGAGTAATTTAAAAACTGCACTTTGGAGTTATATGATTAATCGAATAATGAAAAAGTCGAGTAAAATGAACACTCTAATAGTTGCCCATCAGATTCTAAAGGCGTGAAATTATTATCTTTTGTTTGGAAGAGGATAGGTGTCCAAAATGTTGTTCATATTATTATTTTTCCTGGTATTGCCTGGTTTACACGCTCGTGAAAAATATTAAGATTGTTCCAAAGCCCATACACATTTTTTTAACAGACAGGAAAATTTGAACTTACGTTTAAAAATGTAAACTTGTTTCAATAATTGAATTTTTTCATTAAAATGTTTACCCTGCCGTTGTAAAAGGCGTGGCTTATTAAATATATTTTGTGTGTTTAACAAACCCTAAAGGGAAAAGAAGCGGTTCAAAACTAGTCACGTGACAGGTTCTCAGCACTAGTAACCGGTCATAGGACTGGTCCAAGAGTGCCATCAGATCAAAATTTGATACAAATTCCGCATTTCTTTACTTTACAGACATTTTATTATTATTATTTTTTAACTTATGTTTATTTTTAATTTACAATTTTTCGTTAAAGTCGATGGTGGAACTCCAAACCGAACCATGTTCTTCTGACGTATCTTATGTTTTAAAGTTTTCAACGCTAACCACTCAGCCACAGATTGTTACAACGCGCGAATTGCTAATTGCCATTTTTTTTTTTTTTAAGTTTCAACTTCAGATTGTTGGATTTTTTTATTGGATTATTTTCAAAAAATTTTAATTAAGGCCCCTAAGTTTAAAAAACTTAAAAAAACGAGACCAAATAAATTTGCTTCGACTCAAATATCTCTTAAACTAAAAGAGATAACCTAAGGAGTGCGATCGAAAAAATCTTAGCACACGTTTTGCGTTATAACTTTTTCTGAAGCAATAATTAAAATCTTGTTTGATCTAGTTATGTTTGAAATATATGTCAGTTATTATTTTTAATGACAAACATGTTGATTTGTCGTAAGTTTGATCAAAATGAGTGACGAAAGAGATGTACTTGTTATAAATTATTAAGCAATTTTAAAAAAATTCAAATTGATCCTACAAATATTGGCCACAGAATTAAAGGCCTGTTGTCAAACTGTTTTCAAGGTTATTCAACAGTGTCAGGAGAATTCGACCATTGAAAGGAAACATGGTTCGGGAAGAAAAAAGGTCAACATGGTATTGGGAAGGCCAAACAAATTGAAAGCATATTGAAAAGAACTCCAAACACATCTGGTAGAAAAGCAGCCCGGTTAGCTCAGTGGTCAGACTATTTGGTACGAAAAGTTAAAGCTAATGCGGAATTGACAACATATAAAGTTAAAAAAGTTCCAGACTGGAATGCTGCAAAAAATTTAAAAGCCAAAATACTCTTGTTGTATAAAGAACGACAAACCTTGTGTACTGGCAGATTTTTCGCAGCTTCCAGGTAAAAATTTTTAATAAATTTAGGACCGAAAAGCTGACGAAATTTCCTAAAGAATTCCTGGTTTAGCAAGATTTATGCAGTTGCGGCAAAAGAAGCAAGTCATTTATTACAGTGGGCTCTATAAATACCGAAAAATACATCGAAAAATTTTTGCAAAAAAATCTTCTTCCTTTTATAAGAGAGCATAATGTGTTCACATATTTTTTGCCCAATTTGGCATCATCTCACTACGTAATATAGCTCTGGAGTGTTACCAAAACAATAACATAGTTTTTCTACCAAGAGAGGTCAATACTTTAAATTGTCCGGAGCTAAGACCAGTGAAGACATATTGAACTTTTGTGAAAAGGGAATCGAAAAGGACAAAAGTGGTATCCCAAAGTATTGAAAATTTTAAAAGCAGATGAGTGACTGAAACAACTATCAAATCTCTAATGAAGGGGTTACCAAAAAAGTTCTACAAGTTCATAAGTAGTAGTTAGAAATATAAAAATTATATTTTTCTTTGATCTGTACTATAATATCAATTAAAAAAAAAAACAATTAAAACTCTAGAATCAACCGTTTTCAAAATATTTAATTTTTTATATGTTAAGATTTTTTCGATCACCTTACACATGTAAGGATTACATACCCTAGGCGACCAACTTTGGAGGTCTAATCGCTACCCTCGTGACAACCTAGGAGCCTGTACTCCTCCATATCAACTCGAAAATACCTCAGCTCTAACCATCGATCGACAGGGATGTCATTAATATGTTAAAAACCGTAAGATTTAGCCCTTTGGAAAATGAAAAACCTTAATTCCATATGCAACTAATGCCTTTGTTTGTTTCCTAATGGATCATTTTTCTCGAGTTTAACCAAAAACTGGCAGCTATTCTTTTTTAGTTATCATTTATTGAATACACTGGTCGACAAAAAAAAATTTTTTTAGAGCTCCTTCAAAAAAAAAAAATATGTAGCCTAGATGGAATTCCGCATGCTGAACTCGAATCAGCTGTCAGTTTTTTTCCATCAGGTCGGGATTTTTTTTATGGGTGTGTCTAATATTGTGCCCTAAATATGCCGATTACTCGAGTATATTTCACTATTACTTGAGAACCGTATGCACGATTTATATAAATGATATACCACAATATGCGGAATAAAAAATCGCTCTACTATCAAAATTTTATCCGCTCAGTAGTTTAAGAGATATTTCGAAAAAAGTGTCGGAAAAAATTATTTTCATGCAAAATTCAAGATTTCTTTTTTTTATTAAAATTTGTTTTTTAAAGTGAAAACATCAAAAAGATTTGAGTTTATCAGCTTTATCTCAAAACTGGCAAAACTATGAGAAAATAAAGCTATGTATTATAAAAATTGATGCACAAATCTTGATTGGATTCACAGTTAAGTTTGGATACCCATACCTATGTATACCTATAGCTAAGTGGAAATACACTAGTGGGCAAAAAAAAAAAAAAAAAAGATTTGTTTTTCGTCTTAAATAAAAAAAATATGTGGATTAGATGGAATTCAACGAGCTAAATACTTTTACTTTTTTTCTATCACGCACTGATTTTTTGCAGTCACACTTGTATATCTCGAGAACAGTTTGTAAAATTAAGATAAATTGAACTTTAATATATAGCGACCTAAATTGTCTTTGAGCTGAATTGATATAATTTTTTGTTTAGTTAATATTTCCGCAGTTATTCGGTAATTAGTATCGAAAATTTTAAAATTTATTTTTTTTAAAAGTGGTGAAAACTTTGATCCATAACGTGGAAATTCTTGAGCGGATTAAAAATATTGTTCACATACTTTGGAGACAATTTTAGTATGCATCTTTTGATGTATAACTTATAAAAATCGTGTAAAGGGTTCTTGAGTTATAGCCTAAGTCTGACAAACCATTCTCGAATTTTATAGTGTAACCGCTGAATAAGGTGATGATATTAGTCATGCACATATAAAAAATCAGTACCCAATAGAAAAAGATGTGAATGCAGATTCTTGTTTAACTCGTCAGAATCCAACTAGTCCACCTATTTTTCTTTAAAAAAAAAAAAAAAAAAAAAATAAAAAAAAAATAAAAAATTTTTTGGCCACCACTGTATTTCTAATCAATTTTATGTAACATGGGTATTTTTACTTAACTGTGAATAAAATTTAGATTTCTGCATCAATTTTGAAGATACATGCCTTATTTTATTCGCAACACTACCTGCTTTAAGATAAAGATAACTGTAACATTTTAGATGTCTTCATTTATTAAAAGAAATTTAAGTAACAAAAAAATCTAAAATTTTGCATGAAAATGATTTTTTTCGTATAATTATTTCAAAATAACTACGAAACTATTAAGCACATAAAAAAATTAAGTTAGAATGATTTGAAGATATTTTTAGTCAGCATCTTTTAGTGTATCACTTATGTCCATCGCACACACCGTTCCTGAGTTATAAAGAAATATACTAGAGTAATGGACTTACTATGGGCGAAATATTAGACACCCCCATAAAAAAAATCCAGGCCATTGGAAAAAAACTGAAAACATATTCGTGTTTATCACATCAAAATACATCAAGTCCAATTATTCGTCTATGGGGGAGGATTTTTTTGTTGATCAGTGATATCAGTAACGAAAGTAAGCTTGCAAATTAGAAAAAAATTTAACAAATTTTCCTGTTTTCTTAACTAAAAATTTGTCGCTTTTCGAAAATTAGTATAAAATAATTTGATTTCCTTAATGAACACAACTTTTTTTAATTTTTTTTTTTTTTTTTTTTTTCATACAAATTTGGATGTCCTTAATTTAAAAGTAATATAACCCGCAGTTAATTGGTTATTTTATACATATTTAAATTAATATTAGTCGACTTAAAAAAAGCCAATAAAAGTTGCCATAAACATAATGAGAAAGAAGGTCCCTAATTGGTTAAAATATTATTTGTATTAAAGCAATGAATTTATCAAATTAATTATCTTCGTTATCATTTGGGTATATTTTATATATATATTTTTTTCTTTTTATTTTTTGCGAAGCACTCTAATGTTCATACACAAAAGCAATTTTAATTTATTTTCGGAACAGTGGGATTGTATTTGGATACACAAATTAAATAATATGTCATACGAGATAATTAAACCAAAGAAAAAACCAGATAGAAAGTTATAGTCAGTCAAGCCCGACTATATGATACCCTACACCATCATGTATGTGCATCAAAATTCCGGGAAGGGTCTTATATTAGTCCTGTGGCCAATAGTAGATCGATAGTTTTACTAAGTGTGAAATAAAATATTCGACTACAGAATATTACATTGCTACTAACATTTATATGAATTCATGCGCTTTAGGGTGATTGCCGAAAGTGCATTTATATGGGAGCTATTATAAATTATGAACCGAATCTACTAAAATTTGGTGATTTTCTGGACCAAAATATTTATAAAAGTAAACTTTTTCATATGGCTTGTATTTAGCAAATAATTACAAGTACCACTGTAACCATTATTTACATATTAACGAATACGTACATTAGGGTGGTTCAGAAAAAATATTAAAACTTCCAATTAAACACCGCATTTTAAGTTTTGACATAGATCACCAACGATTAAGACCAAAAGAAAATCAAAAAGAAACAAGCGCGAATGTTATATTCGGACCGCCGAATCTATATACCCACCATCAACTTTTTCAAATTTGCATTATATAGAAGGGGGTGGTAAAGTGGGCGGACCACGTCCATTTTTTGTTTCCGAGTTTACATTGGTCCTTTAACTATTTTAACTCAATTTCGTTGATTTTCACCTTATATGGGAGGTGGGCGGTAAAGTAGGCAGACCATCCCATTTTTTCCGAGTTTATATCGATCCCCGAACTATACGTACAAAATTTCGTTGTCGTACATGCTTTTGGTGAAGAAATATCAGCAGAATAAAACGGACACCCTGTGTTTCTAGTTTTTAACCCATAACTTTTTTGTTTCTTAACCGATTTCAATACCAAACAAACCTTATATAAGATAAACATTTGTGCCAAATTTCGTCCCCCTACGTTGCTATCCTGCTTTCAACAGACGGACAGACGGGCAGACGGACAGACGGACGGACATAGCTAGATCGACTCAGAATCTAACCAGGACCCAGAAAATATATACTTTGTGGGGCCTTAGATGATTTCTTCGACATGTTACACACGGAATGACAAAATCAATATACCCCCATCTTTTTGATGGTGGGTATAAAAAAACAAGGGCGAATGTTATATTCGGCCCGGCCGAATCTATATACCCACCATCAACTTTTTCAAATTTTACGTTATATGGGAAACGGCGGTAAAGTGGGCGGACCACGCCCATTTTTTGTTTCCGAGTTTGTATTTGTCCTTGAACTATTTGAACACAATTTCGTTGATTTTCACCTTATAAGAGGAGGGCGGTAAAGTGGGCGGACCATGCCCATTTTTCGTTTTCGAGTTTACATCGTTCCTCGAACTATACTTACAAAATATCGTTGTCGTACATGCTTTTGTTGAAGAAATATCAGCAGAAAATTATAAAACGGACACCCTGTGTTTATAGTTTTTACCTTATATAAGAAAAATATTTGTGCCAAATTTCGTCCCCCTACGTTGTCCCGTTCGAGCCCTATCCTGCTTTCAACAGACGGACGGACATAGCTAGATCGACTCAGAATCTAACCAAGACCCAGAAGATATGTACTTTGTGGGGTCTTAGATGATTCCTTCGACATGTTACACACGGAATGACAAAATCAATATATCTTTTTGATGGTGGGCATAAAAAAGATTTTTACTTGTTAACATTCAAGACCACCCTAATGTACATACGTCAATATATGCATAAATATACATATGAAAAATAATTGGTGGTTTTATGGACACCAAAATGGGTATGAGTAAAGTAATTTATACTATTCATCATCATCAACATCAAAAACATCCGAATATCGCCCATCATTATCATTATTATAATGATGGTTATTGTATTTTAACATTTTATTTCTACAAATGACACACACAAATAAAAAGTAATGATTAATGACTTCTTTTAGTCTGAGTATAATTTTCTTAATAACTTCTATGCACGTATTCATTAAAGAATGATGGAGGTAAGAAGGTAAATTGAAAAATTCTAGCCGGAATATATTGTTATTTTTAGCATTATTTAATTGATGCATAAAAAGGGATTAAAAGGATAAATATTTTAATAAAGAATTTGTTAAATATATTAGTTTATAAATTGAAGAAGTATTTTATAGAATTAATTACAAACGACTGATATTATGCAGAAGAATAATAGTTAATGTTTTCCCGGAAAAACGTTCTAATGCTCATTAGTAACTAAAATATTTTACATAAAAATGTTTAATGAATTGTTACAATAATTTTATGAAGAACTTAATTGTATATTTAAAAGTTTATACACAAAATTTTAAATCGTTTAATATTTATTAATAAATAAATATTCATTTATGACATTTTCTCTATATATTTTACACAATGACCCAATTTATACTTTTCATAAAATATCATATTTACTAAGCTCTACTAAACTGCTACAATATTATGTATATATTTATGTGAGTAGTTGTAAATATATTTATATTGCAAGGATACTTTAAATATGATATTTGTCGAAAACAAATTTTATATCTTGTTAATAAATTTATGTTTTCTACTTTTTTCCCCCCATAAAAAATTGTGTATTTTTTTATAAGATGCTCTAGTATTGCTTGAACAAATTAATAAGATGTTCTTTGCTCTTAAAGCTGTAAAAGATATTTTTTTTATAATTTTTTTTATTTCTTTTATAAAGTAAAATTTTCATTATAGGATTTTTAAAATTTTTGCTGCTCTATTTAAAAATAATGTTTACCGTATTATGTTAAACAAATTTCAACATCCCAAGCATAAGAGTACTAATATTTAAATCAATAATTTAGAAGAATTACTAAAAAGCTTTTAAAATCCAAAATTGTTATTATAAATTTATGACTGAAACTTATTTAAATATTTTTATGCCCTACACCACCATAGGTGGTTGGGGTATTATGCGTTTGTGCTGATGCTTGTAACGCATAAAAAACGTTATCCAACACCCACCTTAAAGTATACCAATCGACTCAGAATCACTTTTAAAATCGATCTAACGATGTTCGTCCGTCAGGCTGGCTCTCCATGTAAACCTTGTGCACAAAGTACAGGTCGCAATCTTGAAGATAATTCAATGAAATTTTGCAGATTTGGACTTATATGATACAGGGACGAAGCCTATTGAAATTGGTTGTGATCGGTCCACTATTTCACCTAGCCCCCATATAAATGTCCCCCCAGAATTGGGTTTCAACATTCAAAAATGCCTTAAAAATACTAATATTTTTTTGAAATTCTGTACAAAGAAGTATCAATCTTTGTACCAAATTTTATAAAGATCGGTCCACGATTAACCATAGCTCCTATATAAACCCCTGTTCCGAAAATCACTTTAACGTGCATAAATCTCATACTAATGTTAGTATAAGGTTAATATTCGACACAAATAAGTTTTATATAAGTAGAAACAACATTGCCAAATTCTATTAGAATCGGTCCATAATTTAATATAAGCAAAGTCACTTCCGATAATCGGCCTAAAGTGCATAAAATCAAGTAGATGTTAGTATCAACGTAATATTCTGTATTTTTATATTTTATTTTACATTTAGTAAAAGTGTTGGTCTAATATAAGTCCCCTTCACGAAATTTTATGGTCATACATAATAGTGTAGGGTATCATATGGTCGGTCTTTTACATTTTCTTACATTTTTCTCTCGTTTTTATTTATATTATAGGGCCTTACAATATAAATGTTCCAAAATCTAGGCTCCTTCATTACCCGCTCTTTAAATTATATTCTTAGTACTGCTTACACTTTGATTGTAAGCATATTTTCTGACCCCAAAATATAAGTATGTACATATGTATTTCATTTTCCTCTTAAGCTAATAAAGTCTCATACCACTTCAATGCAATCTTGTTGTCGTCGCTTGTAATTCGATTTATTTATATTTCATCGTTTTATTTTCATGTTTCTTATAAGGATTTGAGTTGATGACTTATGAGAGCTATGTGGTCACAAGTGCAAATAAGATTTTATGAGTAAAATATAAACAAGTGATAAAAGTTTAATATTGTTGGGTTTAACATACATATTGTACATTATATTGGAACAGATTAGTTTATTGTTGAAATAACAAAGTTTGCTTTTAGATCTTTTTTTTTTTTTTTTTTTTCTTCGTAAATGGAAAACAAATGATTTAATTCTTAAAGATACAAATTTGGTGTAGCATATTTATATAAAAATTTAGCAAAACCAATGTAGTAGTGTATCTCTAAGTCTTAAAATATCATATCAAAGATTATGAGTTACCTATAAATTTCATTCAATCATTTGCAGTCAGGTAAATGTGCTATTAGTAATTTATGGTTTATTATAAGTCTTGCGTTAAAATTTAAGGTACAAATAGAAAAGAGTTTTTTATTTTTATTAAGTAACGTGGAAATAGTACACTCAATATTACTATTTTCTCTAAATCAATTTATTCAATGAATGAGTTTATTTTTCATTGCTTTTATTAATATTATTAATTAAAATATTGAATCACATATTAGTAATAAAAAATTGCATTGAATTGAAGAGCCAGTTTGTCGTAGCCGAACATACAACGCTAATTCTAATTCTACTACTGAACCGAGCATGTTATAAGCCGAATAACCAAACCGATCCTATTATAAGCCGAAAAATTTGGTATACTGATTTGAACTTGTGTAGAACTGATATGAGTCAAATTTCATTAAAATATTTATTTAAGGGATTTATAATTGTTAAAACCGTTTTTCGGGAGGATATTTGTATGGGAGCCAGGTGAAATAATAGACCGATCATAACCAATATCAATTTGTCCATGGACTATAAGAAACTTGTGTGCCAAAATTCATTAATTTATGTTCAAAATTGCGACCTGTAGTTTGATTACAAAGTTTACATGGACGGACAGACGAAGGGACGGAAAAGCAATTCTAAGCCGATTGGTATAAATTAAGGTGGTCTTTAAACCAATATTAGTGGGTGTTACAAACATCAGCACAAACGCATATTACCTTCCCCACCTATGGTGGTATAGGGTATAAAAAAGATAGCTGGAAGTAAAATAAGAAGAAAATAGGCCCAAACATATATATATATATATATATATATATATATATATATATATATATATATATATATATATATATATATATATATATATATATATATATATATATATATATATATATATATATATATATATATATATATAGATATATATATATATATATATTTTTATTTGAAATTGTATTTTTTATTATATTTGAATTTATTAAACGGTATTACCAATTTATTTGCAAACGATAACTAAACTTATTGGTTTTGTTAAATTGTCATCCCTAAGTTTAGTACTCGCTGCAACTTGATTAGAAAATGTTGGCTAAAACCGAGGTTTAATTTGAATAACACTTTTGTTCATATACACTCTTCTTTTAATTTTAAAACACTTCACGTCTCAAATAATTTGTAAAACTACATAAACTCTCTAAATCTATATACAATTTACTTAAAATCTAAATCTATTTTAAATAAAACAGAACTGAATTATAACGTTTAAAAATTCTAATTCCTATTCTCAAAGGTGAACATTGTGTGGCGCTACCTAATAACCTCATTGAATATAAAACTAATGAAATTTGTATTATGTTCTTTTTCCCTATAACCAAAACATTATCACAAAAATTATAAGTACCACCCACGTACTTATAATTTAACATCTCCTTTTATAGGTCGACGATTAGTTCTCATAATTAACCAGCCCTCTCATACCTCTGGTCAACTATAAAGGAGATAATATTATCTACATTTATTTGTTGTCTCAATTACAACAAATATATGCACAGGTAGTTTGAGGACCGATATAAACTCGGAAACCAAAAATAGGCAGGATCCGCTCATCTCCCATATAAGAGCCCAAACACAACCAAACGGATTTCAACGTTGTTTTCCGCTCTAAGAGAGAAATGCCAATTAAATGAAGACAGAATCTAGCAGCGAATTTTATATATATTTTGTTTTTGTTTCTTTATATTTTTTGTGTTTGGCAACAACAAAACTATATATAAAAAAAAATATTTATCTTTCTCTCTTAAATTCCATACATAAAAAATAAAAGGCAAATCTATCTATCTCTTTCTTTCTTATATAAATTTAAAGTAAACTTATGTGATTCATTTTGCAACAACGGCAAGACTAACAGAAAAGAAGAGTGAGAAAATGAGAGCTTTTTTGAATCCGTTGTGAAATTAAAATAGATTTTAATTTCCAGCGGATTCCGCTGTGTTGATTTAGTTGTCAAATCTTCATATAAAAAAATAATCCGCTAGGTTGTGTTTGGACTCTAAGGTGTAAATCTCTAAAAAAAATGTGCTTACATGTGTATGTTATCCTTTTAGTTTAAGAGATATTCAGATGGAAATAAATTTGTCTCTCTGTTTTAGCTTAATTTTATTAACTTGCCGGGCTTAATATTGACCCAATTTTCTCACCAGATTTCCTATAGAATTATATATAAAATTGCTGCAAGAATATTAATTCGATGTTGAAATTTTAGAAAATTTTCATATTTTTTTGGGCTTTTTTTTCCAAAATGGTGGCAATATTTATTCACTTATCATATAAATAAAAAAATATACTATTTTTTTAACGCAAATGCGTGTAAAGTAAATCCGGAAAAGATTGGGGCAAACTCAATTTTGAAAAAAAAAAAAAAAAAAAAAATAAAAAATAATATTAATAATAATGATTTGTTTTTTTTAAATCGCAAAGCTGGGATCAACATAAAATTATTTTAATTAAATACCTCCATATGTAATATAAACACCCAAAAAGTATTTTCAGATTTTATTTTTTATACCCTACACCACCATAGGTGGTTGGGGTATTATGTGTTTGTGCTGATGTTTGTAACGCATATAATCAGTTATCCAACACCCACCTTAAAGTATACTTATGATTGGACCATTATTTCACCTACCCCCCGGAATAGAGTTTTCACACTTAAAAATGCCTTAATATTGGGAATATTTTAATGAAATTCGGTCCAAAGAAGTTTTGTGTAAGTACCAATCTTTGTACCAAATTTTATGAAAATCGGTCCACGATTGATTGCTCCCATATAAAACCCCTTCCGAAAATCACATTAACGTGCATAAATCACATACGAAAGATAGTATCAAGTTAATAATCGACTCAAATAAGTTTTATATAAGTAGAAACAACATTGCTAAAATTTATGAGAATCGGTCCATAATTTACCATAGCTCCCATATAAACCCACTTTCGGAAATCGCCCTATAATGCATAAAATCAATAATATATTATTATTAACCCATTATTCTGTACTTGTATACTTTATTTTAGATTTAATAAAAGTTGAACTACAGCTCTAATATAAATACACTTCTCGAATTTGGGTGCTCATACGCAATGGTGTAGGGTATCATATAGTCGGTCTTGACCGACTAAATCTTCTTCTCTCGTTTTAAATTTAGCTATTTGTGACCTATGATATCTTGTCATTTTTCTAATAGATTCATAATTAATTATTTGTAGAACTTCTGTAATTTATCGGGAAAAAACTTTGCCAAGTAACTTTCAGCGGCTTTTCAGTTGGCCAATTGTTGTATACTATCTAGGGAGTTTTGTATAGACCAAACCAAATGGTAGTCAGACTGTACAAGATCCGGGCTATAAAGATCTGTGTGGTCTAGCATAGTCATATGCTAGACCACACAGATCTTTAGCCAATTCTTGTCGCTCTTTCTTGATTGCTTCATTCAAGCAGTCGAGTTGTAAACAATCGAATTCAGAAATGATCATCTCGACTGTTCATAGGCTCTAAAGTTGTGGAGGGTCGGCGGATATAACCATCATTTTTCTTCATTAAATTTATTTTCGATAATTAATGTAACGCTCACACATTGATCTTTTTTGAGTATTCAGCCTTTCCTTTCAAACTATAAACACGTGTTCGTTTAACGCAATGAAATTAGTCTTATCCCACATATGAGCATTAGAGTGCTCCAAAAAAACGAAGTTTCGACCTAATTTTTTTTACTGTTTTATTCCGTAATCTGTTGTCCATAAATCCCTATGAGATCTCCCAAAAATGTTGAAGTTTGTTTGAAATGACCATTAAAAATACCAAAATTTTTTTACCATAGCTGAGAACAGGTTTACGTTGTTCTATAAGGACAAAAACTCATATTCAAGTAACTACAGATGTATTTTAAGTAATACAATTTTTTTATTCAAATATTTTCAAAAATATATTTATTTTTTTGTCACATTTCGAATTCAAGTGCTCTGGGACACGTTAATAGCCTGGGGAATTTTCAATAACTTTTAAATTTTTCAACCAATTTTTGTGTTTTATATCTTTTTGTAACACTAATTCTGTGTATATTACAATTCCTTTAAAATAAAATGCAAAACTAATTAGTTAATGACAAAATTTTTTTGAAAATTGAAAAAAAAAAAATGCATCTGGTAAATGCATCTTCAAACTTCAGAGCCGTTGCGGCACCAGTTAACGTAGTCCTATTGTCCTAATTTTTTGCACGACGTATTTTTATAACCCAGAGAACAATTTTAGGGGGGGAGGGGACGTCCTGTAGGATAAAATTTTTTTTCCTTCATACAAGCTTGGAGCACTCTAATGGGCATCAACAACATCTAGTGACAAAAAACCTCAGACGCTTTTTATATGACCCAATGTATTATGTTTACTATAATCATGCTTTGGCTTGGATTCTATATAACATAAAGTCAATTTTACGTACTAATAAATTACATAACTAATTTTAATGTTAAAATCTGTATTCAAACTTGACATCTTTTAGAAATTGAAAACAGTATTATTTGTTTCTATGGCAATAAATTACTTGACAACTTGTAGTTTACAGAAATTCTTAAACGAGGCTATTTATTTTCATAGCGATGAATGTTTTTGACAACTATTTAGAAATTATTTTAACACGAAATCAAATTAAAAGACATAATTTTTAATAAAATATCAAGAATTTGCTTTCCTTATAAAATAAAAAAGTAAATTTTGTCAGCGAAAAAAAGTTATTATAATTATTATTGTTTATTATTATTGAAATTTAAATAAATTTATGTTAAAGCGAAAATTTTGAGATATGTATAAGCGATATATTACATGTTATTATTAATATTAATCATACGTAGTATAATATGTTCATAAATATTCATTAAAAATATTGCCTTATGATAGATATAAGGTGCGCGGCAAAGTTATAAGGTCACTTTTCATTGCACCGTGTATTAAAAAGTACAAGGGGTATTTGATGGTACTGCAAGCTAAAATACTTATTACTGAAAGGTGTTCCTTTATAAACTGTGTGGTATCATTTATTTAATATTTAATCCCATACAGTGTTGCCAGTAGATATTTTTTAAAATACCTACGGCCAGGGATTAAAAAAACTACTAAATTAGTAGAGAAATTGCTTTCTGTTTCATAATTATAAATACAATTTTTTCAAATATAATCATTTTAATAATATTAAAATTTTTAATTTTTCATTTATGCTTTTAGCCAACAGAATAAAATAATTTTGTTAAAATTAAAAAATTTAATTTTAAAATTTTAGTTTTTTTAGCTTTTTCACATATTCAAATTGTTTATAATTGTTTATAATTTCAAAGAAATGAAAAATTGAAAAATGAAAACTAAAAATTTATGAGAAATTAAATTTTTATTACTAAAAAATTTTAACTAAAATTATATGAGAAATTTAACAAAATTTACAAAAAAAACAAGCGCAAATATTCGGCCCGGCCGAATCTATATACCTACCATCAACTTTTTCACATTTTAAGTTATATGAGAGAAGGAGGTAAAGTGGGCAGTAAAGTGGGCGGGCCACGCCCATTTTTTGTTTCCGAGTTTGAATTAGTCCTTGAACTATTTGAACAAAATTTCATTGATTTTCACCTTATATGGGAGGTGGGCGGTAAAGTGGGCGGACCACGCCCATTTTTGGCTTCCGAGTTGATATCGATCCCCAAACTATATGTACAAAATTTCGCAATCGTACATGCTTTTGTTGCAGAAATATCAGCAGAAAAGTATAAAAGGGACACCCTGTGTTTCTAGTTTTTAGGATGTAAAGTGGGCGGTAAAGTTGTCAGTGAAGTGGGCGGGCCACGCCCATTTTTTGTTTCCGAGTTTGCATTAGTCCTTGAACTATTTGAACACAATTTCATTGATTTTCACCTTAAATGGGAGGTGGGTGGTAAAGTGGGCGGACCACGCCCTTTTTTGGCTTCCAAGTTGATATCGATCCCCAAACTATATGTACAAAATTTTGCTATCGTACATGCTTTTGTTGCAGAAATATCAGCAGAAAAGTATAAAACGGACACCCTGTGTTTCTAGTCTTTAGCCAATAACTTTTTTGTTTGTGAACCGATTTTGCCCATTTGTGCCAAATTTCGTCTCCCTACGTTGCTCCGTTCGAGCGCTATCCTGCTTTCAACAGACGGACAGACGGACGGACATAGCTAGATCGACTCAGAATCTAACCAGGACCCAGAATATATATACTTTGTGGGGTCTTAGATGATTCCTACATCATGTTACACACGGAATGCCAAAATCAATATACCCCCCATCTTTTTGATGGTGGGTATAAAAACTAACAAAATTTAATTTTAAGTTTAAAAAATGGAAACTAAATTTTTTATTACTAAAAGCAAATCCTTAGAATTATGCAAAATGATTAAAAATAAACTTATTGGCTATAAACCAAATAAGAATCAAATTTAACTGCACTTGTGGCCGAAATTTTCTAGTTAAAATGGTTGACTTTATTTTGCCTACTTTTGTGCTCTATTCGGAAAACAATATATATAAATGAGTCAGATGCTTTTTTTTTTTTTTTTTCTTTATTTCTAGCAGTGCTGCCCTTAAAAAAATATATTGCATGTTAAAAAAATAGACAGAAAACTTACATATTTGTCTAAAAGAATTAATTTTTAATATTTGGTGCTTTAGTTAATATTACACAACATTTTACCAAGTATACGAAAATTCAGAAAAACTTCATAATTTCTAAAAATACGAAGATTTACCAAAATTTTAAATTTCACAAAAATATGAAATTTCAACAAAAAATAAAAATTTTACCATAAATACAAAATTTCGAAATGTCACCAATGAAATCCAAATTTGCTCAAAAATTCAAAACTTCACCAAAATCTAAAAGAATAAAAACCCATATTCCAAAATATCATCGAAAATTCCAGATGTCATAAAAATCCGAAATTTCGCATAACCCCATAAAAAAGCTTAGATAATTTAAAAGTAATTTTAGTCGGCAGTCTTTAATTTTTCTAAGTCGAACAAATAATTCTAGATTTATAGTTAAATATTTTTTTTACCACCATATTTGACATGCTATAAAAAATCTGTGACAGACAATTTCACATATTCTTTTTTTGCAGACCAACAAATTTCTGTTAAAATTTCTTTATGAGGCAAATTTTGGAAACACGTTCGATAGTTTCACTTAAAATGGCGTACTTATGTATATCATCCAACTGTGAAAAGAGCTTGTGTCTCTCAAAATACTGAGAAAAATCAAACCAAAGTTATAACAAAATTTTTTAAAAGAAGTCTGAATTGATTCCACGACAGATTTTATTAAAATCTTTATTCAGTCTAAAAAAGATTTCATATTAACATTAGTTTGGTTCCATTTCAGTTAATTTATTTAGAATAATATATAAAATACATAAATATTTATTCTAATATCGTGTAAATAAATTTTAATTATGTATAATATAATAAAAATTTCCTTTTGGCAGCAAACAATTTAAGTTTAATTTTTAGTAATTTTAGTTTAAATTTTTTAGTAAAAAAAATCATTTCCCATAAAACTAAAATTTTCATTTCTCAAACTTTAATTTCTCATAAATTTAAAATTTTCAAATTTTCATTTCTTTGGTAGTAAAATTTTCTATGCTAACAAAATTGTATACTAAAATTATTGTTTTTATTAAACTAAAAGCAATTTGAAATATTTTATATTTACAAAAATATTTTTAGTTCAGTATAAGTGACAGTTAAATAAATTTTCATATTTGAATTTATTTCCTTTTAAAAACTAAGACCAAACATATTGCTGTTTAGTTTTTAGTAATCAGAAAAATAGTTAAAACATTATTTAAATAAAGTTAATACCAAAATTTTTATATCTGGGAAACTATAAAAGTTAGAGAGCTCAAATTTTGTACGACTAGCATTAGCTTCAATATGAATATTTTGGACAAAAATTGGTACACTAGCAATAGTGGGCGTGGCACCTCCCATATAAAGAAAATATTAAATTATCATATCTGAGAAAATATAACAGTTAAAGTTCTAAAATTTTGTCGGAGCCACTTTGGTATCAATATTAGTATTTAAGAAAAATATGGGCGAACTAGAAGTAGGGGGCATGGTACCTCCCATATGAATTAAATGCAAAAAATTTGTATATCTGGGAAACTATTGGAGTTGGAATGCTCAAATTTTGCACAAAGAATTTTGACATCCATGAAAACATTTGTCTAATAAATTAGCGGATTATGGGGGTATGGTCCCTCCCATAAAAATTAAATACAAAAATTAGTATATCTGGGAAACTATTAGAGCTTGAATTTTCAAATTTTGCACGGGAAACTTCTATCTATCTAATTTTTAAGAAAAATGTTATATTTTAATTACTAAATAAATATATTTTTTTAATCCTTTAATTACTATGTATTTCATTTCGGGGGGTGGCGAAGCACACCGTGTATTAGCTAGTAATATAATAAAAATTTCCTTTTGACAGCAAACAATTTAAGTTTAATTTTTAGTAATTTTAGTTTAAATTTTTTAGTAAAAAAAATCATTTCTCATAAAACTAAAATTTTTATTTCTCAAACTTTAATTTCTCATAAATTTAAAATTTTCAAATTATCATTTCTTTGGTAGTAAGATTTTCTATGCTAAGAAAATTGTATACTAAAATTACTGTTTTTATTAAACTAAAAGCAATTTGAAATATTTTATATTTACAAAAATATTTTTAGTTCAATATAAGCGACAGTTAAATAAATTTTCATATTTGAATTCTATGAATGTTTACATTTTTTAAGACCGTTTCAATACTTCATTTAAAACTTTAAAAAGGCTTGTTAAACAAAAGTAAAAAAAGTTCAAAAAAAAACTTTATAGGTTTCTAAACAACACTATAGAAAATAAAATTAAAAAAGAATTAGCTCAATACCTTGTATGATTAAGCCGTACTTGCGATTTGAATTCTGCGGATTTCACCAAAAAAGCATTTTTTGCAGTTTTTTAGATATAAAGTCAGTTTTTTAAATTGATTTTCAAACTAAACAAAATACTAATAAGGTAAAACATATGTCGAGAAATATATTTATATAACCTAAAATACCGAGGTCAAAATCAGAAACAATTTAAATTTAAAAGAAAACATAGCGAAAAATAATTTATTTTTATATGGAATTTTGAAACGGTTATTCCGATTTCAATGAAATTTCATACACTTTGGTGCATTTAAAAGTAAAATGCTTTTATGGTGAAAATAATTTAAAAAAAATAATCTTAATCTTTTAATTTAAAATTATTAGATTTTTTTGTGTATTTATATTACAATTCTGACTAAATCTACATAAATAAATCTTTTTTACTTCTGTTATATCTATGTTTTAATAAAATTCGATTACTCGTTAATCGCGATTATGGAAGAAAACCCTAGTGTTATCCGAAATATGGGTTTTTTGTCACTGAATATTGTATCCAGTGACAAAAAACTTCAGATAAATTTTATATGGCTCAATATATTATGTTTACTATACTATGCTTTGGCTTGGATTCCACATAATATAAATATCTCACATAATAAAAATAATAATACATTTAATTATTTTTTGTTTTATCATAAATAAGAACTAATAAATTACATAATTAATTTTAATATTAAACTTTTATATCCAAACATGAAACCTTTTAGAAATTTAAAACAGTATTATTAGTTCCTATGGCAATAAATAAGTTGACGACTTGAACATGGCGATGAATGTTTTTGACAACTATTTTAACATTCCTTTTAATAAGTAATTAACACGAAATCAAATTAAAAGACATATTTTCTAATAAAATGACAAGAATTTGCTTTCCTTATAAAAGAATAAAAGCATAATAAACATGTTTTGTAAGTAAAAAAAATATTTATTATAATTATTATTTATTGTTATTGAAATTCAGATAAATTTGTGTTCAATTCAAATAAATTTTGACATACATTTTATTCAAACGTAACAATCACTATCAATATTTCTACACAAATTCATTGAATAGATATATATTTACAATTCTCTATTCCATTCTATAAGAGTATTTTCTTCTTTTCTTAATTAAATACAGTGTTGCCAGGACTTGAGAAAAAAAAAGCTAAATTAGGCTTTAAAAAAGGTCAGAAAAGGCTAAATGTCCTAAAAATAAAGCCAGAAAAAAGGTAATGTTTTATTTTATAAATTAGTTTTTCTCATTAGTTTTTGGTATTTTTAAAGATATTTTAGTGAATTTATAAATATAACATAAATAGTTACTATGGGTAATAAAGTTTGTTAAAAAATAATTATAATATTACAATCGAATTAATACCCAAAAATGCTAAATTGATTATTATGTAAAAATAAAATTAGTAAATTTTTAGCCTTTTTAAGGCTGTGTTAAGAATCAAAAAAGGCTAGAAAAAAAGCTAGAAACTAAAACGAAAATTTTGAGGCTAAAAGCAATATAATAAGGCTAGATTTAGCCTTCAAAAGGCTAAATTAGCAACACTGATTAAATATTAATTTCCATTATTTAAAAATTATTAAAAAAAAGCAAAATAAATTTTTTTTTAACAACCCAGCAAAAATTTGGTAATGACATATAGTTACGGATGTAGTTACTTTGTAATGACAACAATATGCTGCCTGCATTACATAGAAGTGTTTTGTAACTAATTAATTGTTTATAACCCGAAATGTAAATAATCAGATTTTTTTAAATATTAATTTTATTGATTTTTATAATGCAGTTACCAATTCATATATTTGAAGAAGGGATACATAAATGAAAGGAAAAATTTGCGCATGAATTAATTTGTAATCTAAAACAGTTTATTTTTATTACATTTATTTTAATTACATTTTTGGTTGTTAAGTTTAATCTTTACAGCAACGAAAAAAATATTTTATATCCTGACATTTAACTACTTATTACCTTAAATGTAACTAGTTCCTATTGTTATTACTAATCATGACTTCAGTAATGCTTTAAAATCAAAGCGCTATTTAACAGCTTGAAAGTAATTAGTTATTATTATGACATCTAAGTAATGTATAGGGTAAGTAGTTGCCTCTAATGTCATCACTAATCAAACATTAGCTGAATAACTCATTATATTAGCTTCTTAACTCATTACATGGCAACCAAAGTTTTTGCTGGGAAGTTATTTATTAATTTATTTTATTATTTATTTAGAATTTTTATTAAAAAATATTGAACAAAAGAATTTTTTGGGTAAATATATAATTACTGCTTCTCTCATCGAATAAAATTTAATTAAAACGTAAGTGCATGATTAATAATTTAACTGAAAGCAATATTACTCATACGTATTGTTAGACAACCAATAAAAAACGCTTTAAGCCCCAACCAATCAACTTTCCATCGCAACGTAGAATGAAAAAAAGTAGCGTGAGACATTTTGTACAACCAGTCAACAAAATTAAACGTATTATATGTTTTTGAACATTCACTGTGTAAACAACCCTGTTTTTTGGTTATTTTGTGAGCAAAATAAACCACAGGGTTGTTAAAAACGCACACAGCTACGTAAAAATCTATTTTCTGTAGATTTCTGCGATACGCTACCTAGAATTTTTGTGTCAATAGCTAGATACACACATCTGCATAAAGCTGGTTGAAACAGCTGATTGCGATACGATGATTTTTAGTTGAGTGGATGGGGCTTTAACAAAAAAATTTTTAATTTTTTAAGAATCTTTTTTAGCTACTTTTTTCAACATATGCATATTTTGTGCATTTAAATTAAATAAATTTATAAATTTTATAAAAAACTTATGAGAAAAATAAAAGTTTTTAAAAACCATTTAAATACATTTTTATGGACCATTTATAAAATATTATAATAGAATTCATTTTTAACTTAAAATAGAAAAAAATAAAAACTGCGAAACCTTAATAAAAAATTATTATTATTTAAGTAAAATTTCATTATCGATTTCAATTTCTATATAAAATAGAAATTCAAATTTAGAAATATGTAATACAAATGTCTATAAATATATATGACGTTAGTTAAAATTTAAAAAGTTCAAAACAAGAATAACAATTTTTATTTGTTCCATTTGAAATATAATTAAAAAATCTAAATTCTTAAACAGTAAAACTGAATCACTTTAATTCCATGAAATTAAAGTGTTTATAACTAATTGCACACAGAAACAAATATTTCAAATAATTTTTTAATAAAATCATTAATTAACTTTATATTGGAATTTATTTATATGATTTATTAATATAATTAATTTTCTAATTGGTTTACAGTTTTGTTTTTTAATAAATTCTCAGCTGTTAATGAAATATAAAGAAAAATTTAATATTTGTCTATAAAAGTACAGAAATAAAATAAATTTAAGTAAATTTTCAAAAATTTCCAGCTCATTGAATCTATTTAAGGAAAACAAGTAACAATAATATCAATTATTCTAGTTATTAATATTATCATTTTGATGATTGGAGCAAAATCAGTTAAAAATTTTTTTATTAATATTACAAATTTCGTAATTAAAGTCCATTTTTACTTTTTTCTGTGCATTATTTATAACATATTCCAATCGTAGCGGCATTGATAAAGAAGTATGTGGGAAAAATATACATCAGAATTGCATTATTATTCTACATGCATTTAGGGCCTTTATAGTGTTAAAGCGATTCTTTTTAACAAAACACTTTGGCATATATGTAACTCCTTGCATACTTTCCGAATAATTCAGGTCTATGAATAAACTGGCTCATTTCCTACCAGAAAAAAAAAATTAAATGTATTGACCAAGTTCCAATAATCCTTTTTATAAGAAAAGGAACGTTTATCATAATTTTCTGAACTTATAAAACTCTTTAGTAATATTTTGTTATAATTATTCCCATGATATTCTATAATAAATCCTTTAAGAAATTTGGTAAGTATCTATTATCTCATCCCGTCGTTTATTTATTATTAAATATTTTATTGTTTCTAAAATCAACTTCATCCACTTTTGGCCCAAAATCTTTGATTTTAGGCGAACGACAGTCTTGATGCTTTGCGAAAAGGGAAACAATTTCTATTTTAGTATCACATTTCGCATACTTTATGTTGGGATATGATTTTCAAATGTATGAATATCACTCAAAGATACTATCAGTTTAAAAATAGTTCATACTTTTCTTTTTAGTGGGAATTCTTTTTATTTCCTTAATATCCTTAATAAAAATTTTAGATTTATTTTTTCAAGACTGTTCTTTCAGTAGCCTTCGTAATTGTTTGGACACATTATTTCGGTTTAGTTTTCAGATATTGAACAAAAAATCCAGCCACATTTTTTTGAATGCTGTCAACCTGGCGGATTGTTGTTTAATTCAATAGGTTCAACGAGATATTTCGTTAATTACTGTTACATTAATACAATGAAATACTTTAAATCATACAAGGTTCAATTACTAAGCAAAAATTAATGCCAAAATAAACTATTTTAATTAAATGCTGACTAATGCATCATAATTTTAAACAAATTTTATTTTAAATGCTTAGGTTATTTGTTCGAGGTTTTAAATATTTTTATATTTTCCCAATAAAACATATAAAATATAACATTATGATTTACATTGGATTGTACTGATAGTTTAATTTCGACGTCTATGCTTATTTCCAGAGTGGGGTGATAAATATCTTCATGATTTAATAATGGTTTGATGCGAACAATATTAAAGTCCTCTGGTTGATCAACAAATACAAGATCAAGTAATTTCCCAAACTTGTTTACTACGTTGTTTATTTGGAAGAGTCCTAAATCTGCAATAGCATCTATTAACTCAGCAGATGTTTCCGATCTTACTGATTAGCTTAAAAAGCATGAATCAGGAGTTTTGCACCATTTTATATTTGGAATGTTAAAATCACCAAGAACAATAATAGAGTTTGGATTGATTTTCTACAAATTCTTTTTGTTCGTAAATTTGAATGTTTGACGCAGGAGGAATATAGGAACAAGTTACACAAATTTTTGTGAATTTGACATTAATACATACAGCGATAAATTCAATATTTTGATAATTATTAACGATTATTTCTTTCGAAGGTAAGAGAGTTGAGACAGAAATCAAGACTCCCCTACCTTCTTTATCCACTCTATCACGTCTATAAATTTGAAATTTACTGCACATTATCTCAGAATTATGAATTACCTTATCAAATTTATTTCGGAGCCATGTTTCAGTGAGTACAATAATATTATGTTTCATACCGAAGCTCTCTAAATAAAAGCATTTTAACTTTGTGTTCATACCTCTAACATTTTGGTATGCAATGGAGATAGCTAAGGAGTTATATTTTTTTGAACAAATATTAATATTTAACGGATTATAAAATTCAATTAGTTTTTTGGATTTGGAACAAAAGCTCTTGGAAGAACTACATTATTATCATCACGATAAATAAATTGTCGAACAACTGTATTTTTCGACCAAAATTGTGGATTAACGAGACGATCAAATATACTATCTGGTACAATTATCTTAAATGACGCTCTGTTGCGTGCATTTATTTTAAAAATTTGGACATCGTTGCAATCTTCAATGCCAAGGTTCGTTTTAATATAGAATTCAACATCATTTACTGTTGTATCTACTGAAAAATTACTGGCAAATAAAGTTTTCCTTGGAGCTATAATCTTTAAGGCTTTGGATTTGTTGAAACTTCTAGATTTGTTGAAATATTTGAAGATGAGGAAGTTTTAGAGGCTTAGTTTTAGAGGCTTACTAGTAGCAAGATTTGGGATCATGGGCACGTTCGCCGAATTAGATTCCGTGGAAGTCACTAAAGTCAACTCTGATGGAATTATATTATCATTGGAAGCATTTGAAGTATTATGAGGTGGAATTAAAGTATTTGAGTTATGAGGTATAGCAGTAGCATGACTACTACTTGGATTTGTGGTTGGTAATGGGACAGATTCTTTAGGAGTATTCTTTGAATTACAAGGGGGTGTTGATGATGATTTAGCTGTTCTTTTACGTTTTGGTTTCGAGGAGGCAGCAAAACTATCTAAATTTGTGAATTTGGAAAAAAGTTCACCATATTTAGTTAGTTTCCCTTGCAGAGAAGAAAAGTATTTTTTTATTCCATCGAACTCAGCTTTGTAACTTTTGAAAAAGTTATAAAATTCAATACTAATTACTCTGCAATTAGGACAATTCCATTGCAAGTTTTTAGTATTGTCAGATAATGCATCAGCATCTCGAGCTTTGAGGCCACTACATTTTAAGTGGTAGTTTCCCAAACACAACCAACAGGAAACCATACAAACAGAAAATTTTTAAATGGCACATCAACGATATATAGTACAAATATTCCTTGGCTCTTGACTTTTACCGAACGGCATCAATGTTGTGGCGGTTTAAGATAAAAATTTATAAAAAAATTGCCAAAATTCTATTTATAGTCCTAAATAAAAAATTATTGAACTATGTACTCTACAATACTTTCTGTCGAGGGCACATTAACGAGATATATTTCAAATGATGCATAATTTCAAGAGCTATTGGGCTCTGTTTTGAATTTTTAAATATCCGAAACGGCGTAAAATCCCCAGTGAAAAAATTACAAGATTTTAAAATTTTTTAAAATTTGGTTTCACGACTTTTGTGCAACACAATTTGACACTGGTTAATTGCACGCAAACTAAATCCATGCTGATCCTTTTCTACAAGTGTTTATAGTCTACATTAGAAGAATTGGACATTTACGCTAAAATCCGCGACTACAGCAATAAAAAGAAATAAAAAATAAATAAAAAACTTGTTAGTTTCAAACACTTTTTTTTGGAATTTTTGACTTTGGGTGCTTGCCGGCACCACATGGAACCGTTTCAGGTCTTGAATTTTTTTTTCTGGTACAGCAAAAAATGTTGCTAACATGATTGCATCAAAATTTGTTAAAAAAAAAGGTCAGAATTTAAAAAAATATTTGGGGTTGAAGGTCGGTTTCATAAAGGCAAACGTAAAAAGATAATTGCCCGAAAAACCAGAAAAACAATTATTGTTGGTTTTTTAAATTAATAAAGTTTTAGAGAATCGTAACACAAGAATTTTCAAAACCGAAACTTTACGAGGTTACCAGATGAATGTTTTTATCGATTTAAAAAATTTTATACATCGTTCTCTTAAAAAAGCTGCGAAAAAATTTTTCTCTTTTCTATAATTCTTTAAAGCAGAGAGGGCGAACAAAACTGAGTAAATGTGATAAACATCTTTAATTTTCGGTTTTTTTATATTGAGTAATTTTGACTTTTTAGCGATTTTGTTTTAATATTCTATTTTTTTTTTTTTGTCGGTTTTTTACTTCGTTTATTTTATGTTAGCAATTTTTAACGTATATAAAATAAAAAAACAGGATAGGGCTTGAAGAGCTTGAGGAGGACGAAATTTGATTTAAGTATTTACCTTATATAAGGTTTGTTTGGTGTTGAAAATTGGCAAAATCGATTTATAAACAAAAAAGTTATGGGCCAAATTCTAAAAGTTCATTGTAACTTCAGTTCATAATTTTCACTTGCTATCTCTTAAGCAAAAGTGTATGAGGAATTTAAAAATTTTTGAAAATTTTGGGTTAAAATATTTTCAAAATATTTTTGCCCCTGACTTTAATGCCGATTTGATATATTTTCTTTTAAAGACTACTTATGCATACAAAATCTGTTCGGGTTAATAATTTTTATCAATGCGCACAAAAGCTGTGGAGGTTTGAAAAAAAATTAAAAAAATTCAAAGCAGAGTGATTTTATATAACTTCTAAGGTACTATCAGCACATATCATTACAGAATCTTCAATATTTATCAAAATACACTGAAAAGAAAAAATTGTAATTTTATTTTTTGGACAATTTCGCAAATCACGTTTCTTGCTTTATTTTTTTTTTTCATAATATCAATTACAGTTATTTTTCGATGGTTAAAAGTCATATCATATGTTGAAAAAATTCAGAAAATTTTCTTGTGCAAAACTAATATGAGTCAAAAAGTTCTCAAAAGTTTCAACTTAGTTTTTTTTACATCTTTTTGGTTTTAAATCCCTGTATTTCCATGAGATTTAGCGCGAATGATTTATAATATAGGATTTCTTAGTTATTTCGTAAGATCTACAAAAAACCACTTACACTTTTCATAATTTTAAAAGAAACTTTGGCAATATAAGACTCTTAAAGTGAATTTCAAACTATTTTGAATTTGTTTTGAAATTCCTCATATATGACACGAAATTTGGTACAGATAGTTCGAGGATCGATACAAACTTGGAAACTAAAAATGAGCGTGATCCACCGACTTTACCGTCCACCTCCCATATAAAGTAAAACATCTATCTAATTTTGTATAAATAGTTCAATGAACAATATAAACTCAGAAACAAAAATTGTCGTGAGCCGCCCACTTTACCACTCACTTTCCATAAAAGCTGAAATTTTGAAATGTTGCAGATGGTGAATATATACTGACCAAAACGGCTATAACATTCACATAAAAAATAAATAAAAACGGACTTTAGGAAATTGCTTATATTTAATATTAATAATTTAATTAAATCATCAAAATCGGACTTGATTTGTAGAATTTACGATTTTTTTAAACTTACATACCGAGGTGATGAATTTTTACACCCTGTAGCTTATCTCATATTATTACAGAGTGACCACAAAAAGATTTTTTGAAAAGCTTAGGTTCTCCTCTAAAACTTTAGTACATTTTAATTCGATTCGACTTGTAGTTTAGGAGATAGAGATTTATTACCAAAATTTTTTCGATTAATATAATTTTGTACAAATCTCATAAAATTTAATTTTTTTTTCCTTTTAAAGTTTTACTAGCGTCATATAATTTTATATGTGTAGTTATAAGTTTACGTACATATACATACATAAATAAATATTCATAAATTTCCATTTATATTTATTATTATGATTTTATATTTTTGTTTGAAAAACAAAAACAACAACAACTACCATAATAATAGTACCATTTTACACATTTAAAATCCATTGGGTATCTTTTGTACATTTATTTATATTTTTGCATTAAATTTCATTTCTCTTTTTTTACTTTTTTGTCCAGTTCATTTCTATATTCCATACATATTTTCACGTTTTATTATCATCATTTCTATTCGGAATTTTTCAACTTTATTAAAATAGAAAAAAAAAAAAATATTTTAATTTTTTTTTTTTTACTTTTTGTCCAACATAATTTCCATAACAATACTTGGCTTATAATAATTGACTTTGTTTAGAGTACTAGATTCGTTGTCGGTGGTTTTCTATTTATATTTACGAGTAGCACTAGTAGTCAGTAGGGGAAATGTTTATGGAAGGGGAATAGAAAAGAGGAATAATATAAGCACAGCATGACAATATGGATTCTTTTATTTTTTGCACAGTATTTATTGCTTCATCAACCATCAGCAACAATAGAGAAGTTGATTTTAAATATGATTTAAAAACCACTTGTAGTTTTTTCCATAAATTTTCGCAATGAAATAAATGAAGTTTATTTATTTATTTTACATAATTTTAAGTACTTTACTGTTGAGAAATATTGAAGTTAGGGCAAATATTATGAAAGAATTTTTAATTTTATATAGGTTAACGGTTAATAATTCATATGGGGGACAAGAGATTTTAAATTGAATTTAATATTTGATTTAATATCAAGGAGAGAAAATAATTATTATTCTTGAATTTTTAAGCAAAAAAAATCAGATACAAAGAACGATCGTATAAAAGTGTTAAAAACAGAAATGTAATCCTCAGAACAAGTTCTATCGAAAACCGAAATGATTTTTTTTTTTACTTTTTTTTTAGATTTTGATTGAAAAAAAATCAAACAATTATATTGATTATTTTTGAGTCTTATTTTTTCGCTCAACTCATAATGATTATTTCTGATTTTTATTCTTTTGTTTTTGCTCAACTTATAATGATTATTTTGCGAGTTTTACTTTATTTTAAAACCCACCATCAAAAAAATGGTATATTGATTTTGTCATTCCGTGTGAAACATGTCGAAAAAATCATTTAAGACCCCATAAAGTATATATTTTCCGGGTCCTGGTTAGATTCTGAGTCGATCTAGCTATGTCCGTCTGTCTATCGGTCCGTCTGTCTGTCTGTTGAAAACAGAATAGGGCTCGAACGGGACAACCTAGAAGGATGAAATTTGTTCCAAATATTTACCTTATATAAGGCTTCTTTGGGATTGAAAATGAGCAAAATCGGTTAATAAACAAAAAGTTATGGCTTAAACACTAGAAACACAGGGTGTCCGTTGTAGCTTCATCTGCTGATATCTTTTTAAAGAAACTTAATATAAGAAATGAAACTTACGAAATTTTTATTAAAAAGAACGATTTTTATCATAAATTATATTTATTATCCAAAATTAAAATATGAAGATTTTTTCTTCATCAGGTATTTTACTAAAACTCGAATTTTTGTACTAAAAAACAATTTTTTTTAATACTGTCAACAGTTACGGAGATATTTAGCCCAAATTTTGAAAAGAAATAAAGTTTTATACAAAATTTCAAGAAAATTTTTTTTCGAAAAATCATAAAAAATCGAAAGTGTCAAAAATCAATTTTTTTTTATCCTTTAATCAAAAAGATAAATTTCGTGCAAATAAAACAAGATATATTTCATTAAAATCAATGCCTAAGTTTCGATTTTATTCACAAATTAGTCGAAATACTTATTTACAAGTTACATAGAAAATAGAAAAAAATTACAAAATCATTTTTTTATTTTTTTAATTTGTCTAAGGAGTGAGATCGAAAAATTCTTAACATACATAATATTCAATAACTTGGAAACAGTTGATCTTAGAGTTTTCATTATTTTTTTAATCATTTGATAATTTAGCACAGATCAGAGAAATATATAACAAATATATAATATATGGTTCTAACCACTAATTATAAATTTGTGGACCATTTTTGAAAACCCTTTCTTTGGAGATTTCATAGTTGCTTCAGTCACTTTTTTGGAACAGTGTGCACATCTTCTGTTAAAATCTTCGGTATTTTGGGACACCTTTTTTGTGCTCTTAAATTCACTTTTCACAAGAGCTCAATATCTCTCCACCTGTTTAAGCTATGGACAATTTTGAAAATTGACCTCTCTTGGTACTAAAACTATGTTATTGATTTGGTACCACTCCAGAGCTTTCTTACCGTAGTGACATGATACCAAATGGGTCCAAAAATATGTGGACACGTTGTGCTTTCTTAAGAAAAGAAGAAGTCTTTTTTGCAAATATTCCTTTATGCATATTTTGGTATTTATAGATCCGAATGTATCAAATGACTTTCCTGTTTTACCGCAAATGCAAAAAGCTTGTCATACCATGAATTTTGTAAGAAATTTTTGCCGCTTTTGGATCTTAAACTTATCTCCAACATTGCTTCGAGTATTAGCAATAAAAATGTTTGAGACACAAGCTGCGAAGATTCTGCCAGCACCTACGTTTCTTCGTTAAATAATACAGCTTGAGTATTTTTGTATGAAGTTTGGTTTTAAATTCCGAGTCCTATTTTTGGCTTGTAATTTTTTTTGCAGAATTCCAGTTTGGAATTTTTTGAACTTTATATGTTATCAACTTTCCCATTAGCTTTAAATTTTCGCCCAAATAGTCGAAGCACTGAGAAAACTGAGCTGATTTTCTACCAGATGTGTTTGGAATTCCTTTCAATATGCCTTCAATTTTCTGGCCTTCCCAATATCATGTGGTCCTTTTTTCTTACCGAACTAGGTTTCACATCAATAGTCAAATTCTTCTGATACTGTTTAATAACATTAGAAACGCTTTTACGGACGACATTTAATTCTGTGGCCAATTATTTGTAAGACCTATTTGGATTTTTTGAAATTTTTTAATAACTTGTAATGATGAAAATAAAGACAAATTAATATGGTTGTTATTAAAAATAATAACTGAAGTATTTTCCATGATAACTAGATCAAAAATAATTTTTGAATATTGATTCCGAAAAAAGTTATGAGGCAAAATGTGTGTTAAGATTTTTTCGATCTCACTCCTTATGTAAATTGTAAATGAGTATTTCCACTAATTTGTTAATAAAATCAAAAGTTAGGTATTGATTTTAATGAAATATGTATGTCTTGTTTAAATTATAACTCATTTACCTTTGTGAGTTAAAAATAGATATATGAATTTTTGACATTTTCAAATTTGTATGATTTTTTTTTTTAATTTTTTCTTGAAATTTTGTATAATATTAATTTTTTCTCAAAAGCTGGGCTTAATATCTTCACAATCGTTGACTCTATTAAAAAGTAATGTAAGAAGGGCTAGAAGTGAATTTTAGTTAAAATTTTTTGTATTTTTTGAGATATACTTCAATATACAGTGCCACCTCCCTAATTTTACAAATCGCGATTTATAGCGAGAACTAGAGTCAATTCGAAAAAAGTGGACTAGAGGCTTAGTACTTCCGAATTGACTGAGAAACCCCGTGCCGCAGAATCAGTGTTTCCCTGTGTAATTATTACGCCCCTTCTTTAGTACATATAAATTGCATTCAAACTAAGTTTTCGTAGGGTTCTATTTATCACTTTCAAACATTTATTTTTATAGAAATAATTTTAATTTACTTTTGTTTAATTACCTTTAATTAATATATTCACGTAACGTTTGTCTTTGTATTTTATTTACCTAATATAAATAATAATAGAAATGATCATTAGAAAGTTACACGTAGTCATATTTTAATTAATTTCATTAAACTTAAAAAAAAGGAATAAATCAAATTTACAGATACACAAATAAAAAAAAATAATAATAATACGAGTAATAATAATTTTAAAAAATTTGTTCTAAAATGAATTTAAATTTAAAAGTTGTTTGTGAAAACGGGTGTTAAATTTTAACAGACATGATACACAAACCTCTAAATCTGTCTTATGAAATAATTCCCCTAACGCTACAGTGGAGCCAGACGCTAAAAACATTTCAAATTGAAATGTATAGAAGAGTTGTAGAGAAGGACCTACGCTTTCAGAAAAATCATCTTGCAGTCACTTTATGATAACACGATATTTTCTACAGGGTGTCAAAGTTGACCACCTCGAATATGTAAATTTTTTTAAAACTCTTAACGTCTACAAATCAAGTTCGAATTAAAAAAATGTTTATATTTCTGTTAAGTGCTTAGCTAGATAAAAATAAGCTTAATCATTTAAGTTATCTCTTACAATTAAAAAGATATTTACGCTAGAATTTGGAATTTTAATTTTTTGCCTCGACTTTAATTTTTTGAAAATAAGTCCTGAGGTATATAAGGTAAAAAAAAAATTAAAAATAATCTAAAATTTGTATCAATATTTTAATGATCACGTTTTCTTTTTTTATTAATTATTAGGTAAAAAAAAAAATCAGTTTTAGATTTTTTTTTTTTTTTTTGCAGAATAGTAATGTCCGTCCGTCTATACATTAGAGTTAATGGGTCGAAAATTATATATAATTCAGGCAAAGGTGATATCAACACTTTAATAATTAATTTTTCTATTGATTAGCAAGTAAAAAATGCATCTTTAGAATTATAAGATGATTTTTGGTTGAATGGTAATATACGTCCGTCTGTCTATACATTTGGGTTAAATGGGTCAAAAATGGCGCTTAATTCAGGAAAAGGTGATATCCAAATTTTTTGATCACATTCTATTTTTGTTATTTATTAGTTAGTAAAAAAAATACATTTTTAGAATTCTAAAATATTTTTTGGCTGCATGACAATGTCCGTCCGTCCGTCGATACATTTAGGTTAAATGGGTCGAAAATTCCACTTAAATCATGGAAAGGTGTATCAACACTTTACTATTTAGATTTAGTTTTTATTTTGGTCAAGAAGTGAATATATTTTTGGAATTATTAGAGCTCTTAAAGAATTCTAATGTCTATCTTTCCGTCTGTCTGTTTATTAATTTTTGAAAACTTGCCAATTCAAAATCGTTTCTTTTCTTCAATAAACAAAAAATAACGGTAATTTTGTAAATAACGGAATTATGAAAAAGTCGCAGAACAAAAATTGTTACTGAAGCCCTAAAGAACCATTTTCAACAATAAAAAAGTTCTTTTTCGCTTTTGGTATATTGCTACCTATAGCTTATCTCGTGTTACCACAAGATATTTTATCTGAAAGCTTTAGTCCTTCTCTATAACCATTCTATACATTTCAATTCGATCCGATAAACAGTTTAGTAAAAATGCATTTGGCCCCAATGTATAACGTTTTTCCCCACTAAAATTCCATGCCTTAAAATAATTTAAATAATCTTCTAACAAATTCATTTATCATAGTTAAGTAATCACTCTTCACTCTAAAAAATTGAAGCTTTCACTTTATTTACAAACAATTTAGAGGTTGTGTCACAACTTTACCTACTTCCACGGCAAATCCATATAATTATGGTAAAGTTTAAATAAAAAAAAAAACCTTACAATACATTAATCACATTTTAACATGCCCGTCATAGCTCTATACTGAGATTTAAATACTAAAAAATATTTTATTTTTTCCATAGATTTTTCTCACAATTACAATATATCACAAGGATACTTAAACAACAAATCCAATGTAATTAACGCTAGTTATATTTACTTTTATCTGTTTTTGTTCTATAGTTTAAACAAAAGTGAATTGTTTAAATTGGTTTTAATAGAAAGAAAAAAGAATTACATAAATGTAAATAAAAAAAAAATAACCACTAACATGTATAAATACATGATAAAATTGTAACAATAGAGATAAACGAGTTGCAGTATTTAACCAACAATTCATGTTAAACAAATTTAAACACTGGTTAAGTTTTTTATTTCATATTATTAAATTATTTTGCTTCGCTTTAAATATATATGAATGTGTATGTATATATGAACTTATGTATGCGTTTACGTCAAAGGATTTAGAGTGAAAATTAGGGACATCAAACGGTTTAAAAACCGATTTTTATCGGTTGAAGTACTTTAATTTTTCTTAAGATTTTTAAATTTTATAATACACCATGGGGCAGAAATGAAAATTTTTCAAAATATATAATTTAGTTCTCCTAAAATAAAGCTCGGATTAAATTGAAATGTATGAAAGAGTTGTAGAGGAGGACCTATGTCTTCATCTCGTAGTCACCCTTTTTTACACTCGAATTTTGATTTTTTGCTTCGACTTTCTTCACTTTTTCGGGAATAAGACCTGAGATATATGAGGTAAAATATTTTTCAAAATATTTTGTAACTTTTTTTTATATATTTCCAAATATTACACTGAAAGAATTTAAATTTAAATATTCAAATCTAAATTTAAAATATTCAAAATCAGCTCTCTGAAATTAGTATGAAAAAATGGCAATTTTTTAACAAAAATATAGTTAAATTATTTCACTTTTTTCTCAAAGTAAAGCTCCCTTAACGGACAGCTCCCATAGCCAGACAGCTCCGGTAGGCGGACAATTTTTTAGGTCCCATGGTTTAGGTGGCATTTTTAGAAATAAAATTAAATAAATCTCCGCTAAGCGGACGCTCTCTTGGACGGACGCGGACACCTATTTTTAAAGAAAACATCTCTCGTAGGCTGACAAAAATTATAAATAGTAAAATAAATGTAGAGAATATTGTATGATGAGATGCTTCTTATTTTCATTTTTGTCCGTGTTTGCATTCATATTTCATCTTTACTTACATTTTTTTTTTTTTTTTAAACTTTTGATTTTTTAATTAACTTTTTGTTGTTTTTAAGCAAAATCTAGTTTTTAATTTAAAATTTTACACTTGATTAAAAATTCTTCATACTAGAAAAGAGAAAATGAAAACTTGATCCCCAAAAACAGATGCTGTCCCAGTTACCTATGTCCTAAAGATAGTCTCGATGATGGGTCCATGATTTGTCATAGAACACAATGGCGACAGATTGTTTTTTGAACAAAGGGCAATAAATTCTGCATAAGAAGCAGAGCGACATTGTCATCATTCATATAAAAAAAAGTAATTGGGTGCTGTTTAGGATAGAAGCCAGGCCACCAATATCATTTTCCCAAGTAACATGCCAACAACATATGTAGATGACTTTGTTGTCAAACTTGTCCTCAACATACTTTTTATTTCGTGGAAAAATAGTTAGTAAAAATGCTGTTGAAAGGAGTCTGACCCTTAGCCAGTTAAGAGATGATTTTTTTTCGCGTACAAAAATTAGTAAGTTTAGAAAGTAATTTTAGGAAAATGGAATGAAAACGGAGAGAAGCGAACTGTAGCTATAAATTCCTTAAAATAAATTTCATAAAATCATAATTCACTGTAAATAATGTCTAAATCTCAATACAAAACGTCATTTGCCGCAGATGCAAAAGTAAAAGAAAGCATGATTTTTAGTTTTTTTGTTTTAAAATTGTAAAATCTTTAAACGTAGATATATCATAAAACACCTTTCAAATAACATTTTTCTTAAATGGCACAAATTTTACGACTGTTCCGTTTATGAAGTTAATGTTACGATCTTCTGACATTGATGTAATTTTTGAAGATATGAACATGAAATTTTTTGTATAAATGTAGAATTTTTTGTATAAATATAGAATGAAATAAGAATGAAAATTCTATGATCAACCTTTTCCAAATTATTGAATTTTATATAAGTTAAGATTTTTTCGAACGCACTCCTTAAGTTACCTTTTATTGTTAAAATGACGTTACAATTGAATTTTGAATAATTGATTTTTTTGCCGCGCTTTTGTTTCGTTTTTCACAACTAACTCCTAAAGGTATGTGAGAGAGTTTTTATACCCTACACCACCAAAGGTGGTTGGGGTATTATGTGTTTGTGCAGAAGTTGTAACGCAGAGAAAAAATTGTCGGCCCCCCACCTTAAAGTATACCGTTCGACTCAGAATCACTTTCTGAGTCGATTTTAACACTTATAGATGCCTTAATAATAGGAATATTTTAATGAAATTTAGCACAAATAAGTTTTATATCAGCAAAAATCTGTCTACCAAATTTGATGAAGATCGGCCCATAACTGACCATAGCTCCCATATAAACACCTCTCCCGAAAATCACAAGTAAGTTGTATAATAGTAAAAACATAATTATGTGAATTGAAATGGTGAGGGTATCATATAGCGGGCTTGACCGACTATATCTTCTCTCGTTTTTTTTTTTTTTTTTTTTTTTTGGTAAGTATTCTGTAATTTCTAACTTATTCCGAAATATTATGTAATATTGTGAAAACCGTTGAACGTCAGCACTCTGAAATTAGTATGAAAAATTTTACTTTTTTTTAACAAAAATATAGCGCAATATACTTAGTACAAATTAAAAAAAAAAAAAAAAAAAAAAAAAAAAAAAAAAAAAAAACTTTGTCTTGCTTAGTAGACAAAAGTGTAAAAATAATTATAATCGTTTTATATTTGTAAAAGTTGCAGACTCTGATATGTTTTGCGCTTACGAGGTAGTGCCGTCCGCCTACAAAATTCTTAAAGTCCAACTTCTTTTTAACTTTTGTCCCAAGTTTCATCAAGATTAGACCATAAGTTTAAAAAATCCAGATTTATTACCTTGCATTTCCAAAAGTCTACACTGTGCAGTTTTAGTTATATCAGTGATTGTAAAATTTTTTTCTTAAAATAGCGATGATTTCATAATAAAATAGCGATGATTTCGTAATATGTATTTCGGCGATATGCAGATGTTGACTGTGTTCTCTTACAGTTTTCGAGTTATTTTTATTTGAAATTTTAACTACCTCAATTTTGCAAGCTTTTGGTCCATAACTGACCATAGCTCATAAATTCTCGAACGATTTTATTAAACTTTATACCCTACACCACCATAGGTAGTTGAGGTATTATGCGTTTGTGCTGAAGTTTGTAATGCACAGAAAAAATTATCGGACCCCTAACTTATTAACTGAGTCGATTTAACGATGTCCGTCCGTCCGTCTGGCTGTCTGTCTATCCATGTAAACCTTCTGAACAAAGTACAGGTCGCAATCTTAAAGATATTTTGATGAAATTCGGCACGAGTAATTATTTTGATACAAAGATGAAGCCATTATTTCACCTAGCCTCCATACAAGTGTCCTCCCGGAATTGGGGTTTAACGATCATAAATGCCTTAGATATAGCAATATTTAAATGAAACTCGGTATAAGTGTCAATCTTTGTGCCAAATTTCATCAAAATCGGTCTATTATTGACCATAGCTCCCATATAAATCCCCTTTTCCGAAAATCACTTTAACGTGGATAAATCCATACAAATGATAGTATCAAGTTAATATTCGACTCAAATAAGTTTTATATAAGTAGAAACAACATTGCCAAATTTTATGAGAATCGGTCCATAATTTACCAAAGCACCCATATAAACCCATTTTCGGGAATCACCCTAAGATGTATAAAATCATCGAGATGTTAGCATCAACGCATTGAATATTTTATTTTACATTTCGTAAAAATGTTGGTCTACAATTGACCACAGGTCTAATATACCCGAATTTTTAGGCTCATTAACAATGGTGTAGGGTATCATATGGTCGGTCTTGACCGACCATATGATACCCTCGTTTTAACTATGTAATTTAAGGAAAAAAAATTATTTATTGAATAAAGTAAATTTGAAGGCGATATCATCCCTGTCCAAAAACAAACGATTTTTATTTTTAAAATTTGCAAAAATATGATTTTTTTGGCAGAAAATTTTTTATAAATTGCCAAAAATTTATTTGTAATGATTTTTGCAAGAGTAAAAGACCGATACATATTTTATACACTACCTAAGAAATAATGGCGAAAGTATTATGATAATATACTTTTTTATGCAATTAAAGAAAGTCGTTTAAAAAATTCACTTTTTTCATAAAATCTGCACTCCATCATTCGTTTTTAGCCGAACAGGAAACAATTTAGTTCCAAATTGATCTCAATACATTTCTTGAAAAAATATCGACAATAAATTAAAAAAAACCTCGCATGACATATTTTTTATTAATAGATACAAATGAAATTTTTTTTTTTTTAAATTTACCATTTTCGATCGGCGCTGATCGAAGTCTAAATTATTTCAAAATTTCTATATTAAGAATTTATGAAGTCTTATCTTTTGAAATGCAGTGAAAGCTCCCATAGGCGGACAGCGATCATCACGCTGATTTTGTCCGTTAACGGGAGATGTCCGTCTATGGGATATGGTACATAATATTTTTTTACAAGGGGTAATTGAGTACTATATCTTTATATTTCAACATTCAAAGTTGATTGTAATGAATTAAATTAATATGTACATATTCTCATTAAAAATGCAAAAGGCCGTAACTACTGAAAAATCAAATGTTGGTTTTATTTACTGGATTATAATGTCATTTGATTAATATTATATTACAAATCACAGAAAAATATAACTTTTATACTTCTAACCACTAACCACATTTTTGGGAACCCTTCCATTAGAGATTTGATAGTTGTCAGTTTTTTTTTTTTTTTTTTTTTTTTTTGAACAGTTTTTACATCTTCTTTTAAAATCTTTGATATTTTGGGACACCTTTTTTGTGCTCTTCAATTCACTTTTCACAAGAGCCCAATATCTCTCCACTAGTCTTAGCTCCGGACAATTTGGCGAATTTACTTCTCTTGGTACTAAAACTATGTTATTGTATTGGTACCACTCCAGAGCTTTCTTATGTAGTGACTGATATGTGACACGTATGCTTCGTCTTCTATTATACAATATGAGTATTTTTTGTATGAAATTTAATTTTAATTTCCATGCCCTATTTTTGGCATCTAAATCATTTGCAGCATTCTTGTCTGGAACTTTTTGGACTTCATATGTTTTTAACTACGCATTAGCATTAACTGTTCGCACCAAATAGTCGGAGCACTGAGCTATCAGGCTGCTTTTCTACCAGATGTGTTTGGAGTACCTTTCAATATGCTTTAAATTTTCTGGCCTTCCCAATATCATGTGGACCTTTTTTCCTTCCCGAACCAGGTTTCCTATCAATGATCAAGTTCTCCTGATACTGTTTAGTAGGTTAGGTTAGGTTTAGGAGAGGACCACACGAAATCGTGTGTAATCACATGACCATATTTACTGTTTACATACTGTTTAGTAGCATTGGAAACAGTTTGGCGCAGAACTTTAGTTCTTTGGCGAAATTTTTGTAGGACCAATTTGGATTTTTTGGAAAATTTTTAATAATTTTAGCAAGTACTTACTTTTCATCACTCATTTTGATCAAACTCAAAACAAATCAACATGGTTGTCATAAAAAATATTAACTGAAATTTTTTTCAATGATAACTAGATCAAAAAAAATTTAAATATTGCTTCTGAAAAAATTTATGAGGCAAAAAGTGTGTTAAGATTTTTTCGATCGCACTCCTTAGGCGAGTAATTATTGATAAGGAAGTCGATATAACGAGTTTTTAGAAAGCCCCAGTTATCGGATATATACATATGTTTTATACATAAAATCGTAAGGAATATTTCTTAGAAGAAAGCTAATGAAAATGAGCAAAATTAGTTTAAAAAAAACCGAGATATCGCAAAAAAAAAAAAAAAAAAAATCAAAGATACCTCCAAAAATAGTTTTTATTTTTCGTTTTTCTAAGGTCCTACGTTGGGGTAAAATGTATCAAAAGTGGCGATTAATTGAATTTGGAAATTTAAACTTTTGTTATAAAGTTGGGTACCGAATAAAAAAATACAAAATTATGTATCAATATCAATGAAAATAGGTATCAAATAGGCATTTAGGTGTACTTTTCTTTAAGTATTTGTAAATTATATTTTGTACTAATATTTTCGTTATTTTTTTGAAAATTGTCCTAAAATACACTAATTTTCAACTTTCATTGAATGCAACTTAAAATGTTACAGAATGTTTGTTCTAAAAATTTTCTGAAAAATAGTACTTTAATATTATGAAAAAAACAAATCGTGTGCATATTTATTTATTATTATTATTTTTTTTTTTTAAACTCCAGTAGACTTCATACAAAAAAACAGCTTAAGTGCAGACATTTTCTTTGCTTTATCTATTATTTATTTATATCAATATTTGAATGGAATTCAATATAAATAAGTTCTATAAAAGCATGCATCAAAATGCCTAATTATACGAAAATACCCCATGGTGTATTATAATTATACGAAAATACCCCAATATGATAATATTGTCTGGCTTAACTGATTATATTTTTCTTGTTTGTTTTATTTTTTATAAATACATTAATATTAAAACTTATTTAAATTTACATAACTAGTATTTATTAAATTTTATTTATTTAATTTATGTTTAATATTTTAAATGTCAGTTAAATTATAATTTTATACAAGTACGTAATAAAAATTATATTAAAATTATTTTCATTTAATTTTTCAATTTAAATTATTTCATTTAATATTGTTGTCTATTTTGCTGGCAAAAACAAAACTTTATTTTAAAAATATATTTCAACTGACAGTTTCAGACCCGCATATGTTTTGGAAATACATATTATTTGTTTGAAGAGTTATATGAAGTTCATATTTTATAGCCTAACAGTATGCTAAAAATTACCAAACAAAACATACACTTAGATGAACAACTCGGAGTTATATGTATATGTTAAAATGAATGAACTCTATATATGAGTTTCTAAAATGTTTATGTATGAGATATAGTATATATTTTAAATCTGTTTTCTCTAAAAAAGGCAAAAAAAAGTTAAAACTTTAAGCATATTGCGCCAAAAAGTCTGCTAAAGTTTTTTTCACATTTACCGATTTTGCCTACTTTTTTTTCTCTAACGATTTTAATGTGAGCTGTGGTTTTTCTTTATTTCCTTTCTTTTTCTTCTTTTTTCTGAAAAACAAAACTTTTTTCTGCGGTTTTCAAATTGAAAATTCAAACAAAACTCCTTGTGACACCAGCACACTTATTTTTCCATTCAGAAAAAAAGCGCAAATATTGAAATTGGCGTAAAAGGCAAAATGAGAAAACTGTATATTTAAAAATAAAGAAAAACTGTTGGTTTATACTTATACACAAAAAAAGTTTTAAACATTAATCATTACGAATATAAAAGGTAGAATTATTCGTATTTTTAAACAAAAAAAAAAAAAGGTATAAGTCTTTAAAAGGACCTTAAAACAAATTGTTTGAATATTTAAGCCATAAGATTATTAAAATGCAATTTACTTAAAAAATCTTTTTTTAATGTATTTTTTTAATTCTGATTTAATAATATGCCTTTTGTTTTAAAACCATATATTAATGTGTCTGTTATTTTTACAATTTGCTTATAAATTAATTTACATTGTGTTAATTTTAATTAATTTTATTTTTAACATGAAGGCATATATTCTCATTTGTATGAACATATGCTTGTATACAATTTACATATACATAAATATACATACGTACGTAATTCAGCTCATTAACGTCCAATCGCATATACTACTCATGTATTAAATTCATCATCATTGTTAATTTATTGCTTATTAAATTAATTGTTTATATCATATGTATTAACGAGTAATACATACAAAAATCAATAACTGATATAAATAAACAACCTACATATGTATGTAAGAAAAAGGATGCTTAGCAAATATTAGGGTAATGGTAATAATCGAATTACAAAATATTTATCTATCAAAGATTATGAACATTTGTAAGATACATATAAAAATAAGGACTGCGCACGAAAAACTCCGTGCATGCAAATCTGCTTATAGAAACTAAACCAGTGGGTGAATTTTTTTTAAAGTGATATTTTTATTAATTACTGTTATGTTCAAGTTCTAAACATAAAGGAATAAATTAGTTCCTGTTGGATTTTTAGGAAATATATGATCTTTTCCGGAATTATACTAATTAAAGCTTTTATTGTGTATCGGTCACTTTTTTGCTCGAAAAAGCCCACTTATTTTTAAACTCCGTTTCATTTTAAGCTGAGCTTTTAATGTCCTTTAAATTGTTTTTTACTAGAGTCCAATATCTTTCAATTGCACGGAGTTGCGGACAATTTGATGGATTAGCCTTTATCGGTACAAACTCTTACAATTTCTTTGATACAACTCCATTGTTTTGTTATTGTAATGAGAAGAAGCGGAAACAAGCCAGAAAACAGCGGAAACACCGCATTTTATTAGGAAAGGGAGAAGTCTTTTCCAAAGGCACTCATTCACGTATAATTCTGTGTTAATGCAACCATTTTTTACGAATGAAGATCTTTATTCCTTTGTATGCATATGACTTTCCAAATCAAAAACTTTCTTGGGAATTTTGATTTCTTTGATACACGAACTTTTTCTGCCATAATCCCTCTAGCATCTGCAACATAGAAATCCAGGCTAGGAAGTTGAAAGAAGTTACCCTGTACGAACGCTTCATCGTTTACTACACGGAAATAAAATTTCTGAAAAAATTCGTTTGATGTTCTTTCATGTTTTTTTTTACCCCCAAATTCTTGCTTGCGTTTCTATTAGGATTTTTTTCTTACTTTATAAGTTTTCAGGCTAGACTTCCTTTAAAATTGTCTGGTAAATATTCAAAACAATTAACTTTTTGTGACACTTTACTTCCAGAGATGAGGTGATTTTCTCTCAAAATCCTTTCTATTTTGCCTGAGTCCTACAGCCTGAAGATACTATTTGTCTTCCATTACTAGATTACCTTTCAGTGATCATGACTTTTTTATATAATATTATGACCCAAGAAACTGTATTTTGCGGCACAACAGCCTTCCTTTCAATTATTTTATATGACCAATGCAAGATTTCATGAAAAATTTGAATTATGTGTTTTGGAGTTTTTTGTTAAACTTCCATTTTAAGAAAAACCACTTTTGCTATTACCATAAAACTTAGCACATGGCAAGTGAGCATAATAACAAATACAAACCAGTTAACAGAATTATTAATTTTTCACCACATAAAAAGTTATAAGCCCAAGAGCATGCACGGATTTTTTCGTGCGCAGTCCTTATATAAAACAAAACTAATTTAATACCTATTATTAATTAATTCTACTTAAATTTGTGTCAGGTATCAAATCTTATTAGGACGATATTCCTAGTGTGGGACGTATAAAAACCTTAGATTTTAACAGCTTATGAAGAAAAGTGTTCCAAAAATGCCCCTTTATAAACAATTCTTAAATTATTAAACCGTTGGAGATTTCTAAATAAAATTTTACATGTCTTCAAACTATGAACTGACAATTTTATAACCTACACCACCATAGGTGGTTGAGGTATTATGCGTTTGTGCTGATGTTTGTAATGCACAGACAAAAATTTCGGACCCCCACATTAAAGTATACCGTTCGACTCAGAATCACTTCCTGAGTAGATTTAACGATGTCCGTACGTCCGTCTGGCTGTCTGTCTGTCCATGCAAACATTGTGAACAAAGTACAGGTTGCAATTTAGAAGATATCTTGATGAAATTTGGCACAAATAATTATTTTAACACAAGGACGAAGCCTATTGAAGTTGATTATAATCGTTCCATTATTTCACCTGGCCCCTATACAAATGTCCTCCCAGAATAGGTGTTTAACGATCATAAATGCCTTAAATATAGTAGTATTTCAATGAAATTCGGTACAAAGGAGTTTTGTGCAAGTGTCAATGTCATGATCGGTTTATAATTGACTATAGCACCCATATAAACCCCTCTTCCGAAAATCACTTTAACGTACGGAAATCCCATAGTATCAAATAAATATTCAACACAAATAAATATTATATAACTAGAAATAACATTGCCAAAATTTATGAGAATCGGTCCATAATTTACCATAGCTCCCATATAAACCCACTTCCGGGAATCAGCCTAAAGGACATAAAATCACATAGATGTTAGTGCAATGCATTGTTCTGCATTTGTATAATTGATTTTACATTTAGTAAAAGTGTTGGTCTACAATTAGCCACAGATCTAATTTTTGGCTCATATGCAATGGTGTAGGGTATCATATGGTCGGTTTTGACCGACTATAGTTTCTCCCTCGTTAAATTTAGTTTTTAAGTATATTTTTTAGAAATTTAAACAAGTGAAGGTATTCCAATGAATAAAGATAAACTTGTTTTAAAATGAAAGAATTAAATCACTCTCACTTTTTCGTACCAAAATATCAAACATCTTAAACTGGGGAAAACTTTTTTAAAAAAATTGATTTTTTAAGTGATTTGCAGAAGTGAGCTTATATGGGAGCTATGCGATATTATAGGACGATCTTCCTGAAATTTGGCACATTTATTACCCTTATACAAACTTAAGCCATTTAAGAGTTAAAAACTACATTTCGGAAGGTGGATAGGGGAAATTATGAACCTATCATATCAAATTTCAGCCCTTATACCAAAATAAATATACGTGTCAAATTTTATTACGATATCTTAAAAATTTAGACCTTTACAAGCTCTACATTCATTGACAGCCAGCCAGTTAGACGGAAGGACCGAAGGCATTTCTAATAAGGATATTCTAAGCGACAATATCCAGAAGCAATTTTTCAAAAATATTTATTTTTAAAAAAGTTATAGACCACCAAAGTTGAGTTATTGGTAATTATGACAAATACTTACAATGAAAAAACCTTTAAAAGTGCAAATAGAAAAATGGTTTATTTTATAAAAATCTTCGGCAAAACTATTTTATTTTACAAAAATTCATAGTATGATATCACTAAAGTATGATGACATGATTTTTTTCATGATTTATTTGTCGTGGGTTTTTTATCATTGCTCTTAAAGTAAACAAAAAAAATAAATAACAATTATATAACTTTCAAATTTAGAGAGAGTCTTAAAAGAACTATATTTTTATATTTTAATATAATATTACCATAAGTCTGAAATTTCAACAAATATAGGTCTCTTTTGCAGTGCCCTGCATTTTCTTTAAGTTCTATCGAATTTTCAGTGTAAAGTCAAGTGCAAATTTGACATAATTTTATTATTTGGCTTAATCATTGAAATTATAATACAGCATACATATGAGTACATAGAAGCAAGAAAAATGTTGGAAGGCAAATCTAACAGACAGCTTTAACAAATAAATAAATAAAAAACAAAATTTAATTTTGGCAATAATAAAAAACGTTTGGTAAATATTGGGGTTATTGATTATTCGACTTTTTTGAGAAACCGGTTTTCGAATAGTTCGAATACTTGGTATTTTAAAAAAACCGGTTGCACTTTTTAAAATTCTGAAAAAAATGGTTAACCGGTTTTTTGCAGAAGTTAATATTTATATCAAAAAACCACATTTCTTTAAAAAGAATCAATAATTCTTATAATCAAGTTAAAATTTATTAAATAGAAGCGTATAAGCCTGACAATGTCAGGAAAAATAATATAATAATGAAAATATGCACAAACAAATCCGAAAATTAAATGAAAAAAAATATGAACAACATTTAGACACCTTCCTCTCCTTAATCGAAGTCAATTATTTGAAACCGTTAGAATTTATTGGGATAATATTGATTAAATTTTTAAATTCGTAAACCTTTCAAAATAAAAAAATCGTCGTAAATGTGCTCCCTGGCCGAAATACAGAATCAGTTTTTGATAGGATTTGGAGAGCAAACAATAAGTATAACAACTCAAAAGTTCTTAATACCAAAATAGACTTTTCGGTCCCTGATAGAAACATCTGGCTCTGTTAGAATTTGTAGAACGAATAGTTTTATAAGTAAGCCGATTTTTATTTCAGAAAGCTCTGGAGAGGAAAGAATGCTTTAGAAAGATATATATAAATCCATACATAAAGATCCACGTATTTTCGCTCGCTGATAGAGATTTCAAAATCTGGCTCCGTTAGGATTTGTAGGACGAATAGGGTTATAAGTAAGCCGAATTTTAATTTTTTAAGTTTTCTGGGAGCTTTAGAAAGCTCTGGAAAGAGAAAAAATTATTAGAAAAAGACACATAAATCCACTTATATCCGCTCCCTGATAAAAATTTCAAAATATGGCTCCATTAGGATATGTTGGAAGAAAAGTTTAATAATTAAGCCAAATCGTTTGGGAGCTTCAGAAAGCTTTGGAAAAAGAAAAAATGCAAAGCAAATTATATATTTAGATGACTAGAAGATGATTATGTTTCAAAATTGTTGAAAAAAGTCATCTAAATTTTAGTTAGCATAAACAGAATCCATGGCTTAATATGTCTCAATTGAAATGATTCTGCAGGTGAAACTTTTTTAACACAACACCTTTAAAAAATAAAGGAAATATTGGATAAAAAAAATCAAATTGGGTGTAAAAATATTACAGATATTACAATAGATTAAAACATTTATAAAGGATAATTATTAATTATTTACTTGTTTAATATTACAGAAAAAAAATCCAATTTAGACTTAAACTATATTTTTAAAACATAAGAAATCAGTCTTTATGAATATTTAAAAAATTATTCCTAAATTTCGACTCAAATATCACTAATTAGTACATGTTTTCTGAAATAAAATGCTATTTTTAAAACCGGTTTTTTGTGTTTAAAAAAACCGGTCTATTCGACATTCGAAAAAACCGACAGCACATTGACTGAAAAAACCGGTTGGAAAACCGCGTCGGTCACCCTAGTAAATATGCTACAGATGTAGAGATGCGTTTGAAAAATAATTTGCGGCTAAAATAATTTCTTGTTACAGAACAACGCATTGGAAATTCAAAATTTTTGCAAATATCTTTTACAAAATAATATTATAATCAGCTTTTTATTATACGTAAACAAAATATTTATATAAAACATGCATTAAATGCATAAAACATGCTCATGCATTTTTAATTCAATATTATCAAAGTTTTACCGTAGTTTTAGTGTTGTATGCAGGTTACCGCTATAACAATAGCTAAATTATAGGAAGATTTATGCAAAAATATATGTATTTTTCACACATCGAGAATAAATAAATATATCACAAGAAAGTGTTTATGAGTAAAAATTACATAAAAATAACAATCCGTTTTATAAGCATCTAAATGTTGAAGGTATTTCGCTTTTTGTACGAACACTATATCGTACGAGGGCGGATCAATAAGTCCGTGACTTTTTGAATGAAACACAGTGTTTTTTGCAAAACAAAAATTTATTTTTCAACATAATCTCCTTTTAACTCAACACACTTAGTCCAAAGTTACTCCAGTTTTTGTATCCCTTCCAAAAAATGGGATTTTTTGAGGTCCTTAAAATAGGAATTTGTTTGGTCAATAATTTCATCATTGGAGCTGAATCTCTTTCCACCGAGCCATTTCTTTAGGTTTGGAAATAGGAAGTAGTCACTAGGGGCTAAATCCGGAGAATATGGCGGATGAGGTACCAATTCGTAGCCAAATTTATAGAGTTTTGCCATTGAGACTGCACACGTGTGCACCCGTGCATTATCTTGATAAAAAAGAACTTTTTTCTTGGCCATATGGGGTCGTTTCTTTTTTAAATCCTCATTAAATCGGTCTAATAAGTTGGCATAATATTCGCTATTTATTGTTTTTCCCTTTTGAAGGCAATCGATGTAGATTATCCCGCGTGCATCCCAAAAAACTGTTGCCATCTCCTTCTCCTTTTCTTTTTTTGCAAAAAATAATGTTTAATGAGCACTTTTTTCCATTTTTAGAAAAATACACGAGGTTGTATGTATTAATGACGACACTTGCTCAAAATTTGACAGTAGTCTATTAACAAGTGGAACTTGATGGGAACAGTGTTACATTTCATATAACTACAAGGGAAGTTCAAAAAGTCAAGGAAATATGGATCCGCCCTCGTAATTTTAAATTATTTTAATTAATAAGTTAACTTAACTTTTGTTTAAATTTGTTTATTGAATTTATAGGTAGTTTTATTAAAAATATTATATCTTTAATATTATATTTTGAGTTGAAGTTTAAAATATCAAAAAAATCTCAAAATACATTTTTTCGTATATACAAATTTATATAGTTTAATTCATCCGACTTATGAAAAAGTCATATAAATTGCTATATATAACATTTCATGCTTAACGAAATAATTCTTTGTCGAAATTCCCAATTTTACCTATTTGGGAATCTGAAATTTGTATGAGAAGTGTGCGTAGCCATAGTCCAATTTTTTCAAATTTCGTACAGAATATTATTTTATCAAAAAAATTGTGTATGCCAAATTTCATTCATCCACGACAAGTCCTTCTATGAAAACACCACACTGCATAGTGGGGCCAAAAACAAAATAAATGGTAATAAGTCTAGATCTTTGAAACCACTGAACCGATTAAGATGAAACTTGGAACATAGAGGAGAAGTTAGGCTTATAGAATATTGTTGGCTTAAGTGTGTAGCTGCAGCACGGACGCCGCTACAGCGGGCCAAATTTGACCACATATCGGGGCTTATAACTTTTACAAATATAAACCGATTTTAAATATTTGACATTTTCGAATTCTCCTAAACAAGACAAGGAACATGCTTATTGTGCTTAATTATCTCGTACAGTTTAAAGACATTTAACTTTAAAAAATAAATTTCTCATTTTTGTCCTTGACTTTTTTGCGATTTTTCCCTATAACTTTTAAAATAAAATGTCCAAAATTTTCTTAAAATTATATTGAAATTCTCTATAATTTTCTAAATTATGCTAATAATTTTCTGAAAGACGGGACCTCAAGAAAACGTGTAAGTGTAATTTTGAAAAGTTCTGAACGTTCACCTTACATCCAGTAGTGGAAATTATCACTTTTTGGATGAGGAATTGAATTTTTGAGCCTTTAAAAAAAACTTATTATTCATTTCGGTACTTCTGTGAATTAAACTATATAGCTCAATATGTTCATAAAGGTTTTGCAAAGAATTATGCCAGCCTACCGGTAAATTTAGTCACACGAGGCAATTTATCGAAAATACCCATATTTTCATATGTTTAAAAGTAAATTAGTTGGTACAAAATTATTAACAATTTTAAATAAAAATCATCTTAAATTTGTCAATGTAAATGGTTCAGTTATTATTATATGTATTATACTAAGTATCATTCAAAATTAAGTTCCATATATCGTAGACGGCCTTACAAAGGAGCCTACGTATTTTTTATACCCTACACCATCAGTGGTGGTTGGGGTATTATGTGTTTGTGCAAATTATGTAACGCAGATAAAAAATCTTCCGATCCCCACCTTAATATCCTAAAAATATAAATATTTTAATGAAATTTGACACATATAAGTTTTATATAAGTATAAATCTGAATGCCAAATTTCAGTCCATAATTTACCATAGCTGCCATATGAACCTTTCTTCCGAAAATCACTTTAACGTGCATATATCCCATAGAAATGTTAGTATCAACTTAATATTCGACACAAATAAATGTTTTATAATTATAGTGCAAAATTTAACGAAGATCGGTCCATAATTTACTATACTATATAATTTACTATACACCGAACACCAACTTTTTGAAATAACTAAGATTGTTTTTCTGTATAAATATAATATGTTCATCGGTAATGACTAGAGGTCTGCAACGAATAAGTTTTCGCTGCATATGTGAAGACCGACATCGAATATAATTACTAATCGTACTCCCTCTCTCTCAGAACACAAGTACTGAAGTGTAGTTAACCGTTGTTTGTCGAATAACTACGAGTACGTAGCAACAGAAAAACATGTTCCGAAAAAAGTGAACACAAACAAATGTAATAAACAAACAAAAAGTACTACAAGTATATTGTTCACTTCACATGGTACCACGAGTATTTTCATATTAAAGGGCAAAGCTGAAATATAATTTTACGGGAAGTAATAAATAAACTGATCTATTTTATTATAATAAAATTTATGTTATGGTTTCTTTGCACTGTTTTGTTCATGATTTTTAGAACAAATAAGTTATTTAATAATGATTTTTATTCTGAAAAATAATAGGGGTTTTCATACAATCAAATAAATGCCTCATAAACCTCATAAACTGATAAATATGGGCAATTATCAAAAATGTTTAACCTGGCTGAAACTGACTTAAATCCTTAATAACTTTTCTGGTAATTATATTTTAAACAAACTGGTTACATATCTGAACTCACAAGACTTGAAACTAATACAGTGCAAAAATTTAGCCCAATAGGTTTCTTTTTCTAACCATTATTGTTGTTCAAAGTTCAAGAATATAGAAAAACTGATAAAAACTACTTAAGTTTTTACCATTCTTCTACAATTTTTGCTCGCGCGTTTACACTTTCTGATCTTAGTCTATCATAAGTAAACTAATCGGACTTTGTATATAAATTCTGCACCATCTTTGTTGTTGTGCAGACTTTCGACAACTAAATACAGGGTAGTCAAGTTATGTTGACACAATTTTTTGGTTTTTTAAATTTTTCAGTTTTTTTGGGCGCGATCTGTGCGCCTCTCAACCAAATATAAAATTTGGGATAGGAATTGATACTTCTTGTAATTGTATATATATATATTTTTGATGTGCCCGAAATAGTCAACGAATTAGATAGTCTCAAAGTATGGAAAACAAGTGCGAAAATTTTCAAAAAGTCAGCTTTTCGCGAGGCACATTCACATTTTCATATGGAATTGCTTGGATTACTACGTGAACTTAGTTTTTTGTCATTTTACATAACAAAATCGGAGGAGCATTAAAAGTATTTTTAATACAAAAATTTTATGGACTTTTTGAAAATTATGCAAAAATTGCACTTTTTGTTTTTGTATTTTTATTTGGAAAATTTCAATTTAAACAAATATTAGATATAAAGATATAAGAGTGGCGATAAATATAATTGATTGGGATTTAAGTCAAATGTCGTTGATAATTGAAAACGGGACACTTTTGTTGAAACACATTTCGCTAAGGCACATCGTGTGGACAACATGAAATTAACTATAATTAACATAATTAGTATGTGCTTGTTATGCTTAATAAAAATTCGGAGGTGCATCAATAAATTTTGAGAGATAAACATTTTATGGACCAAAAAATATTTACTTGTAATAAAAAAGGATCACAATATTAAAAAGCATTTTTCACAAATTTTTCACAAAATTTTTAAAAATCGCGATTTTTATTGAAAAGAAAATTTTTAAAATTTTACTAGGAAACCCTAAAATATGCTGCACTAATACCATCAAATATTGAAAATATCATAAATTTTATTTGAATAACTCAGTAAATTTTGATATTATGTGTAATTTTGACCAGAATTGTACATAAACTTCTAGTTTGTAAAAATTTGTATATGTTCAACTTTAAATCGCCATAACTTTCGCTCCCCTCACATGAAATGATTAACGCGAACTGATTCTACATGCATTTGAGTCACTTTATATGTATACAAAAGGATTTTAATGTGCCATCAAAAAAAAATTAATATTTTTTTGAAGGGCTAAAATCAAAAATTTTTGATAATTGCCCATATACAAGCTCGTAAAAAATTTTTCAAATTTTGTTTGAAAAATTATTTACACAATTCATAAATATTTACGTCTCAATTTCAATGTGTAAACTACTTCGTAAACTTTTACTTTTATAAAATCAAATTTGAAATAAAAAAATCAAACTGTTTTTTATATGTTTTCATATTCAAATGAAGAACAAATAAAGTTTACGAAACAAAAAAGTTTGAAAACACATTTTCTTTGCAAATTTTCACAGTAAAAATAAAACGGTACACACAAATTTACAAGGGGGCGTTCATTTTCAATAAGAATTAAACAATGCGTGTTCAATTCTTATTGAAAATCAATACCTAATTGGCATCGAGTTGAAACCATTTCGGTATCAAATTGTTAAATTACATATGTTTTCTATTAAATTTGTTAACGAAAGGTATTAAAAAGCTGTTACCGTAAATTACCAATGTGAGCAAAACCGTTGTTGATTTTGAATCGAATTTTTTCCCTTAGTGAAAATATATAAATTATAGGTATAAAATCAGAAAGGAGAACTAAAGTTAATTTTTTTTTTTTTTTTAGTTTAATTTAAAAATATTGTTGCATTTTTTGCATGTTTATTCCGTTTTTATTTAAAATTCATGAATATAACTCCCAAATATTTTATAAATTTTTCGTTGAAAACCAGATGTCAATAATACAAATGAAACTAAAAACACTTTTTTTCCTACCAAACTGTACATTGTACAAGTAGTACAACACGATTGTATTCGCTTAATTTTTAATTAAAGTAAGCCATTTGATTTAATTTTTCAAGAAAAAGATTATCATTGAAATAGTTGCCTTGATATGTAATAATCTTTAATAATGCAATGCATCTAAGTAGTTTGATAACAATTATTTCCTCGAAATTTTAAGACTTTTACTATAATAAGGAGTGAGATCGAAAAATTCTTAACATACATTTTGCCTCATAACTTTTTTCGAAATCAATATTCAAAATTTTTTTTATCTAGTTATCATGGAAAAATACTTCAGTTATTATTTTTAATAACAACCATGTTAATATGTCCTTATTTTCATCAAAATAAGTGACGAAAAAGACTTACGTCCTACAAGTTATTAAAAAATTAAAAAAATCCAAATAGATCTTACAAATAATTGGCCACAGAATTAAATGTCGTCCATAAAACCGTTTCTAATGTTATTAAACAGTATCAGAAGAATTTTACTATTGATGTGAAACCTAGTTCGGTAAGAAAAAAGGACCACATGCTATTGGGAAGGCCAGAAAATTGAAGGCATATTGAAAGGAACTCCAAACACATCTGGTAGAAAATCAGCTCAGTTTTCTCAGTGCTTCGACTATTTGGTACGAAAATTTAAAGCTAGTGGGGAAGTTGATAACATATAAAGTTAAAAAATTTCCAAACTGGAATTCTGCAGAAAAAATTACAAGCCAAAAATAGGACTCGGAATTTAAGACAAAATTTCATACAAAAATACTCAAGCTGTATAATTGACGAAGAAACGTAGGTGCTGGCAGAATCTTCGCAGCTTGTGTCTCAAAAATTTGTATTGCTAATGCTCGAAGCAATGTTGGAGATAAGTTTAAGGTCCAAAAGCAGCAAAAATTTCTTACAAAATTCATGGTATGACAAGCTTTTTGCAGTTGCGGCAAAACAGGAAAGTCATTTGATACATTCGGATCTATAAATAACAAAATATGCATAAAGGAATATTTGCAAAAAAAGACTTCTTTCTTTTCTTAAGAAAGCACAACGTGTCCACATATTTTTGGACCCATTTGGTATCATGTCACTACGGTAAGAAAGCTCTGGAGTGGTACCAACTCAATAACATAGTTTTAGTACCAAGAGAGGTCAATTTTCAAAATTGTCCATAGCTTAGACCAGTGGAGAGATATTGAGCTCTTGTGAAAAGTGAATTCAAGAGCACAAAAAGGGTGTCCCAAAATACTGAAGATTTTAACAGAAGATGTGCACACTGTTCCAAAAAAGTGACTGAAGCAACTATCAAATCTCCAAAGAAAGGGTTTTCAAAAATGGTCCACAATTTTATAATTAGTGGTTAGAACTATAAAAATTATATATTTCTGTGATCTGTGCTAAATTATCAAATGACTAAAAAAATAATGAAAACTCTAAGATCAACCGTTTCCAAGTTATTGAATATTATTTATGTTAAGAATTTTTCTATCTCACTCCTTAGTTCTGTATATACTAATATCTTTTCACCTACTCGACAATTTTCCCATCCAACTTAAAATGAATTTAACGTAAAGCTCTCTAAATTTACGATTCATCTTTGATTCTAAGGAACAACCACTTAAATTTTCCAATTCCAATACAACTGATCGCAAATATAAGTAGAATGGGTAAGAATTGTAATATCCACTTAAGTTAAGTTTTATTACAATGTTTTTTTAATATATCTGAAAATCCGGACAACGCCGGTAATAACAGCTTATATAATATAAAGGCACAATAAACAGCAAGCTTAGTTCAGTATGAAAACCCAAAATAGCTCCAATCGCAAGACTTTAGTTATTATCTTAATTGGTGGCGTTCCAATAAAAAAAAAAAAAAAAGTAATTTATAGCACCTTAATAAAATCACACTTATTCATGTTATATATAAATGTAATATAACCAGCAGTTATATTTTTATTGACATAATGAAATTAAACGGGTGTGCATTTCCATTTTATTAAATTTCCCTTTTAAAATATATTAAAAGCGCCCACAGCTTTTGCTTCAATAACGATAATAAGAATTTACTTGGGCATAAAATTGAGTATGAATAAACATCTTAAATTTTGTAAAAATAGTTGAAAGCAATAATTTAATTAACTTTTACTTAAAAGCTAAACAGAAACAATATAAATATTTTTTTTTTTTTTTTTTATTTATAAAAATACCATTTATGGTCAGTTTATGTCTGCCAACAAACCCTTTATTAGAAATAATTAAAGATATTTAAATTTATATATAAATTTTATTTGCTTATATGTTTTTCTAGCATTTGCAGACAACACTATTAAAAACAAAAACTTTGCATACATTGTAGGTATTAAAATAATTTCATTAATGTAACATACTTTAAGGCTTTCTTGTTTTTAACAAACTACTTTAACTTTAAGTGACATGTAAAAGAAAAACTTTCTTAATTTTGGGTTTAAGTTTTTTGCTTTTTATTTTTAAATTTAATCCATAAATTCCAATTAAAATGTTGAGGAAACAGGAAAATATAAAATGTAAGAAAAACTTTCACTGTAACATAATCTTAAATTAAAAATTTTGCAAACAAACATTTTATAACATTAATAACTTTGTACTCATATTACACTACAAAAAACAGCTAAAAGAATTAAAAAATATATAAAGAGTGCTATAGAAAAAATCTTAACATACGTTTTGCCCCATAACTGTTTTCGGAATCAATATTCAAAATTCTTGTTGATCTAGTTATCATGGGAAAATTCATCAGTTATTATTTTTAATAACAAACATGTTGATTTGTCGTAAGTTTCATCAAAATGAGTGACAAAAAGATGTACGTGCTACAAATTATTAAAAAATTTCAAAAAAATCCAAATAGGTCCTACAAATAATTGGCCACAGAATTAAATATCTGCCGTCAAACTGTTTCTAATGTTATTAAACAGTATCAGGAGAATTTGACCATTGATAGAAAACCTGGTTCGGAAAGAAAAAAAGGTCCACATGATATTGGGAAGACCAGAAAATTGAAAGCATATTGAAAGGAACTCCAAACACATCTGGTAGAAAATCAGCTCAGTTTTCTCAGTGCTTTAACTATTTGGTGGGAAAATTTAAAGCTAATGCATAGTTGATAATATATAAAGTCCAAAAAGATTAAAATTGGAATGCTGTAAAAATTTTAGAAGCCATGAATAGGACACGGAAATTAAAACTAAATTTCATAAAAAAAAAACAAGAGAAAAAGATATAGTCGGTCATGCCCGACCATATGATACCCTACACTATTGTGTACATTATAATTCGGGGAGGGTTCTTGACTTGGAGTCAAATGTGGACCGATACTCATAAGTGTAAAATAAACATACGAATACAGAATATTGCGTTGATGCTGACATGTATATGAATTTATTCACTTTTGAGTGATTCCCGAAAGAGGGTGTTATATGGGAGCTATGGTAAATTATGGACCGATCTTTTTAAAATTTGGCACTATCATTTATGTTCATATAAAACTTATTTGTGTCGAATATTAACTTGATACTAACATTTTGATGGGATTTATGCCCGTTAAAGTGATTTTTTTAAAAGGGGTTTATATGGGAGCTATGGTTAATTATGAACCGATCTTTTTAAAAATCGGCACACTTATTTAGACTTATATAAAACTTATATGTACCAAATTTCATTAAAATATTTAAGGGATTTATGATCGTTAAACCCTTTTCCGGGAGGACATTTGTATGGGGGCTAGGTGAAATAATGAACCGATCATAACCAATTTCAATAGGCTTCGTTCCTGGACTATAGGAAACCTGTGTACCAAATTTCATTAATTTTGGTTCAAAATTGCGACCTGTAGTTTGATTAGAAGGTTTACATGGACGGACAGACGGTCAGACGGACAGACGGACGGACGGCCGGACATCGTTAAATCGACTCAGAAAGTGATTCTAAGCCGATTGGTATAAATTAAGGTGGGTCTTAGACCAATATTTTTGAGTGTTATAAACATCAGCACACCCACCTATGGTAGTGTAGGGTATAAATACCCAAGTTATATAATTGACGAAGAAACGTATATGCTGGCAAAATTTTCGCAGCTTCTGTGGCAAAACTTTTATATTGTAAATGCTCGAGGCAATGTTAAAGATAAGTTTAGGATCCAAGAGCAGAAAAAATTTGCTAAAAAATTCCAGCTATAACAAGCTTTTTGCTATTGCGGCAAAACAGGTATTATTCGGCTCTATAAATACCAAAATATACATAAAGGAATATTTGCAAAAAAAACTTCTTCTTTTCTTAAGAAAGCACAACGTGTCCACATATTTTCCACATATCATGTCACTATGGTAAGAAAGCTCTGGAGTGGTACCAAATCAATAACACAGTTTTTGTACCAGAGAGGTCAATTTTCCAAATTGTCCATAGCTTGAACTCTTGTGAAAAGTGAATTGAAGAGCACAAAAAAGTGTCCCAAAATACCGAAGATTTAAAAAGAATATGTGCACACGGTTCTAAAAAAGTGACTGAAGCAACTATGAAATCTCTAACGGAAGAATTACTAAAAATGGTCCACAAGTTCATAAGTAGTGATTAGAACTATAAAAGTTATATTTGTCTGTGATCTGTACTAAATTAGCAATTAAATAAAAAAGAATGAAAACTCTAGGATCAACCGTTTCCAAGTTATTGAATATTATATATGTTAAGATTTTTTCGATGCTTTGAATTAAAGTTAATTTTCATCCTTCAGTTCATCCCTGGAAAATGGAATATTGAAAAAAAAATATATCTTAAGTGATAATTCATTAAAGCCATATGGTTGGTATATTTTTTTATTTGAATTCTTATTTTTCAACATATTTTCTCACAGTGTTAATTTTAAATAAAACTATTATAAAAATAATAAAAAATAGTTTGCTCACAAGAAAACCAACCAATTACATTATCCAAATATATTCATAAAACTATAAAGGATATTAAAACCAAAACTTATTATTTTTTTTTTTTTTTTTTTTTCTTAACTAAAACCTTTTTAAGCTAAGCCTTTTGTTTCAAAAACACTTATATAAGATTGAGAAAAATCATACAATAAGTTACATTGTTATAAGAATTAATGTAAATATACATACATATATTTTTGGTTTAAAGAATCTTTTTGTATATTTATACAGGAATTAGGTTTATCTACATCATACACAAAAATACATATATGTACATTTGCAGACGTTTTTGTTTTTATGTTTTCATTTTTAGTGAGTGCATAATATACGACTTTTTAACCAATATAAACACATACGTACCTACTCTTTTATACGTTCTACACAAATGGAAACCATAAACTTGAAGTGACAAAAACAAAACTTAAAAATATATTTTTGTGTTAGTCTACATTGTAAAAACAAAGAAAAATATAGAACATAAAAGTAGAGAAACAAAACAAGAAACAACATAGAATAATACCACAAATGTCGCATTTAATTATAATATTGCCATGCATATAAAACATCATGAAGTTATATTATCCTGGAAACATGGTTTAGCCATAGTAGAGCAGTGTATCTTAAACTTTTTAATAAGTATTAAGAAAACTGCAACATAGTTAAAGTGTGGAAAATTATTTATAACTCGATTTTCCATTCAAAAGTTAAAAACTTATAAAGGTTGCTTTACACTGCACAGTGGGGTAGAATTAAAATTGTTTTAGAAATAAATATGTAATTTCTAATCAGCTGGTTTGATTTATATGAAAGTTAACGTGGGCATACCAGAGGAGTGCACAAATTTATACAAGTTTAAAAGTTTGGAAGGGAGGTCCCACATACCCCTCAGGAGTAGAGCTATGTGGGCTCAAATTAGAGTACCTCTGACATAGAAAAATGTTAAACGCTTACCAATGTTTTGTTTCTTTTCCAATTTTAAATATGTTTACATTTTATTAAGGCCCTCGATAAATCATATAAAAACAAGAGAGAAACTATAGTACCATATGATACCCTACAGTGTAGGGCCTACACCATTCTGTATGAGATAAAAAATTAGACCTGTAGCTAATTGTAGACCAACACTTTCACTCAATGTGAAATAAATTATACAAATAAAGAACAATGCATTGATACTAACATCTATGTGATATTATGCCCTTTAGGGCGATTCCCGGAAGTGGGTTTATATGGGAGCTATGGTAAATTATGGACTGATCTACTTATATAAAACTTATTTGGGTCGAGTATAAACTTGATACTATCATGTGTGACTTTCGGAAGAGGGGATTTTTATGGGAGCTATGGTAAATTATGGACCGACCTTAATGAAATTTGGTTGGATTTCATACAAAAGTTCTTATAATGTATAATGGCTAACAGAATTTTCGCGTCTTCTGGGTAAAAATTTTTATATTGCTAATACTCGAGAAAATGTTGAAGATACGTTTAGGATCCAAAAGCATACAAAATTTCTTAAAAAATCTCGGTATAACAAGCTTTATACAGTTCTGGAAAAACAAAAAAGTCTTTTGTGACAGTCAGCTCTATAAGTACCGAAATATACATCAAAGAATTTTTGCAAAAAAGGCTTCTTCTTTTCATATGTCCTCACATTTTTGCCCCAATTTGGCATCATGTCACTACGGTAAGTAAGAAAGCTCAGGAGTGTTACCAAAACAATAACATAGCTTTGTATCAAGAGAGGTCAACTCTCCAAATTGTCCGTAGCTAAGATCAGTGGAGAGATATTGGGCTCTTCACAGTTCCAAAATATCGAAGATTTTAAAAGAAGATGGGCAAGCTGTTCCAAGAAAAGTGACTGAAACAAAGGTCTACGAGTTCATAAGTAATCGTTAGATCTATAAAGATTATATTTTCCAGTGAACTGTAATAGCATATCAATTATATATCAACTGTTTCCAAACTATTGAACTTTATATATGTTAAAATTTTTTCCAACGCACTCCTTATTTTTTATAGTGCACAGTGGGGCAGAATCGAACATTTTTGGAAATAAATCTGTAACTTCTGATTCGGCTGGTTGAATTTGCATAAAATTTAGTATAGGCGTAGCAGAAAAATTCGCGGCGATTTTTTTTACAAATAATTATTTTTTACAATAATTTTACAAAGTTTTTTTCAGGGTGTAAAGTATATGAATGCAGGATCCATTATTCTCAAGCAATACGTCGCCAAATTACTACAAATTATAAAGAATTAATAAAATTTATAAGGGAAATAGGAAGGCCATAAAATTTTGTCACACCCTTTAATACCACCTGTATTCATTCGTACTTCATTTAAAATAATTCAAAACGAAATCGAAAAGTTCGATTCTCGTTTGAATTTTGTTCCGTTTTTTTAGATAATTTTAAACTAGTGGTTGGAAAAGGTAAAATGATTAAAAAAATTAAACTAATTTTTGGATTTATGTTTTTTTTAGTTTTATTGCAGATTGGTCCAGAAGGAATTTCTGTGTATGATACGTCTACGAGAACAACTTCATCCCTACAAACATATAATTTAGTGTTCTAATAAAAATTGTTATTGTAATCAGCAAGTTTTTTTTTTTTTTTTTTTCTTTTGTAAAACATGTTTGTAACATGTTTTAACTACTAAATATAGGGTAAGTGCACCTAATGTCGGCATGTACCAGTAGTAGGCATTTTTGAATTTAAACTAAAATAATTAACAATAGTGAATACTAATTATTGATGTAAGATAAATTTTGCCATGAAAATATATTTATATTTTTAGTTAAAATGTTCTAAATATACTAATAGCAGCAGTTTTTGGGCAATTTACTCCGTTCTTAAACAACACATTTTTTGTATCAGTTTTTTAGAAAAAAATAAAGAAAGACCAATTTCAAAGATGATATTAATTATAATAATACAAGTTATATTTTAATAAAAAATTATTCAGAAGATAGACAACGATTGAAACCTTATGTTAAATGTGTAAAATTTTGCAGAAACAAAAAAATTTCATAATTTTCTATAGTCGGCATGTCATGTTAATTGAGAGATAATAATGTAATTAGTACTTCGGACCTAAATTTTTCTTGCAAATACATTTAGACCCTATTATTAAAAACATTTTGTCGGAACTATGTAATGATTTATCTGTTATTATAAAGGGTCATTTCGATTATGTTTGTAAAAAATGTGTTAAAAGTTAATTAAAACTTAAGATTCATACATAAAAATGTTCTACAGTTTTTCTAAGTAAAATTTTACAATGGGTCGCTGAAATGTAAAATTGTATCTGTTGGACCATTTTTCCAAAAAAAAAGATAAACTATAAAATCTATCAAGTATTTTGTTCAAAATTTGTTTTACTTTTTAAAATTATGTTATATTTCAGAGCATAGTTTAGGGAATTTACATACAAAATGTGTAAATAAATTTCATGCCGACTATTGGATCATCACATGCCGAACACTGGAAAAATATGCCTAAATTCGATGTATTTGCAATAAAACTACCAATTAAACATTTATTTCTTTGCAAAAATCTAACAAAATCTGAAAGAGTACCCTTTAATAAAGTCTTGAAAGACAGAAAATAGTTAAACTGCTGACCACCGATACACTTACCTTATATCTTTGAATTGAAAACATTTGGGTCTTATTTCATTTTCTTGGGATTTATTTCATTGGGTTTTATTTTTAAATTCTTTGGATGTTATTTCATTATGAAATAAAAGCTAATTTTAAAAAAATACTCACAGTTTTACATTGGGCTATATTTCGTTGAAATTCGGTGTTTTTTCATTATACTTTTGTTGGGAGTTATTTCATTTTATTGGGCTTTATTTCACTGGGTGTTAATTAATTTTTCTAATTGGGCGTTACACAGTGGGGTCAAACGCAAATTTTTTGGTAATAAATCTGTATCTCCTGAACTACTTGTTGGATTAAATTAAAATGTATGGAAGAGTTGCAGAGGAGGACCTAAGTTTTGAGAAATATTCTCTTGCAGTCACCCTGTGATAACACAAGAAAATCTACAGGGTGTCAAAATTGACTACCTCGAGCATTGAAAAAGATTAGAAAAATCGTAACTTATAAAAATGAAGTCCGACTTCAAAGATTTTTATATTTCTGTAAAGTGCTTGGCAAGATAATGTAAAAATAAGCTTACTCACCCAAGTTGCCTCTTACAGTTAAAAAGATATTTACACTTGAATTTTGATTTTTTGTTGCGACTTTCTTTCGTTTTTCGGGGATAAGTCCTGGGATATATGAGGTAAAAATGTTTTAAAAATATCTTGTAATTTGCTATATATTTCAAAATAACATGCTGAAAGAATTTTTGGATTATCCCAATGAATTTAGACGCGAAAAATATTCAAAGTCAGCACTCTGAAATTGGTATGAAAAATGGTTATTTTTTACAAAAATATAGTACAATTCTTTCACTTTTTTGTCAAAAGTTCCGTTAAAGAAAAAATTGTTTTCTTTATATATTTCAAAAGAAAAGGCTTCATAAATGGTTAATATAGAAATTTTAAACTGATTTAGCCTTGCACCCTACATCAGGAATTGGTCGAAAATGGTGAATTTTTGAAGAAGTTAAATTTTTGTCGATTAATAAAAAAAATTTCACGCGATTTTTTTTAAATTTATTGACGATATATCATCAAAAGATAGATTTAAAACGATTTGACACTAAACTGCTTCCCGCCCGGCCAAAAACGAATGCAGGAGAGCAGATTTCATGAAAAAGTACATTTTTAAAGCGACTTTTTTAACTGCATAAAAAAGCATATCAGCATAATATTTTCGCAATTATTTCTTATGTAATATATAAAGTACATATCGATCTTTTCTTCCTGCAAAAATCATTAAAAAAGCTTAACAAATAAATTTTTGGCAATTTTTCAAATTTAATAAATATAAAAAGGATATAAAAACCAAAAAAATAATGTTTTGTAAAACAAAACTCCGCCTATTTTCCAAAAACTTAAAAAAATATTACAAGAATATAAAAATAGACTTATTTACCAATTCATTGATGTATAATATGTATATATAGATCATTTTAAAAACATTATATCATGGTCTCAAATCTGACAACTTAGGTCAACTCTCACAAAATTCATTGTTTTACTTTTTTATGCTATTAAAAAAAAGTCGTTTAAAAAATAGACTTTTTTCATGAAATCTGCTCTTCTGCATTCGTTTTTGGCCGGGCGGGAAGCAGTTTAGTGCCAATTCGTTCTTAATCTATTTTTGAATAAAATAGCGTCAAAAAATTTGAAAAAGCTCGATAAAAAATTTAACTTTTTCCAAAATTCACCATTTTCGACCATTGACTGATGTAGGGTGCAAACTTAAATCAGTTCAAAATTTCTACATTAACCATTTATGAAGCCTTGTCTTTTGAAATATATAAAAAAAAAAATTTTTTCTTTAACGGAACTTTGAGAAAAAAGTGAAAGAATTGTACTAAATATTTGCCAAAAATAACCATTTTTCATACCAATTTCAGAGTGCTGACATTTAATATTTTTCACGTCTAGACGCACTGAGATAATCCAAAAATTCTTTTAGCATGTCATTTTGAAATATGTAGCGAATTACAAAATTATTTTAAAATAATTTTCAGGACTTATTCCCGAAAAACGAAGGAAAGTCGAGGCAAAAAATCAAAAATTCAAAATTCAAGTGTAAATATCTTTTTAACTGTAGGAGATAACTTGGGTGGGTAAGCTTATTTTTTCATTACCTTGCCAAGCACTTTACAGAAATATAAAAATCTTCATTTTACTGTTACGATTTTTTTAATCTTTTACATACTCGAGGTAGTCAAATTTGACACCCTGTAGCTTGTCTTGAGTTATCACAGGGTGACTGAAAGATAATTTTTCTCAAAGCATAGGTCCTTCTCTGCAACTCTTTCATACATTTCAATTTAATCCAACAAGTAGTTTAGGAGATACAGAATTATTACCAAAAAATTTGCGTTTGACCCTACTGTGCGTTATTTCATTGGGCTTTAGGAAAAAAAATTGGACCAAGAACATGCAAAATTGAGGTACTTAAAAATTCATACGCAAATATCCAAAGACTATAAGAAATATAAAGGACATGCATTTGTAGGTCTTATGAGTGCCTACAATAATATACAAAAAATATTTGAAATCCGACGAGAAACAAGCATTTCGCAAGCGATTAAACATTTTTTATTTCAGAGGTACACAACTCCTCCCCTGAGGAGGCTGTTGGGTCCACCTTCCAAACTTAACATTATGCACTCTTTTGCTACGCTTACACCAACCAGCCGAATCAGAAATTACAGATTTAGTTCCAAAAATTTTCGATTCTGCCCCACTGTGTAGTGTTCGATTTATTTTAAATTTTAACTGCCTCAACTTTGATAGTTCTTTATCGAGTTTTTTTTTCATATGACCGATTTGATTAGTTTTTTCTTCAGCTAATTAAAGAAATTATCTACTATATAACGAAAATTTGAAACGCTTCCAAAAATAAACGCTTTTGATTCTAAAAATTGCCATTTCTCTAAAATATAATTTTCTTTAACAGCATGAAATAATTTTATACATTTCTGAAAGGTATTTTCACAAGCATGAATCTGCAAATAGAATGCAGTTTAGAAGTCTACAATATTTTTTTTTTTTTTTTTTAAATACTATTTTTGGGATTTTCGGCATTTGGTAACGACATATAGGTACCGAACGACATGCTTTTCAATGCAACTATCGACATCTTGTTTGCAATACCTAGAAGTTATTTTGTGTCAATAAAACTTAACTACACATGTAACTAGTTGTGTAACTATTGAGCAGATAAATATGCATTAATATTACACTAATAATTTATTTAAGACCCTGTTTAGGTTTCAAAGAAGACACTACGAATGCTGAAGAAGTGTGTAGCGGCACAGAAAATACGTATTGCATTCTGCTGGTGTCTAATTATAGTCCACATATTCTGCTTTGGTATCGCAAGAGACAATAAAGTAATTTACGATTGCAAGCTTGTTTAGACCCTATTTTAAAGCTTATAGGGTTACATCTAATGGCATTACCGTGTTAAAAAAATTAAGTTGCTAAAGTGTAAGTAATGCAGTACTATTATTATAGGAATTTATTTGGCAATGAAAACTTTTGCTAGGAAATTGTTTGCTAGGATAGGGTTTGGGGAGATACCGTTGCCCAGAGCGTCTCCGATTTAGCTTTACACGAATTCTCGTTAAGATTTCTTTCAAAACCATTACAAAAATTCTGTAGTCCGATACAAAAAAGTATTTTATAAGTAAAAGAATATCACCAACTTTTTGGAAAAAAAAAAACACAAAAATGTGAATATTTTTTAAAAGTTTCAAGTTCAGATTATTATAACTTTTTATCGGAACGATATATTTATATGCTTCTTGTAGTAATATTATTTACAATTTTGTAAGAAATATTGTGATTATTAAAAAAAAGCAATAAAGCATTTTTTTGTAAAGATTTACAAGACCACCCATTTGTAAATTTTTTTTACATTCAAGTCATAAATTAATTTTTGCGAATTATAAAATAAACTCGTGGCCAGCTAGGGTCTTATTCTCATCAAAATCAACTCAAAAACACCTCATCTCTGACCATGTGACATTTTATTTAAATGTCTGTGCGCTAGAAATTAATGAATACTTTGAACTCAGTATAAGTTAACAATAGGGTTGCCAGAATTGTTTAGTAGTTTAACTTGACATTTCGAAAAATTCAACTTGATTTTAAACAAATCAACTTGACATAACCACAAATGTTAGAAAATTAAAACCTGAAGAAAATTGTAGACGCATCAATTATATCCAAAAAATTTTTAATTTTTTCAACAACATTTTATTAGAACTAAAAAATTAATCTAAACAAAAAAAATTATATAAAACTCGGAGTAATATAAATGTTTTTATTACGATATTTTCCACGTCGACTGATAAAGCATTCAACGCAATTTTTATTTTTATTATATTATTTTTAAAATAATTGTTTATTACTTTGAGTCTACATTAGACAAATTTTTATCAAGACAAACGTCAAAATTTTATCGAGATAAAGATTTGTCTAATGTAGACTGAATTTGTCAGTGTTATTGCAGCGTTAAAAGAAAATTGTCAGCGCTCGAGCTCTGACAACTTTGTCTTGATAATGCTTAGTAAAAGACGCCATCTTGATTGTTGTTGGTACTTTTTGCATGGCTTATTATGACATACGTTTTCCCCTATAATTGACAGAGATAAAAAATTATCTGCAACTCAAACAAAAATTTGACGTTTGTCTTGATAGAAATTTCTCTAATATAGACTCGACGTTATATGGCAGTTGCAATTAGTTTTTATTATTTTATTGTTTTCATTTTTTTTATTTTTGAAATACGGAATTATGGACACCATAATTTACAGCTGCATTATTGGCGCTGTATGAAGTAATTTTATAAAGATCTAGTTTATTTTCTCTGGTTATTCTTTTAATATTTTTGAAAATATCTTTTGAAGTTTCATTCGGATCTTCATAGAAATCCAGAATTTATCTACGAATACCATTTTTAATACTAAAATATTGTACTGCATATGGATACGTTTTTATATTTCAAATATTTGATTCGTCACTGCAGATTCAAAAAAATAAACTTTCTTTTAAGGCACTATAAACTTTTTCTTGTGAATATAAAGCCAATACGTTTCTTGCAATTGCTGCTACTTTAGTACAAACACAAATAACTTTGGTAGCAAATTTTACTATCGCAGTATAAATATGAACATAATTTGACATGACAATCTAAACTGTTATAACTAAGTCCATGTATTATATTATGAAAAACAAGTAATAATTCAGCCTTTGAATCAAGTGATTCATCCTTTAATACTGCCGGTACTACAAAATTTGAAATGGATTTTGAAATTTTTTGAGACAATGCGGCTTTTTAATTTTATTTTTTTCTCACAAATATATTTGATATTAAGTACCTACAAATTTCACAATAAAATAAAGTTTTAAAATCATTTCTTGCATTTATTGTCAGTGATGGGCAAAAATGCATACAATCTGTAACGGAGAAAACCATACCTTTTATATTTGACTAAATTTATTATAATTTTTAAGAAATTTAAATTGTAGAATATTTTAAAATAGTATAGAATATTTTTAGCTTGACAAATTGTATCTTAACTTGACAAGACCTAAAATATCTTGACAATCAAGCTCATTCAAGCCCGTCTGGCAACCCTAGTTAACAAACTATTTCTTTGATTCAAAGTGCTTCTTCTAAAATCAAATTGTAAGTACTTTAAATCAATGAATTTCATGTCCACTGTTTTTATGTATACTATTTTAGTATACCCTTCACCACAGGTGTAAAGGGTATATATAAGTTTGTCATTCCGTTTGTAATTTCCACAATTTTCATCGGAGAGAAAAAAATTTTAAATTTTATTGATCCTTATAAGAAATGATGTCGATAGGACGATGTCCGTCAATCCGTCCGTGTGTCCGTTGGTTGAAATGGTGTCTATGAAACCCACAGACAATAGCCATATATAATATACATATCAAACGATCGGAAATTCCTTCGAAAAATTTGCTATTGAAATTCAGCAAGATCGGTTCATAAATGGAGGAGATATGTCTAACAAAACCGGTTTATTTGTTGTTTTTTCGGCTTAAAAATGCTGTAAATGGCGTTTATAAAGCCTTCCGATAACATAAATACATGATATATATATATATATATATATATATATATATATATATATATATATATATATATATATATATTATAAAACCGGTTTTTAAAAACCGGTTTTCGATTTTCTGAATCCATTATATAAGCTATTGGCTTCGTTTTTACGACAAAGGATCAGAAATTTTTTTTCTGAATTTTAGTGTAGAATAAATGAACTCAATCGGTCCATTATTAACCGAGATATTGGCCAAAATAAATTTTTTTTACCGATTTTCGATCTTATGTAAGCTACGGATTTACTGGAATTTCGGTTTTTTGAATCAACCAAATTGGTTAATGAGCAACCGAGTAATTGGCAAATCTTATTTTATTTATTTAATACGCGTTTCCCTTATAGTTCCTGTTTTCATGGGTGCTGAAAAACAACAACAATGAACTATGGCATATAATATCGTTTTTTAAACTTTTTGAAGGTACTATGTAAGCTAGAGGTTTCGGTGTTTCACTGAAAATTCGGAATTTTTTTGTAATTTTTGTGTTAAAAAAGTGAGCTAAGTCGATCCAGTATTTACCGAGTTATAGTTATTATTTATTGTATCTCTGTTAGTTTAGAAGATATGAGGTACCGATTTTACCCTTTTTTACCCCCTAACATTCGAATTTCCTATTCGTTAGGAGACCAATCCATAGTCCATATTTCTACCTTAACCGTTTGGGCTGTGCGATGTTGAATCACCAAGTAAATCAGTCAGCCAATCACGCAGTCATTACTCTTTTATATATATAGATAAAACCAAATCTAATTCCATCTCAACGATCGTGAAGGGTATATAAGATTCGGCACAGCCGAATATAGCGCTTTTATTTGTTTTTTCTTTATTATTGTTCTTCTAGTTCAATGTACAATGGCATTGAAAGAATGTACAAGATCTTTAAATTATTAATAATATAAACGTGTTCTTTAAAACAATAAACTTATGCGTTGAACACAACAAGTTTTAAACAAACGTTATCGAATACGATACAAAAATCTGAAAAATATTTTGTACATTTTTAGCAGTTTAACAGCGAAATTATACATTTGGGAATCACATAGTGAATCATATACTACACCAATTCCAAAATTATTATAATACTTAAATAAATAAAAATATTTTTTACTTTCTAACCATAATTTTAAAGCATCCATAATAAACTTACATTAATTTGCATGTTTTACGCTTTTTGCCCAAAGTAAAAAAAACCGTTTCAGCTGACTAAAATCGTTTACTTAATTAAATCTCTGCACAAAAATTTATAAAATTTTCGTTATGGTCTTTTAAGTTTTAACTTACATATTCATTAAAGTTTTCCTTGTAAAGTAAGGAAATGGTGTTAATCCACAAATATGTAAATGTATACACAATAGTACGTTATACAATATATCCTTTTTTTTGTTCTTGTTATCCTTTTATATCAGTATGTATTGTAGTTTAGCGTGAATATGTGTTAGTCTTTAGTTTTTTATGAGTTTTGTTATTTTTTTCTTATGATTTGCATATTAATTTAAATCTCATACAGCTGAGATACATTTATTTGCATTTTTGCAATTTCATCATGTCATTTTATATTAAATAGTATACATATAACTTTGAAGTTTTTACGATTCTAGTTTAAAATTGTGTGAAAGCAATAATAGAAATAATGACAAAATATAAACAATTTGTCTCCAAACCATATATATACTTACATATATAAATAATTGAAGAAGAAAATGTCCATGGAGACTATATGTCATAAAATATTTTACCAAATTTACACTGGCATTAAGACAACTTTAAAACATCTTTATATGACAGATTTTTACTTAATTAATTATTTATTGTATTAAACAAATTAACCATCATTCTTATTCTAATTTTAGCCTCATTTAGCTCTTCTTTTGTTCGCTATTTACAATCAATATTTATTTTCATTTAATCCTTTAATTATGCAAAATCTTGTCACATCATTTATTTTCTAACTGTCTTCTCCATTGAAATTTATTAATTTTCCATTAAAGGTTTACAAATTATTATGTTATATTTTTGTAAAAGTATTTTTAAAACAATAATTAATGCTATTAAAACTTATTCTTCCTTACCGAAGTTCAATGTTTATGTATTTGTAAATCGATTCAGCTGGTTTTTATTATTGTTGTCCTTAATTTATTAATACCAAATGTCACAAACATAAGAATTTAGAAAATTCATTAAGACCATATAATAAAGACAATATTTATTACAAAGGAATGTAAAAAAGAGTTTGGCAAGTTAATAATTAAGTGTTATATATTTATATAATAGCATTTTTATATTTTGTTTCTACTGCTGCTATTTGTGTCTGAAGCTTTATCAACCCACTATGTTAATATAGGCATCAGTTGTCAAAGCAACAACAGAAAATACCAAAGCTATGTATAAGCAACCTAATTAACCAATAAAAAGTTTACAAAACTTATTATATTAAAAAATAAATTAATTACGCATTATTTGTTGCAAAACAACAGTAGGAATAAATATAATTCATACAAATAAGACGAGTTATCTTAAAAGAATTTTATACTAACGAATACATATCCTGACTAAAACAAAATAAAAAAAACTTATACAAAATAAAACGAGAAAGAAAAATATATTACTAAAATTTGGCACTATCATTTATGTTTATATAAAACGTATTTGTGTCGAATATTAACCTGATACTAACATTTGAATGGGATTTATGCCCGTTAAAGTGATTTTTTGAAGTGGGGTTTATATGGGAGCTATAGTCAATTATGGACCGATCTTCATGAAATTTGACATACGGATTTAGATTAATATGCAATTTATATGTGCCAAATTTTATTAATATTACTATATATAAGGGATTTCTGGGAGGACATTTGTATGGGAGCTAGGTGAAATAATGGACCGATTATAACCAATTTCAACAGGCTTCGTCATTGGACGATGTGCCAAATTTCATTAATTTATATTCAAAATTGAGACCTGAAGATTTGGCATCAAGTCACTACGCACAGTGGGGTCAAACGCAATTTTTTGGTAATAAATCTGTATCTCCTAAACTACTGATTGGATTAAATTGAAATATGAAAGAGTTTCAGAACAGGACCTGAGCTTTGAGAAAAATCATCCTGTAGTCACCCTGTGACAACACAAGAAAATCTACAGGGAGTATGTAAAAGTTTAAAAAAATCGTAACTTATACAAATGACGTTCGATTTTAAAGATTTGCTAATATGCTTTTTTATGCAATTAAAAAAAGTCATTTAAATAATTGACTTTTTTCATGAAATCTGTTCTCCTGCATTCGTTTTTGGCCGGGCGGGAAGCAGTTTAGTGTCAAATCGTTCTAAATATATTTATTTATGAAATATGGTCAAAAGATTTAAAAAAGCTTTCGTGACATTTTTTTTATTAATCGATAAAAGATTTAACTTTTTCCAAAATTCACCATTTTCGACCAATGGCTGATGTAGGGTGCTGGCCTACATCAGCCATTTCTATATTAGCCATTTGTGAAACCTTGTCTTTTGAAATGTATATAGAAAATTTTTTTTCTTAAACGGAACTTTTAGTAAAAAGTGAAAGAATTGTACTATATTTTTGTAAAAAATGGCCATTTTTCATATCAATTTCAGAGTGATATCTTTGAAATATTTTTCACGTCTAGGCGCATTGAGATAATCCAAAAATTCTTTCAGCATATTATTTTGAAATATATAGCAAATTACAGAATATTTTTAAAAAATTTTTACTTCATACACCTCAGGTCTTATTCCCGAAAAACGAAATAAAGTCGAGCCAAGAAATCAAAAATTCAAAATTGAAGTGCAAATATCTTTTTATCTGTAAGAGAACAGTTAAATAAATATAAAAATCTTTAAAATCGGACTTCATTTGTATAAGTTACCATTTTTTTAAACTTTTACATACTCGAAGTAGTCAATTTTGACACCCTGTAGATTTTCTTGTGTTATCACAGGGTGACTACAGGATGATTTTTCTCAAAGCTTGGGTCCTCCTCTGAACTCTTTCATACATTTCAATTTAATCCAACCAGTAGTTTAGGAGATACAGATTTATTACCAAAAATGTTGCGTTTGATCCCACTGTGCTACGTAAGAAAGCTTTGGAGTGGTTCCCATACAATAACATAGTTTTTGTACTAAGAGAGGTCAATCCTCTGCAGCGAATTTCATTGAAATCTGAGATATCAAATCTGAAAATGCCAATTATTTGTCAGTTTTGATATGGAATTACTCCTATATGGATTTTGATGTACTAAACACAAATCAGCTTTCATTTTTTTTTTTTTTTCATCGGGTTTGGATTTTTTATGGGTGTGTCTAATATTTAGCCCATAATATGGCCACTACACTAGTATACATATTTCACCATAACTCAAATAAGGTGTATTTATATAAATGATACACCAAAAGATGCACACTAAAAATGTCTTCAAGCCACCCCAACATACATTTTTTATATGCATAATATTTTCGGAGTTATTTTGAAATAAGTGTCCGAATTTCTTTTTTTAGGTTTTTAAGTGAAAACGCAAATAACACAGTTACAAAATGAAACAAGCGAGAATGTTTTTTGATGGTGGGTATAAAAAAAATGTAGTGGCTCGGTATTTCTCAGTCAACGCGGTGTTAATAAATACTAAGCGTACTTAATTGACTCTAGTTCTAAATTTTACGTTATATTGGAGGTGGGCGGACCACGCCCATTTTTAGTTTAAATCGATCCTCGAACTATCTGTACAAAATTTCGTTGTCGTACATGCTTTTGTTTTAGAGATATCAGCAGAAAAGTATGAAATGAAGCTACAACGGACACTCTGTGTTTCTAGTAATTAAGCCATAACTTTTGTGTCCTGCTTTCAACATACAGTCAGATGGACAGACGGATGGACACTTGGAATGACAAAATCAATATACCCCCCTTTTTTGATGGTGGGTATAAAAAAAATGTAGTGGCTCGGTGTTTCTCAGTCAACACGGTATTAATAAATACTAAGCCCCTAATCCACTTTTTTTGAATTGACTCTAGTTCTCACAATTAATCGCGATTTGTAAAATTAAGAACGTTGTACTATTTATTGATGTATATCTCGAATACGAGTAGTCCGATTTTATAAAAAAAAAAAAATATATATATATATATCAATTCGATTTTGTTCACATTTATGTGAATATACATTGCATTACATTATATGTGTAATTTCTAATCGGATGGTTTGATTTACAAAACATTTCACATAAGTGTAGCAGAGGAGTGTTCGGGGCTACAAATACCCTTCAGGAGCGGAGCTATTGGAGCTCAAAATATAACAAATTTGACCGCTTGTCAGATTGCTTTTCCTATCCGATCTTAAAGCTCTCGATAAAACGTACCTACATGTTTATTTATTTGGGAAAAAGCCATTAGAAAATTCTTTGGAACTCAGAGTTTTCGAAACTGCATTCGATTTGCAGAACTAACCTTTGGAATTCTAGAACATATAGGCTAAAGTCAAAATTTTGATTTAAAATAGATAAAATTCAGGAGGGTCTGCACGTAGTCTTATTTGGTTTTTAATTCTAAAATCATCTTTGTGAAGATACCTTTTAAAAAGATATAAAATTATTATTATACATTCTTAAAGAAAATTATATTTTATAAAAAAAGAGTGTAGACACTTTTTCGGTTCAACAATAACTTGAAAACCATCAGAAATAAATTGCACATGTTCGATTGTTTTTCATAGGTCCTATCGAGAGCTTTAAGAAGATGTACAAATATTTTAAATCGGATAAGAAACAAAAATTAGGCATGCGGTGAAATTTTTTTTATGTCAAATATACTTCATTTTGAGTTCTAATAGCTTCGCTCCTGAAGGGTATGTGTGGCCCCTTTGAAAACATAAAATTACACACTCTTTTGCTACGCTTGTTTGAAATTTTATGTAAATCCAACCACCTGATTATAAGTTACAGATTCTGCCAGATTATGCACTGGTGAGCCAAAACAAAGAAATATACAGTAGAAACTCAATAATCCGGATAATTGACCGCAATCTGTATTATCAAAATACCTGAATAATCGAGTTTTTTCTTGGTACACTTTTGTTAAAAAAAAAACATTAAAAATATATTATTTATGTAATATGTATATGAAACATTTAAAGAATAATGTCGAAACTTTTCGTCGAATAGCATTTATATTTTAAATTTCCAAAAAACTTTAATTTAGCTAAATAAAAAAAAAAAAAAATTAAAAAAAAATTTACACATTTTACTAAAAAATATTTGAATGAAAATTAATGAATTCAGCTCAAAGGTTCGAAAGACTTAATTCTTTAATTCATTTTCTTAAATCGAATTAAATTTATTATCCTAATCATTCTTTAAAGCATTCAAATTAATTTAATTCATTGAATTAAATTCTTTGTACTTAATATGACTTGAATTAATTCTGCTATGAATTAATTCTTTAAAGAATTCATTCAACAAATATACAATTCAAGCTTAAAAAATATATTGAATCATTCAAATTTTCTTCAATTCAAATCTATTACAAATCAGCTTTAGAAAATATTTTCTAATTCATTTTGTAAAAGATTAAAAAAACAAAATATTACAAATTGAATGAAAGAAAAATATTTTCATTCATTTTGGAAAAGATTTGAATTAACAAAAATTTAATGAATTCTTTATGAATTAATTCAATAAGGAATTAATTCTATTCAAACAAAAGCCTTTGAATTAAGCTTTTGAATTATATTTTTGAGAATGGTATTATGGAATAAAAAATTCATATTTCTTAATTCAGAATTAAGATTTAAGGGAATTAAGCTAACATTTAATTAAGTCTTTCGAAGCTCTGATTCAGCTGCATCATACACATTTTTGTTTTTATTATACTTAAATTTAAATAAAAATAAATTCGAATTACGGAGTTGCAATCAATCCAGATTTAGAGTATGCAATGAACAATCCGGATTATAGACGTCCAGTTTATTCTTTAAACAAACATAGGTGACTAAATTAAATTAAACATGAATCTGCTTTCACTTTTGTCTATAGTTATACCCTACACCACCAAAGGTGGTTGGGGTATTATGTGTTTGTGCAGAAGTTGTAACGCAGAGAAAAAATCTTCGGACCCCCACCTTAAAGTATACCGTTCGACTCAGAATCACTTTCTGAGTCGATTTAACGATGTCCGTCCGTCCGTCCGTCTGGTCGGCTGGCTGGCTGGCTGGCCATGTAAAGCTTGTGCGCAAAGTACAGGTCGCAATTTTGAAGATAATTTGATGAAATTTGGTACATATGCTTTTTTTAGCACAAGGACGAAGCCTTATGATCGGCCCATTATTTCACCTAGCCCCCATACAAATGTCCTCCCGGAATAGAGTTTTAACACTTATAGATGCCTTAAAAATAGGAATATTTTAATGAAATTTAGTACATATAAGTTTTATATCAGTAAATTTCATGAAGATCGGTCCATAACTGACCATAGCTCCCATATAAACTCATCTCCCGAAAATCACTAACGTGCATAAATCCTATACAAATGTTAGTATTATGTTAATATTTAACACAAGTAAGTTGTATATAAGTAAAAACAAAATTATGTGGTGTAGGGTATCATATAGTCGGGCTTGACCGACTATATCTTCTTCTCTCGTTTTTTTATGGGCATGATTAATAAGACCAAGTTGTTCAGCGGACGCACTTGTATAACTCGAGAAGGGTTCGTCAAATTTAGATAAATATAACTCCTATAGATCTTAATTAAAATTATCTTGAGGTTATCTAAACAATTTTTTTTATACTCGTATATTGGATGTGCCTATAAAAACAAAATCATGACCATATAAGAATAATCTGAAAGCAGATTCGTGTTAAGTTTTTTTTTTTTTTTTTTTTTTTGCCGACCAGCATAATTTTGGAACAATGAATCCATAAGTACCTGTTTTTGCGAATTGTGCTAATTTCACTGTCTGTCTTAATTATTTTTTGCCACCCTATAAAAATAAGCTCATATCGAATCCTATACAAACAAATTAAAAATTTAAGCAAAAATTCCAATATTTACAGTTATATACACATTTTTATAAATTCTTAAGAAGACCTTAACTCGTTTAATGAATTTTCCCAGTATATTTAATTAAATTTTCACAAATATTTGGTTCTAAATTGTTTATGTTTATAATATTAAATGCAAAGTGAAATAAACTGAAATATATAAACAAGGCAACTGCTATAAAACACACTTAAAAACTTAATGAATTGGCAATAATATTTAACAAATATTTGTTAGAAAAATATTTATTTGTTATACTTAAGTAATATTGAAGAACACATAAAATTATAAAATACTTTTAACAAATCTCATATCGGTAGTGGAAATTCAAAAGCTCATAACTAACATTTTTATTGTACTAATTTATAAAATAATATTTAAGAGAAAAAAATAATAAAAAAATATATGTTGGCAACCGAATGAGTCTTTATTGTATAAATATTAGTTTTGCATTTCAGCGAACGATATATAAATATTAACAGTTTTTTCGAAAAAAATATTTTTTATATTTTATATACCAAATATGTATAATACAATAAAGTTTCTCTCACATTCAAAGTTAGTACTTGTTCTAGTTTTTGTTTTAATATTGATTTCAAAAATCATTGAAATTGTTTCAATGTTGTCCTTGAACATTGATACGTATTGGAAGAGTAAGCAGGGGTACATGGGGATATAAATGAATGGCCAGTAAATAATTTTTTAACAAAACTAGTTGTACTGTGTTTAGTGTAAAATTACTTGAAATGTTACATGGTCTAATAATGCAATTCAGTAAATTGCTTAACGATAACAATCGTCGGCGGAAAAATCATTCCTTAAACAGAAAGAGGTGCACTAGAAAGAATTTAACGTGATAAACACAAATTTACTTTGAATTTTTTTCTGTCACGAACAGATTTTATGTTATCACTAATAGAAAAAACTTTTAGAAAAAAAAATCTATTGGCAAATAGACATCAAAATGCAATGTAGGGAGTTCGATTATTCGGGGTTGTATGAAAACCGATATTAAAATATTTTAAGTATTTTGCATTTGAAAAAATAAAAATTTTTAATCGAAAATAGTATATTAATTGTGAAATGTTTTAATAATATTTTAAATTTTCTAAACATCAAAAGTGAATCAGTAATAACACAAACATATTGGAACTTGAGGTAATGAGAAATACCCCTCCAATTTGAATCAGTGATTTATATCAGGTTTAAAAAAGTCCATATTGTTTCTGATTTTTGCAACTAAAGTAAAATGTTTGTAAAAATTGAGCTTTTTGGACTCAGAAGATATTTCGACTTCTAGTTTTCTTTATTCGATAGATAAATTTGTTCTTTAAACATCGGATAAACATTTTATGAAATCGAAAAACTGAAATTTTAGATACAAATAACTGGAAAACTATAAGCGATAAATAACACATTCAAGCAGGTCTTATTGATAGCTTTAAGAAAATGTATAAATTTCAAAATCTGATAAAAAACAAAAATTTAGCAAGCATTGAAAAATATTCTATGTCAGAAGTACCCTATTTTGAGCCGTTATTAGCTCCACTCCTGAAGAGTATGTAAAGCCTCCCATCCAAACTCAAAATTCTAAACTTCTCTGCAATGGATATGTGAAATTTTGTCTATATATTTTTAGCTGATTAGAGTTACATATTTATGCTTCACTATCCAGAGTAATCATTTTATTACTATTTTTAATCTACGTCTTAATATTTGTTAATTTTAAAATTAAGTAAATTTGAATTTTGGAAACTATCCAATATTAACTTAAATACTTACGAAATGTTCATTAATTTTTCCTTAAATCCTCCAAATATTTTTCACCAAATATATTTTTAATCTTTTAAGGAGTGAGATCGAAAAATATTTACCATATACAAAATTCAATATTTTGGAAAAGGTTGATCTTAGAGTTTTGATTTTTTTATTTAATTGGTATTATAATACAGTTCACAGAAAAATATAACTTTTATAGTTCTAACCACTACTTATGAACTCGTAGACCTTTTCAAGTAACCCTTCCATAGAGATTTGATAGTCGTTTCAGTCACTTTTTTGGAATAGTTTGCAAATCTCCTTTTGAAAACTTCGATATTTTTGGACACCTTTTTTTGTGTGCTTTACTTCTCTTTTCACAAGAGACCAATATCTCTCCACTGTTCTTAGCTCTGTACCATCTGGAGGATTGACCTCTCTTGGTATCACTCAAGAGCTTCTTTACAGTAGTGACATAATGCCAAATCGGGCCAAAAATATGTGGACACATTGTGCTCTCTTATAAAAGGAAGAAGTCTTTTTGCAAACATTCTTTGCACAGTGTCACATTTATCCTAATTAGAACGACAAAAATACGAAATTAAAAGCATATTGTGATTCTTTTCGCATTTATTACTAAACATATCATTTATTGTGGAAAAATACTTAAAATATTGGAAAGTGTCTATAGCGCGAATTATGGATGTTCAAAGTTCCAACTTTTAAAATATTTTAGTTATAATTACAACTTTTGTAAAGAAGTATGTTAATTTTAACTCCTTATATTTCAGTAAATACTGCAGATATTGATTATATTTTTTTTTTTTTTTTTTTTTGGTATATAATAAATGTATCCAAATGATTCTATAATAATTAGCTAGGTTAAAAAACAAATCAATACTGAAAATATTGTTTTGTATTTAAAAAAAAATCATATTATAAAACATATTTTTTTAAGAAATTCTATTTTTAATGGTCTGGAACTAAAAAGTTCCAACGAGTTCCAATTTAAAAATATGACAATTATATAAAAGTTTATTTGAGAAAATTAGCTGCAACTTTTTGCGATTTTTTAAAATATGAGAAGAAAATGTGCGGTACTTCATATTAGCAATTTTTTAAGAATTATTTAAACATTTTAAGGTAATGGATACAAATTTATTATGCAAATGCTGCGCTAAGATTGATGTAATTAGATCTTGCCATGCCTACCTTTAAAATGTTCTTTATTTTTATAAAATTTACAAAAATACGTCCGAAATTCATACAAATAAAATAATTTTTTTAGTATGGGAGTGGCAGTGATTCTACCCGCCCATTTTTAGTATGAATTTTTACGGCCTTATCTATTAACAGTATACACAATTTCAGACCAATATATCGAAAACTGGATTTTTGTCGTTCTAAAACTGACAAATGTGACACTGTGCACTGTAACAAATAACTTGCTTCTTTTACCGCAACTGCATAAAGCTTTTTCGTTCTAAACTTATCTTCAACATTTCCTCGAGTTTTAGCAATATAAAAATTTTAACCCAAAAACTGCGAGTACATAAGCTTCGTCGTCAATTACACGACATGAATATTTTTGTATGAAATTTGATTTTAATTTCCGCGCCCTATTTTTGGTTTTTAAAATTATTGCAACATTCCTGTTTGGATCTTTTTTGGCTTTTGTATGTTTTCAAGCCTGCATTGGCTTTAAATTTTTGCAGCAAATAGTCTGAGCACTGAGCTCACCGGGCTGCTTTTCTACCAGATGTGTTTGGGGTTCTTTTCAATATGTTTTCTATTTGTTTGGCCTTCCCAATATCATGTGGACCTTTTTTCTTCGCCGACCACATTTCTTGGCCAAAATTAATTTTGGTAACATTTTCTATTTGTGTTTTAATTATTATAATTTTATAGCAAACACTTTAAAACGCCAGAAAATCAAGTTTTTTTCTTACTAATTTGTCGTTATAATACAGAACAGATCAAAGCTAAGTTTCTTAATCAAATTTAAAATACGTTTTTATACCTGTGCCTTTTTTTTAAGTACAAAAATTGTTCAAATATGTTTATTATGGAAAATAGAACTTAGGATAAGTACTTTTATAATTAAATACGAAATCAGTAAGAATTTGTTGGCATCTTAGAAAAATACCGTGTGGTTTACGCAACCCAAAATGAAATAGGATTCGTAAAAAATTTTACACTTCATTAGCGTTTTTCGAGAAAATATATATTTTTTTTTTTTTTTTTTTTTTTTTGGAATAAGTTAGCATTGAAAATTCTTATCATTTACATACAATAAAAATTCAAAGATAAAAAATAAAATAGCAGATATTGTTAAAATATAGTTGTGTATCAAAATTAATTCTGCTAAAGAAAATTGCACGCCTTTAGGTTTAGTTATATGTGAAATATGTGCAAACTTCCGTTGTAATGACTTTATGTAAAAATTAATAAAATTTTTGAAATACAAAATAAATATCGTCAATTCCACGAAAGATTTATAAAAAATACCAATTTTTTTTACGGTGGGTCATTCGATTTTATTCATATTTGTCATACGCATACATTATGGAGCCATTTAAATATTTCCATTTTTATTTTTTTGAATTTTGAAAAATTCACGGATTTATTCGCGATTTTAATTTTTCAAAAAGTGAAAAAAATTACAAAAGTGTCTAACTTTAAACACCAATATCTCAAAAAGTTGTTAAGGGATTTTAATGATTTGAATTTCATATTTAAGAAGAATAAGTCCACTGTAAATTTACTAATTTAAAAATAATATTTTCATTTAAAAATGCATTCATAATGCAAATGCAATTTTAGGATGCATTTTTGAAAAATTTCTACCCTTTTGATTTTAATTTTTTTTTAATATGTTAAAAAGCAATATCTTTACTATAAAATACAAAAATAACTGTTTTGGGACAATAAAATCTACTATTTTTAATATTTTTTTAAACAAAATTTTCATAAATTTTTTCATACAAAAATTTAAATTTTTCAAACAATTTTGATTTTTAACTTTTTTTGGTTATACTCTTTTAGCAATATGTAGCTTTAAATGTTTATAACTCTTAAAGTAGACGTCGGATTTTATTGATTTAAAAACTAATATAAAGTTTATTACTATGAATATTGTAAATTATATTGTATGAATCAAATATAATTTTTTTGTTAATGATGCACTCACGAAAAGAATGCTATTTTCGGATGCATTTTTAAGAAATTTCTACCCTTTTGATTTTAAATATTTTTGCTTAATATTGAATACAAATATTTTTATTATATAAAACATTAGCACTTAATTTGGGACAAATAGGTTTTCTACCACAAATAACAAATTATGAAATATTATGATTAAAATTAATTTTAAAATAAGCACACAAAAATTAAAAAATACAAAAATTTAAAACTAAAAATTTTTTTGTATGAAAAAATTTGAAGAAATATTTAAAAAAAATATTTTAAAATAGAGAACCTATTTGTCCCAGAACAATTTATAATGCAATTTGTAGCAAATATAATAATGTTTTTTATATCAGAAGAAGAAAAAAATTTAAAGGATAGAAATTTTTCAAAAATGCATACAAAAATTTCATTTGCATTATGAATGCATTTTTAAATGACAATATTATTTTTAAACTACTACATTTATAGTGGACTTATTCTTCTTAAATATGCAATTTAAATCATTAAAATCCGTTAAAAACTTTTAGAGATATTGGTGTTGAAAGTTAGACACTTTTGTAATTTTTTTCACTTTTTGAAAAATCAAAATCGCGAATAAATCCGCGAATTTTTCAAAAAAATAAAAATGGAGATTTTTAAATGGCTCCATAGGGTATGAGTATGCCAAATATTATTAAAATCGGAAGACATACAAAATATTCTTGGGCGTTCTTTCGTGGAATGGACGATATATTAAATTGCTTTCATTTTCATCCAAATCATAGTTCAAACAAGACATTCTGTTTTTTTCCATTTTGGTAATTTTGGCCAAGAAAAGTGGTCAGCGAAACCATAAATAATTGACATATTTTTCAAAGATAACTAGATCAGAATAATTTCATATATTGCTTCGCAAAAAGTTATGAGGAAAACGTGTGTTAAGATTTTTTCGATCGCACTCCTTACAAATTTAAATACATGATATTTATATTGTTTAAAAGCAAAAATTTTTGACTTTACCTCTCCGAATTTGATAATATTTAGTACAATTATTATTTTTATCAAAGCTAAGACTAATTCAAAATTTCAGATAATTTCATCGAGTCGTTCACGAAATATCGCGATTTTAAAGTGTAAAATAGCTAAAAATATGTACAAAGTTGTGTACACAAAATTACAAATATCTTTCGAAGTAAGATTCATTGAGATGTCATATTAAAGGTATAAAAATTACCTTTAATATGACGTAGAATACTTTTTTCTCAACAAAATGGTCCATATCTCGCGATTATTCGTTCGCAGATAAATATCTCGAAAAATGGTCTTTTTAAAAATTTGAAAAAAATATATGTTAATGACAAAAATGTTTTCTATAACCATGGTAAGTGGCATTCTGGGACTGGCAATATTTTACGAATTATGACATTATCATAATAAATACGAAATATTTATTTCAATTTTTATTGGTTTGTTTATAACAAAAATCATCCGAATTTAATGAAATTCGGCAAGAATATTAATATTAACGCAAATGCCGAGTTTATTATGTTATTGGTGGATAATTCGCGAATTAAATTTCGCGGTCGCGTATTTCAAAAAGTAGTATATTTAATATTTAACTCTGAATAGTTTATGAGTTATTGGAAAAAGTACCGCCGAATAAAGGGAAAAAATTTATGATTGAAATTTCTTTAAAAATAATTATTATTATTTTTTGTTTTATACTGCGTTATATTTTTTGCAATAATTCAGAAGCCATTTAGAGTCCCAACATGATACCTACTGACAGCATTCAGAATAGTTCCATACTCTATATATACAGTATCGGTCATCTAATTAGCCCACCCAACCAGAATTTTTTTTGGCCTTAATTTTCTTTTTCTAGAAAAAAAGTTCTCAATATTTTTATTAATTCAGTATACTGACCATTACGTACTTAATATATTGCAGTCAAAACTTGCACTAATAAACTAACAATTTACGCAAAAACATTGTTTTATAAAATATACCTATAAAAGTCAAGGGACAGCAAATTAGCCCACTTACACTATTTATTACGAAAAATCTAAGCAAGCTTTGAAAAAAAGTCATTTTTGATATAAATTAAAATTCAAAAATAAAAGTTCTGCAATTTTCGTGAAAATTTTCATATCAAAATTGGTTAAAACGCCTTAAATTATTTTAATTAAAGTATTATGAAATTTTACAGGAACCTTGATAGTTCGTTAATTATGGTCAACAATCATCTATAACATCAAAAGCAATCCAAAATTTTAAATTCGTTTACTAAAATTACGGTTTGAGTTACTTCGCGAATTTAGAAAATCAAATAATCAGCATTTAAGTAAGAAAAATATTTTCCAAAAGAAGAATAAAAGCTGAAAAATCATTTTAAAATTGATAAACTATCTAATATTATTTAATAGATATTATATCGATACTATCTGGTGCAAAAAATTGCTGGTAATTGGTATAAGAGAAGTATTGAAAAGTTTTATTAGTATTCTAGTTAAAAAAAAAAAAAAGAGAGCAAAACCTTATCTTAACATTGCAAAATTGAAAATAACTATAAATTGAAAATTGAAAATAAATATATTGAATTAATAAAACAATTGAAAATTTTTTTCTAGAAAAAGAAAATTATGGCCAAAAAAAATTCTGGTTGGGTGGGCTAATTAGATGACCGATACTGTATATGTTTCACGAACTTAAAAATACTACTTTTTGAAATACGCGACAGCGAAATTTAATTCGTGAATTATCCACCAATAAAATTCAACATAAAACATGTTTCAGGTATCATTTTAAAGGTAATTTTATCACCTTTAAATATTCGTAAATATTTTGGAAGATATTCGTATTTTTAAAAACACAATTTTTCTCATTTCTGAGATATTAAAATTTTCAAAAGCTACAAAGATGAATTTAGTCAACTTAATAAAGAATTTTTATCTGTTCAGTCCAAACTTTCAAAATTCGGTGAATTATTTACAAAATTCCAGAATTTGGATAATTTCAACGATATGCAAGATATTTCTTCCCCGAAGAGAAAAAAAACGTCTAAGAAGTCTCCTGCTATACCTTCAATCACATATTCTTCAGTTTCTGCTGAACACAATGATTTTCCTTCATTGCCATCTTCGTCCATGAATGTGAATTCTCTACAAGAAGCTAATATTCCTTTACCTAATGTCAATAATGGATCTTCTAATACAATTATATCACCGTTAATTGCTCAGAACAACTGTATTTCAAATAATATATTAGAAACTCATATGCCCCATAATCCTCTTCGAGCTATTGCTCCTAGAAAAACCATTTTCATTTCTCGTCTGGCGAGTGATACTTCCTCGGATGATATAGATTATTTTATAAAGTCAAAAGTCGGTCAACATGTGGATGTTTTGATACATAAATTTCAGTATGCACAACAGCGATCTATTACATCGTTTAAAATTACTGTTCCTGCTGATCTTTTTCAACTTGTTCTTGATTCAAATTTCTGGCCCGAAAATACTTTAGTTCGAGAATATATCTACAAAGAAAAACAAAGATTTAATAACGTTGGAATTCTTCCGCAGCGTGAGCAGAATATTCCAAAAAACTGAATAACAACGTCGACTTAATTTCACTTCTTTACCAAAATGTTCGCGGTTTAAGAACAAAACTGTCTAATTTATACATAGAAAGTTTTGACATTAACAATCATGTTATAGTATTTACTGAAACATGGCTCAACGATACGTTTCTTGACACTGAAATCCTTTGTAACAAATATAACATCTATCGTCGTGATAGTAGCACTTATGGTGGTGGCGTTCTTATCGCAGTATCCAATAGTTTATTTTCTGAACCTTTAGTGATTGATTCATCGCTTGATATTGAATTTATTTCCGTTATTATCAAACTGAAACATAAGAGGATAATAGTGACGTGCTCATATATTCCCCCATCTTCTCCACATTCCTTATATATTAAACATGGTGAATCTATTAAATTATTATTATTATGGGCGACTTTAACATGCCATCAATAATATGGAAGTATTTGCCTGATGATAAATATTACGTTCAAACTAAATTAAAGGAACATTTTAAAGAATTTTTTAACATTTTGTATGACATAGGTCTATTTCAAATCAATGGCATACTAAATGATTATTCTAAAATACTGGATCTCGTTTTTGTAAATGATAAAGAAGACTGTTATATTAAACGATCTACCCCTATTACTCTTCCTGAAGACCGATATCATCCTGCCATTGAATTAGTTATATCTACCCCATCTGAACACGTTTTACCATTGTCTACCTTAAACGAAAAGGTGTTCTCATTCAAACATACTAACTATTATATGTTAAACCAACTTATTAATAACACAAACTGGAACAATATCCTAACTGATTCATTAAGTTCGTCGGAATATTTGCAAAATATATTTGATGCTTTCTACAATAAAATGTTTTCGTTTATGGACTTGTGTATTCCTAAATTAGTATTAAAATCCGTACGTGGACCACCTTGGAACAATAAACAATTGTCAATGTATAAAAATAGAAAGAATAAATTCTACAAAAAATTTAAACAATCTGGATCACATGTTAATTATCTAAAATATTCTGTGAGTCGTGCAGAATACATAAGATTAAATAAAATGTACTATACACGTTATTTAAATAAAATAAAATATAATTTAAAAGAAAATCCAAAGTCATTCTACAAATTCATTAATTCAAAGAAAAAGTCTACTGGTTATCCCTCTACAATGGCATTTCAACAATACGAATCTAGTGATGATGAAATTATAAGTAACTTATTTGCTGATTTTTTCTCGACTACTTACTCCAATTTAGCCTTTGATGACACTGTAAGTTATCCGTATCGACTAGTTGAAAGTCAACCTATAACTTTACCATATCTTGACATTCGTAGTATTTCAAGTGGTTTAAAACAACTAAAGTTTTCTTATAATTACGGTCCTGATAAAATTCCCAGTAGTATTTTAATTAATTGCGCTGAAGCTTTAGCCATCCCGCTAACACTTTTATTCAATATGTCAATCAAACATGGGTACATGCCTATTATTTGGAAAGAATCCTACATAGTTCCTTTATTCAAGTCAGGCAATAAATCTGAAATTGAAAATTATAGAGGTATTGCAAAGCTGAGTATCATCCCAAAACTTTTCGAAAAATTAATAACGGATCATTTATGTTACCAAGTTTCATGTTTAATTTCACCGTATCAACATGGATTTCAAAAAAAATGTTCGACCACTACAAACCTTATCCAATTTACGTGTGCTGTAAATCGTGGGTTTTTTCAAAGTAAACAAACTGATGTCATCTACACTGATTTCAGTAAAGCATTCGACAAAGTAAATCATTTACTTCTTATTAAAAAACTTAAACTTTTGGGATTTACAAATCTAAGTTTAAACTGGATATATTCATATCTATCTGACAGAACGCAAACAGTTCGTTTTAAAAACACAATTTCTAAAAGAATAAAAGTACTTTCTGGCGTACCTCAAGGTAGCCACCTTGGACCGCTGCTATTTTCACTATTTATTAATGACCTGCCTATGGTGATAAAGTTCTCGAATATTCTAATGTATGCAGACGATGTAAAAATTTTTTTAAGCTATAACCATATGTTACATCACCAATATCTTCAAAAAGATTTGGATTCGTTTTATGAATGGTGCAAATTAAACTTGATGGAACTTAATTTAAAGAAATGTAAAGTACTACGCTTTGTAAGAAATAAACCGATAGCAGCAAATTATTTTTTGGTAGATTATCAAGTGGATATGGTAGACACTTTCCTGGATCTGGGTATATTATTCGACTCCAAATTAAACTTTAACTAACACATAACAAGTATTATAAATAAAGCCAGGGGTACACTTGGTTATATAAAACGTTGGTCAAAGGAATTTAATGATCCGTACATTGCAAAAACACTATATACGTCTCTTGTTCGTCCAATTCTGGAATATGGATCTATAATTTGGGATCCTATTTACCAAACTTATTCCAACGCTATTGAATCGGTACAAAAACAATTCCTGTTGTTTTGTCTTCGAGGATTACATTTTAACCCACTGAATTTGCCTTCGTACTCAGCTCGTCTTGCTCTCATTAAATTACCAACTTTAAAAAGCCGAAGGACTATGTTGAATGTGTCATTTATTTTAAACGTTATTAATGGAAATATATGCTCTGGATTTTTAATTAATGAAATCTTATTTAATATACCTCAACGCCCATCCCGTAATTTTTTACCACTATCTGTAAAATTTTTTAGAAGTAATTATGCTGATGCAGATCCGCTGAGAAGAATGTGCAACACATTTAATCAATTATACAGTTTCATTGATTTTTCATTAAATCCAAATGATGTAAAAAAATTAATAATAATCTTTTTAAACACGCAGTAAAATATTTGTATTTATATTCGTTGTTTTTATGTTATTATTTTGTAAATTGTCTGTAAAGAAAATATCCATAGACAAAAATAAATAAATAAATAAATAAATAAATAAATAAATAAATAAATAAATAAATAAATAAATAAATAAATAAATAAATAAATAAATAAATAAATAAATAAATAAATAAATAAATAAATAAATAAATAAATAAATAAATAAATAAATAAATAAATAAATAAATAAATAAATAAATAAATAAATAAATAAATAAATAAATAAATAAATAAATAAATAAATAAATAAATAAATAAATAAATAAATAAATAAATAAATAAATAAATAAATAAATAAATAAATAAATAAATAAATAAATAAATAAATAAATAAATAAATAAATAAATAAATAAATAAATAAATAAATAAATAAATAAATAAATAAATAAATAAATAAATAAATAAATAAATAAATAAATAAATAAATAAATAAATAAATAAATAAATAAATAAATAAATAAATAAATAAATAAATAAATAAATAAATAAATAAATAAATAAATAAATAAATAAATAAATAAATAAATAAATAAATAAATAAATAAATAAATAAATAAATAAATAAATAAATAAATAAATAAATAAATAAATAAATAAATAAATAAATAAATAAATAAATAAATAAATAAATAAATAAATAAATAAATAAATAAATAAATAAATAAATAAATAAATAAATAAATAAATAAATAAATAAATAAATAAATAAATAAATAAATAAATAAATAAATAAATAAATAAATAAATAAATAAATAAATAAATAAATAAATAAATAAATAAATAAATAAATAAATAAATAAATAAATAAATAAATAAATAAATAAATAAATAAATAAATAAATAAATAAATAAATAAATAAATAAATAAATAAATAAATAAATAAATAAATAAATAAATAAATAAATAAATAAATAAATAAATAAATAAATAAATAAATAAATAAATAAATAAATAAATAAATAAATAAATAAATAAATAAATAAATAAATAAATAAATAAATAAATAAATAAATAAATAAATAAATAAATAAATAAATAAATAAATAAATAAATAAATAAATAAATAAATAAATAAATAAATAAATAAATAAATAAATAAATAAATAAATAAATAAATAAATAAATAAATAAATAAATAAATAAATAAATAAATAAATAAATAAATAAATAAATAAATAAATAAATAAATAAATAAATAAATAAATAAATAAATAAATAAATAAATAAATAAATAAATAAATAAATAAATAAATAAATAAATAAATAAATAAATAAATAAATAAATAAATAAATAAATAAATAAATAAATAAATAAATAAATAAATAAATAAATAAATAAATAAATAAATAAATAAATAAATAAATAAATAAATAAATAAATAAATAAATAAATAAATAAATAGATAAATAAATAAATAAATAAATAAATAAATAAATAAATAAATTATAAATCGCGAAATATCGTTGTAATCAAACTTAAACACGACATTTGCGTTACCAGCGTCAATATTAATATTTTTGCCAAATTTCACTAAATTCGGAAGTTTTTTGGAAAAAATTTGGGATTTTTTAATTTTGTTATAAACAAAACAAAACAAATTGCAATAAATATTTCGTATTTATTATGACATTTGTTGTAATAACTCCTAAAATATTGCGAGTCCCAAAATGCCACTTTCCACGGTTATAGAAAACACTTTCATCATTAATATATATATTTTTTTTTAAATTTTTAAAAAGATCATTTTTCGAGATATTTTCCGCGAACGAAAAATAGCGAGATATGGACCATTTTGATGTTGAGAAAAAAAATCATGTTCTACTTCATATTAAAGGTAATTTTGATACCTTTAATATGACATCTCAATAAATCTTATATAATAAATACTTCGAAAGATATTTGTAATTTTGTGTATACAACTTTGTATATATTTTGCACTTTCAAATCGCGATATTTCGCGAACCACTTGATGAAATTATCTGAAATTTTAAATTAGTCTTAGTTTTAACAATAATAATTGTACCAAATATGTAAAAAATTCGGAAGAGATGAGAAAATCAGCTGGTTGGTTTTAAATGGAATGACTTATAACAATTTTTCTTCCCATTTGAAAATATATAACTTATTGTTTGATTTTTATTTTTCATTTATGTTTTAAAAATCACTAACTAATTTTTATTTTTGATTTTTATTTAAAAAAATCAAAACAAATTTTTAATTTTTATATGACAAAATATAAGTCGAAGTAAATTTTTATTTTTTCAACAATAAAATACAAATAAAAAAATAAGAATTAAAATTTGATTTATTTTTTAAAACTTATAACAATTATGGTCTCTGAATAAAACTAATTAAAATAAGTATTTTAATTGTTATATTCGTTCGTTTTTCACATTTCTGACTGAAAAAATGCTTTTAGATTAATAAAATAAATTAAAAACCTACATATAAATGCATATTAAAAAATGAGAATGTGTGAAATGTGACCATTTATGGCTTCATAGATAAAATTACAAAAAAAAAAACGAAAAAAGGAAGCAAAAAAAAATAAAAAGTAATTGTAAAACAAACAACAAGTTTCACAAACTGTTTGTTTGTAGTTGGCAGAGTTGGGGGTAGTGCACTAAATTGTGAGTGCATTCAGCTTTTCACTAAATCGCACTATAGTGAAAAAATTTTGATTTTTAACTATTTGCCACTACTATAGTTATAGTGAAACATTTATTCACTACCACTAAAAAATTTTAGTGATATTGCAATTTTTTCACTATAACTAAATTTAGTGGTAGTGAAAAAATTTGCACTACACTCAATAGTGCAAAATCTGAACAGTCGCTACACATAAGCTGCAAATAAATTTTTTTCACTAAATATAAATATGAAACATAAACATGACATTTTTCCAATCAATCACAACCCACTGAACTAATTTTAGAGACCTACGATGGTAATTATCAAAGTTATAATCGTTTTAGAACAACACTACATAATTTAGAATTTCTTCTAATGTGTTTTGGAAATCTTGTAAGCGCATTTGTGTATCTTGTGACATACATATATAAACGAGTAACGTTACTGACTAATTCATCATTACACAGACCGAATGCCTAAAGTTAGAGAGATAAAATTTTGGTCTCCCGAAAAATATATCCATTATTCAGAGATTTCGAATAGTTAAGAGACTATATTTGTATACAATATATCTTTAAAATACATTTTAAGTTTAAAATTGGTTTGTGAAAATGAGGATAAGTCTTTATTTTGTATTTGGTGAAGAAAGTTTAAAAAAATATTATGTCATCTTTCAATTTAGTGAACAATTTCTAAATTGTTGTTTTTTGCATTAAAGTATTTAGTGAAGAAAAAAAATGTTGCACTAGGCTTAAGCTGAAAAGATTTTTACTATCACTAAATAATTTTAGTGGAAAAAAATATTTTTTCACTACCACTATGCTGAGTGAGGCTGATATTTTTCAACTCACCACTAAAAATTAATGATTGTAGTTAACAATTTTGCACTATCACTAAGTGTCAGTGGAAACTGCAAATTTAGTGCACTACCCCCAACTCTGGTAGTTGGCCACAAACAGGATTATGAAAAAACTAGTGAGGTGGCAGATACATACATAGTGTACATGAAACATATATATTTGAATAAATATATAGTACAGTAGAATTGATGAATATCCAAATGTGTTTATATGCATACAAATATGTATGCCACACAAATAAACACAATACATAAGTCCTGGTATAGGGTCATAAAATCTCTATTAATTTGGGTATCCATTGTCGTTTCATAGTCTATTTTTTATTATTCTCTTTCTATTTTAGTTTTTATTTTTGATTTTGATTTTTTTATTCTTTGTACTAAATACTTCAATATTTTTTTTTTTTTATATTTTTGTTTTAGGTACTTGAGTAAGGTTTCTCCTATTTGATTTATTTAATAATTTTTTATATATTTTGGTTGCTTTAAATTATTTGCCAACTAATTTCTGATTAGAATTTTAACGTTTTTACTGTTGTTTATAATTTACTCTATTTGTTATCAATATTCTGAAGATGGCCAGATAACTTTCGGTCATGACAAACATTTTCCATTGTGCTACATGAATCTTTATGTCCAAGATATTTTGTTAATCATAAAGAAATTAAAATGTCCATACAAACCTCCTATAATTGTAATTATTTATTTTTTGGCAAAAAAGAAACGACCTACTTAAAAACTGTAATTTATAAAAAATATATAAAAAACTGTTTAAATATTCTATGAAAATATGTGCACAAGACAACGTTATCAACTACAAATAAATCATGGTTGATAATATTAAAAAAAATACGTACCAACTGTAACCAAAACTATCATTGGTTTTGTTTGATATTTTTTTTTTTTTTGTTTTTTTTTTTTTTTGTTTTCTTCTTATGGTCATTCATTTGTACTTTTTCAAATATTGAGGTATGTATGTATGTATGTATGTATGTATGTATGTATGTATGTATGTATGTATGTATGTATGTATGTATGTATGTATGTATGTATGTATGTATGTATGTATGTATGTATGTATGTATGTATGTATGTATGTATGTATGTATGTATGTATGTATGTATGTATGTATGTATGTATGTATGTATGTATGTATGTATGTATGTATGTATGTATGTATGTATGTATGTATTTACAAACATAAATAAGTAAGCATTTATTTTATGTTGTTATGTGCATTTTTGTTCGTTCAATATTTGTGTTTAACTAACAATTCCATAAGATCATAAATTATATTGTATTCATGTTTTTATGTGTTGGTTGGTATTTGTTTTGTAGCTGTTTGTGTTTGTGGCACCAGTATATACAAATTTAAATAATGAAACATGTTCATATTAAATATATTGGCCAAAAGCATTGAATGTTTCATACATACATATATATATATATTACTAAGGAGGCACTCATATGTACGTAGTGGGAAAAATTAAAAAATATACAATACAATAACAAATACTTTTTATACATGAGATATAACAGAATCGGTAATATTGGCTTATAAATATGTAGTAACGGTTTATGAATTGGTATATTCATTTAATTTTTTTAAACCATCCTAATAAATATTCTACATATATATGTATTGTGTTTATTACTGTGTTGATTCTTTTCGTAAAGCTTTTCTTTTGTGTCATTTGAATTTAAACTATTATGGATTTTTATTATTTTTTGAACATTAAAGATTGCTTTTCAAATGAAATAAAAATAAAAACATTGTTTTTTTAGTATTAAAATTCGGTCTCTGCTAAAATGTGCATAACAGTTGTTCTAGCGAATTTTAGCACTCATTTTCCATTTATTCTCAATCAAACACTGTCGTCATTTTAATTTTTCTTTCTGAAACTATTACTAAATTAGAGGGTTTCGATTCATTAAGTACTCAAATCAGTTTAAAAAATCGAAGCTGCAGAAGGCTCCGTTGCTGAAAAAAATTAGCAAGCTGTTGTTAAAAAAATAAAGGATTTCAGAAAATAAAAAAAAAAATCAGAATTAATTACTTTACATTCAGATGATGATTCGTGTTTAGAAGAATACTCTTCTTCTGAACTACAATTATTGAAATATGCTCCTAACACTTCTGTGTACGTTGAAAGATCATTTTCTATGTATAAAATTTGTTTACGCCCAAATAGACAATCATTTACATTTGACAACTTAGTAAAAAATATGTTTGTGTATATAAATAAAAACCTATCTAACTAAGGTTGTATTAAACTCAATGTCACTAATATAAGTTTAAAAAATGTGATCTGCACAAATTTAAAAAAAAAGTACAAATAATTAGTATTGATCTTTTAAAACATAGCTTTAACTTTTAAAAATACAAAATGTATTGCATTTCTTAACTTAAGATGGACTAATTTTGGTTTTTTCTTATAAAATGACTTATTTTTTTCTTTTTATTTAATAAATATTAAAACAAAATAAATGCATATTTTTTAATTTTTTAGGTTATGTTGATGAAATTTATTTAAATAGCCAACAAGCGGATAAATTTTGTTATATTTTAACTATTTAAAATTCTTTTAAATCTATTGGCTCAAAATTAAATTTGACAGATGAGTTACATTTTAACTCTTTTGAACTCAACATGGTACTTTATTAGTATTCACATTGAAAGGTTTTTTCCGTTTTTTAAATTATAAAGTTGCTACAGCAAATTTTCTTTACATAGCCCGGAAACTTATCCGCGAAATAAAAGTTTTGTGTACTCGCACCATTTGAGCAAATTTAAAAAATCTTATTCAACAACCACTTTATAAAAAGTCATTGTTGTCTTTATCAAAGATAATGTTTTCAATCAAAATTTCCTTCATTAGTTGATTCTTATAAGAATTCATTTTTGGAAAAAAATCATTACGTTTATTTTTATTTAAACTTCTACATAATATTTATATACATTAAAAAATTTCGTGTTCAAGAATATTTTTCAGGATCTCTTCGCGACCCCCCACGAATGTCCTTGAGTACTGTTGCTATAGGAGCTCAAATTAGGGTACCTATGACATTGAAATTTTTTAACCACTAGCCTTTGGTTTCTTATCCGATTTAAAATATGTACACCCTACACCACCATAGGTGTTTGGGGTATTATGCGTTTGTGCCGATGTTTGTAACGCATAGAAAAAGTTATCCAACACCCACCTTAAGGTATACGAAACGACTCAGAATCACTTTTTCAATCGATCTAACGATGTCCATCCATCTGGCTGGATGGCTGGCTGGCTAGCTGTCCTTGTAAACCTTGTGCACAAAGTACAGGTCCCAATTTTGAAAATAATTCAATGAAATTTGGCACGTGGAGCTTTTATGATACAAGAACGAAATTGAAATTGATTGTGATCGGTCCATTATTTCACCTAGCCCCCATACAAATGTCCCCCGGAATAGAGATTCTACACTCGAAAATGTCTTAAAAATATAAATATAATAAATTTTATTAGAATCCGTTCATAATTTACTATAGATCCCATATAAAACCACTTCCGAGAATTGCATTAAAGTGCATAAAATCATGTATCAACGCATTATTCTGTATTTGTATATTTAATTTTACATTTAGTTAAAGTGTTGGTCTACGATTGGCCACAGGTCTAATATAAGTCCCATTTCCGAATTTTTATTCTCATACAAAATGGTGTAGGGTATCATATGTTCGGTCTTGACCGACTATACTTCTTTTTCTCGTTTTACAATTGCTTAAAGCTTTCGATAATGCCTACTTATTTCAAGTTATTTGCATTTTAAGTTTTAACTATATGAGTTTTGCCAAATCTTAATTCAGGTTTATTCAATATATTTACCCAATCTTCTAAAATGTTTAACCTAGTATTTAAATAACTAAATTATCTATCGAATAAAAAGTCGATATATCTTACAAGTCGAAAAATAGCCGATTTTGAAATTGGAAAACATGATATTTGTTTATATTTTATTTATTTTTTTTCGCCGAAAAATTGTTTACATTATTTTTTCTTTAAAATAAAGTTTTCTTTTAGAATATATAATAATTTTATACTTTTCTGAAAGGTATATTCTAGGGTATTCACTCGAGTATTGTTTGTTCGATTAATCGGCGAATGAAAATCAAATAATTGTTCGATTAAATTAAAATCAAGAATTTCGAGTAACAATTTATTTGAGCAAATTATTCCGATTAATCGAATAATTCGAGCAAAAAAATATTTTAAATATTTCCTTTCTTAACTAATTTTTAATGTTTAAATTTTAGTTTTCTAAAAAATTTGGCTTAAAAACAATATTTAAAAATTTTTGTATAGAATGTTTTGAATATAAAACTGGTACCATAAATTGGAATGTATTTAGTAAAAAAACTGAATATATGCCTAAATTGCAATACGTATAGAGGATGTGATAGTTTAAATGAAATTTGTATTATAGTAAGAATTTCGACTTAAAAATAAGTTTAGCATTTAAACTCGTTCTTTATTTAGGAATAGCTGAAAAAAGTATAGTCCAAAGTGTTTTTTCTCATTTTCAAAATGCAATAACTCAGTAACTAATAAATATATTTTCGCAATTCTTTCACAGTCTAACGGAGAAAAATCCAAATAATGTATAAAATAAAATATTTTACATTTTGGTAGAAATTGTGGTTTAATTCATAAATGAGCCAATTATAATTCTTACGCGTACATTTGAGAGAAAGAATTATTATTATTATTCTTTTAAATTCGCAATAAATTTGTCTATTAAATGGAGAAAAAAGTAATTATTTCTAACTAATTTCATATTTGACTAATTTGTTATACAAGTTTATATTACGAACTTTATACATTTGTATAATTTTATATTATCATCTTAAGGCCTTCCAAATATTAAGCATAATTAAACAATGAATTATAAAGCATTATAAAACCTTATACTCGAAATAAATCTTTAGTAGATCTCCGATACTTAAAAATATTGTACAAATACTTTGTATATAACTAGGGTGATCGATTATTCGACTTTTTGGAGAAACCGGTTTTCAAATAGTTCGAATAGTTGGTATTTTGAAAAAACCGGTTGCACTTTTTTAAATTCAGAAAAAACCGGTTAACCGGTTTTTTTTGCAGAAGTTAATATTTCTACCAAAAGACTACATTTCTTAAAGAAAAATCAATAAATATTATGATGTTCAAGTTAAAATATATTACACATAATTATTTTTGGAAATAACTATTAATCAATAAGAACGAGAAAGAAATAGTCGGTCAAGTCCGACAATACCCTACTCAATTATATGCACCAAATTCGGGGAAGTGTATTCCTTTCTAAACCTGTGGAATTGTGAGCCAAAACTATATTCAATTATGGACCGATCTTCATGTAATTCGGATCACAGATTTTAATTTATATGGAACTTACATGTGTAAAAAAAATTCTTACTATATTTAAGGGATTTATAATCGTTAAACCCCTTTTCCGGGAGGAGATTTGCATGGCGCTAGTTTAAATAATGGAACGATCATAACCAATTTCAACACGCTTCGTTCTTAGACTATAAGAAACCTGTGTGCAAATTTCAAATTTAATACATGTTGAAAATTGTGACCTGTATTTTAATTAATTAATTATTTTTTTATGAACAGACAGACGGACGGACGAACATCATCAAATCGACTTAAAGACGATTGGTACAAATTAAGGTGGGTCTTCAACCAATATTTTTGGGTGTTACAAAGCATATGAACGAACGAATAATATAATATAAAAATTTTAAGAAAATAATCATCAACACAAACAAAACAGAAACCATAGGTTAATATGATAAGAGTCAGAATCAATTTTACTGAAACTATTCTGTAGGAGAAACTTTTTTAAAACAAAATCTTTGAAAAATGAAGAAAATATTGAATAATGAAATTGAAAAAAGATTCGGCTGTGCCGAATCTTTGATACCCTTCACCATATTACCATCTTACCATCTTATCGACATCATATTACCATATTACCGACAATTAATAAAATTTTCGCCTTAACGTATGCTTGCATATTTTCTAAATCTAAATTTTTTTCAAACTACGAAAATTTGAATATGAAAAAAAAACAATCATAACAGGCTTTGCTTTTAAAAAAGAAACAACAACAATTCCATATTTATTTATTTTTTTATGTACAAACTGACTGAATACACAAAGAACAACAACAACACTGTTATTCATTATATTACTGCTGTTGCTAACTAAACTACTTGTCTATACAAAAAACGTCACTAATAGTCATTACAATGCTTAATATACATGTTTGTGTATGTATTTATGTATATTCTTAACAGATATGTTTTAGTTTTTAAAAATAAACAACTACAATTCCATATCTATTTATTTTTGTACAGACTACATATACAAAGAACAACAACAACAACACTGTTATTCATCATATTACTGCTGTTGATAACTAAACTACTTGTCTATACAAAAAACAAAAAACGTCACTAATAGTCATTACAATGCTTAATATACATGTTTGTGTGTGTATTTATATTCTTAACAGATTTGTTTTTGGGCCATAACTCTGTTGATTATGAACGAATTTGGTTTATTAAAAAAACCGAAATTTTATAAAAATATTTGTGACCGATCTGTATAAAAATAAAAATCTATAGCTTAAACCAAGGCTTCAAAAAATAAAAAATGCGTTTTGTCCGATATCTCAGTTATTACTGAACCGATTTATTTCATTTTTTCAGAACAAAAATTCAGAAAAAAATGTCCGAGAATTCTTTGTAAAAACGAAGTCCGTAGTGTATACAGAGGCTTCAGAAACTGGAAAACAGGTTCAAAAAACCGGTTTTTTGAACATATCTCCGCATTGTATGAACCTATCTTGCTGAATTCCAATAGCAAAATTCTCGAAAGCATTTCCGATCGTTTGACATACATATTATATATGTCAGTTATCGGTGGGCTTCATAAACGCCATTTCAACCGACACACGGACGGACGGACATGGTCCAATCGTCATCGCTTCTTACAAGGATTCCGAAAATATAAACTTTTTTGCTCTCCGACGAAAATTGTGGAAATTACAAACGGAATGACAAACTTATATATACCCTTTACACCTGTGGTGAAGGGTATAAAAAGAAAAGACTAAAACATTCAAATTAAGTGTAAAAATATTACAGGTGTTACAATTGAAATAATTATTACTAATTTATTTATTTAATATTACATTAATTAATTTCGTTTTAATCTTAAACTATATTTTTAAAACATTACAAATAATACTCTAAAAAATATTCATAAATTTCGATTCAAATATCAGTATTTAGTTAGTACATGTTTTTTGAAATAAAAAGCATTTTTTAAAACCGGTTTCTTGTGTTTAAAAAAACCGGTCTATTCGACATTCGAAAAATGAACATTTTGAAAAAACCGACAGCACATTGACAGAAAAAACCGGTTTAAAAACCGGTTGGAAAACCGTATCAATCACCCTATATATAACTGAAAACATCTTTTGTACATAGGTTAGTATGTGTCCAAATAAAAAAGTGAGGTTATGAGACAAAATCGCAAATATTCCAAAATGGATAAAAACTCTGATTAATTTTAATTTTTATCAATTTAACTATCACTGAATATATTAAATTTAGAGAAGCAACGGCATTATCAAAGCAAAATAAACAAATATTTGCAAATATTTAAGCAAAATTTAATTATTCTATTATTTTGGAGAGACTATTTCTTATTTTAAGCTATATTTTTTTTTTTATTTTATTGAAAAATCGAGTAAAATTTTATGGTATAAATTAATCGAATAACTTGAGTAACTTAAAATCTTTATTCGAGTAACTTAAAAACTGCATTTTCGAGTTATTTGATTATGATTTTACAATTGCCTTTAATAGCTCAATCACCGAATAATGCTAAGTACAGACTCATCCGAATTCAATATATATTGTATCGAAATTTTTATTTAAGCCTATATATTCTAAAATCCCAAAGTTAATAATCCCATTTTTGGAGTCGTCGGTTTTGTGGCGAAATATGCGATTATTTTTACAAAAATTAAATTTTTTTTTTTTTTTATTTTAAAATTTAGGTTGATAAACTAAACAATTGCCGAAAATTTCGATAACATATCTTAAATAACAAAGATTTTATTAGAGATAAAATATTTACGTATCTCCAAAAAAAAATTATTACTTTTTTTAGTTTAAAAAAAAATAATAATTTTATTTAATTCCTAAAATCAGAAATACAATAGACTCAATTTTTTCACAAAATCCCTGCTCTCCAGCTGACATAATTCTTAATTATATACAAAAAGGCCAAACTACACCACTTATTATACCCTTCACCACAGGTGTAAAGGGTATATATAAGTTTGTCATTCCGTTTGTAATTTCCACAATTTTCGTCGGAGAGCAAAAAAGTTTATATTTTCGGAATCCTTGTAAGAAGCGATGACGATTGGAGCATGTCCGTCCGTCCGTCCGTCCGTACGTCCGTCCGTGTGTCGGTTGAAATGGCGTTTATGAAGCCCACTGATAACTGACATATATAATATATATGTCAAACGATCGGAAATGCTTTCGAGAATTTTGCTGTTGGAATTCAGCAAGATCGGTTCATACAATGCGGAGATATGTTAAAAAAACCGGTTTTTAGAACCGGTTTTCCAGTTTCTGAAGCCTCTGTATATACTAGAGACTTTGTTTTTACAAAGAAGTCTCGATCATTTTTTTCAGAATTTTTGTTCTGAAAAAATTAAATAAATCGGTTCAATAATAACTGAGATATCGGACAAAACGCATTTTTTATTTTTTTAAGCCCTGGTTTAAGCTATAGATTTTTATTTTTATACAGATCGGTCACAAATATTTTTATAAAATTTTTTGAATCAGCAGGATCGGTTTATAAATGGCGGAGATATGCTTTAAAAACCGGTTTTTGGAACCGGTTTTTCAGTTTCTGAAGCCTCTGCATATACCAGGGACTTCGAATTTTTAAAGGGGGCTCGAAAATTATTTTCTGAATTTTTGTTCTGAAAAAATTAAATAAATCGGTTCAGTAATAACTGAGATATCGTGGAAAACGAATTTTTTATTTTTGAAGCCCTTGTTTAAGCTATAGATTTTTATTTTTATATAGATCAGTCATAAATATTTTTATAAAATTTCGTTCATAATCAACAGAGCTATGGCCCAAAAACAAATCTGTTAAGAATATAAATACACCAACAAACATGTATATTAAGCATTGTAATGACTATTAGTGACCTTTTTTGTTTTTTTGTATAGACAAGTAGTTTAGTTATCAACAGCAGTAATATGATGAATAACAGTGTTGTTGTTGTTGTTCTTTGTATATGCAGTCTGTACAAAAATAAATAGATATGGAATTGTAGTTGTTTATTTTTAAAAACTAAAACATATCTGTTAAGAATATACATAAATACATACACAAACATGTATATTAAGCATTGTAATGACTATTAGTGACGTTTTTTGTTTTTTGTATAGACAAGTAGTTTAGTAGCAACAGCAGTAATATAATGAATAACAGTGTTGTTGTTGTTCTTTGTGTATTCAGTCAGTTTGTACATACAAAAATAAATATATATGGAATTGTTGTTGTTTCTTTTTTAAAAGCAAAGCCTGTTATGATTGTTTTTTTTTTTTTTCATATTCAAATTTTCGTAGTTTGAAAAAAATTTTGATTTAGAAAATATGCAAGCATACGTTAAGGCGAAAATTTTATTAATTGTCGGTAATATGATAATATGATGTCGATAAGACGGTAAGATGGTAATATGGTGAAGGGTATCAAAGATTCGGCACAGCCGAATCTTTTTTCAATTTCATTTTATCTTGTTTTATTTTAAAAGTAAAAAAATACCTTTTTTTTATATACCAAGTGAAATAAATTATAATATTCAATGTTATAATTTAAAAAAATAATTTAAACATAATTATACATTAAAATTAATTAAATAGTTTTTTTTTTTGTACCATATTTCAAATTAATTTTGTTTAGTGGTATTTATTTACTTTTATGAATATTTTATTTTTATATGATTTTTAAAATATTAACGCCGTAAAGAGAGACCTGAGTGTTTTGTTTTGTAAAAAAAAAAATGTAACAAACCAAAAATTATAAAAAAAGAAGAACAAAAATGAAATATTTTTTTTGCTGCTATTCTAACTAAAAATTATTTTTAAACCGTAATGAAAATTTTGGCAAACTTTTTTATTTGTAGTTTTATCTTTATTAAATTTTGTTCAGTTTTCCGTTTTTAATTTTTTGGAAAATATTTTAATAAAGAAAATAGAATATATGACATATGAAAATACTTTCCTTAACACATTTTTTGATATGTATTACAGAAAATGAAACTCTGGTATTAATACAAAGTATAATAGTGTAAAACCCCCTTTAAGAAGTATCAATCAATGATAATTTATTTACAGCCATTGACAAGATTAATCGAATCATTCGGTGGCGTATAACAGGTACATATGTTTCACAATAGGATTTTTAAACTTTTGGAAACATCCTACTAATCGAGCTTTGTACTTTTCTTCTGTACCATCTGCAAATCGTTTTTTTCGTAAAAATTCATTTACATCCAATGACATTTTTACCAAACGGTTCTTCACCAACTCCCATGTTTTATTTTTAATTAATTAAGAAGAATATTATTTTTCCATTGCCTCTTGCCATTTTTCTCCATTACAGTTTAAAGCATGCTTTACTGTTTTAGGGTCAAAACTAAAATAATTTACAAAATTTTATTCATTATTATCAGCGTTACCGTTGAGAATTTTTAAAAATGTCCATAAAATGGAATTTCAAAATAAAAAGTCGCCAAAAAAGGGGATTTTCTGAAAAAAAGGGTCCAACTGCTTTAAAACCTAAAAAAAAACTCCTTAAAACTTGTTTATTTGATGACAATGACAGCAAAAAATTTAGTATTTTAAGAAAACTACAAAATTCAGTTTTTTTTTTTTAATAACAAAATAATTTATATTTATTTTGCAACAATTTTTATTATCGCAAAAATTCACAAAAATAGTTACCATATAATCCTCGCTTTATTAATTAAACTCCTGTACTTTTGTTTGAATTCTTCACTCGTACTCCAGTCCTTCAAATCCTTGCCGGATGCATTTAGAACGGAACACATGGATCCACAAGAAGCGATGGAAATCTGTTAGACAACCTATTTTTTATTATTGATAATTGAGATATCGTGGAAAACGAATTTTTTATTTTTGAAGCCCTTGTTTAAGCTATAGATTTTTATTTTTATATAGATCAGTCATAAATATTTTTATAAAATTTCGTTCATAATCAACAGAGCTATGGCCCAAAAACAAATCTGTTAAGAATATAAATACACCAACAAACATGTATATTAAGCATTGTAATGACTATTAGTGACCTTTTTTGTTTTTTTGTATAGACAAGTAGTTTAGTTATCAACAGCAGTAATATGATGAATAACAGTGTTGTTGTTGTTGTTCTTTGTATATGCAGTCTGTACAAAAATAAATAGATATGGAATTGTAGTTGTTTATTTTTAAAAACTAAAACATATCTGTTAAGAATATACATAAATACATACACAAACATGTATATTAAGCATTGTAATGACTATTAGTGACGTTTTTTGTTTTTTGTATAGACAAGTAGTTTAGTAGCAACAGCAGTAATATAATGAATAACAGTGTTGTTGTTGTTCTTTGTGTATTCAGTCAGTTTGTACATACAAAAATAAATATATATGGAATTGTTGTTGTTTCTTTTTTAAAAGCAAAGCCTGTTATGATTGTTTTTTTTTTTTTTCATATTCAAATTTTCGTAGTTTGAAAAAAATTTTGATTTAGAAAATATGCAAGCATACGTTAAGGCGAAAATTTTATTAATTGTCGGTAATATGATAATATGATGTCGATAAGACGGTAAGATGGTAATATGGTGAAGGGTATCAAAGATTCGGCACAGCCGAATCTTTTTTCAATTTCATTTTATCTTGTTTTATTTTAAAAGTAAAAAAATACCTTTTTTTTATATACCAAGTGAAATAAATTATAATATTCAATGTTATAATTTAAAAAAATAATTTAAACATAATTATACATTAAAATTAATTAAATAGTTTTTTTTTTGTACCATATTTCAAATTAATTTTGTTTAGTGGTATTTATTTACTTTTATGAATATTTTATTTTTATATGATTTTTAAAATATTAACGCCGTAAAGAGAGACCTGAGTGTTTTGTTTTGTAAAAAAAAAAATGTAACAAACCAAAAATTATAAAAAAAGAAGAACAAAAATGAAATATTTTTTTTGCTGCTATTCTAACTAAAAATTATTTTTAAACCGTAATGAAAATTTTGGCAAACTTTTTTATTTGTAGTTTTATCTTTATTAAATTTTGTTCAGTTTTCCGTTTTTAATTTTTTGGAAAATATTTTAATAAAGAAAATAGAATATATGACATATGAAAATACTTTCCTTAACACATTTTTTGATATGTATTACAGAAAATGAAACTCTGGTATTAATACAAAGTATAATAGTGTAAAACCCCCTTTAAGAAGTATCAATCAATGATAATTTATTTACAGCCATTGACAAGATTAATCGAATCATTCGGTGGCGTATAACAGGTACATATGTTTCACAATAGGATTTTTAAACTTTTGGAAACATCCTACTAATCGAGCTTTGTACTTTTCTTCTGTACCATCTGCAAATCGTTTTTTTCGTAAAAATTCATTTACATCCAATGACATTTTTACCAAACGGTTCTTCACCAACTCCCATGTTTTATTTTTAATTAATTAAGAAGAATATTATTTTTCCATTGCCTCTTGCCATTTTTCTCCATTACAGTTTAAAGCATGCTTTACTGTTTTAGGGTCAAAACTAAAATAATTTACAAAATTTTATTCATTATTATCAGCGTTACCGTTGAGAATTTTTAAAAATGTCCATAAAATGGAATTTCAAAATAAAAAGTCGCCAAAAAAGGGGATTTTCTGAAAAAAAGGGTCCAACTGCTTTAAAACCTAAAAAAAAACTCCTTAAAACTTGTTTATTTGATGACAATGACAGCAAAAAATTTAGTATTTTAAGAAAACTACAAAATTCAGTTTTTTTTTTTTAATAACAAAATAATTTATATTTATTTTGCAACAATTTTTATTATCGCAAAAATTCACAAAAATAGTTACCATATAATCCTCGCTTTATTAATTAAACTCCTGTACTTTTGTTTGAATTCTTCACTCGTACTCCAGTCCTTCAAATCCTTGCCGGATGCATTTAGAACGGAACACATGGATCCACAAGAAGCGATGGAAATCTGTTAGACAACCTATTTTTTATTATTGATAATTTAGTAAAAAAAAAAAAAACACACATTCCCCAGGGATTGCTATGAGGAACGTGAAAATATCAATTAGGATTCATCGAATCTTTTTTTTTATTTTGTCAATCCAGTCCAAAAAGATTCGGCATATGATGATATAAATACCTGTTCAAAAACTCTTTTATTATTTTTAGTTACTAACAGTTTCAGATAATTTCTAAGTAACCCGCTGACTTTTATATCATTATACTGTGAAACAATCTCAAAAAGATGAATTTATTTGTTGAAATTAATTTCAAACAATTTAATTTCTCGTCATTTAGCACATAGTTTTAAAAAGTAGCCATTTAGTCGCCATTTGAAAAAAGGGCCAAAAAAGTGGCCATGTGGTTGAAAAAGGGGTAAATGGCGACGGTAATACTGATTATTATCCATTTTATCAATTTCTTATGGTCTATTAGGATTTTAATTTTTTATTATACCTGGTCTACATCTCTTTCGTTTTCCATTAAAATTAGTATTACCTTGATAAAAGAAAAGCTCCGAATCTTGAACTTCAAATCCAAAGAAATCTGATCCTTCACTTGATTACGAAGATTCACTTTCATTTACATCTCGGTAAATTTTCAATTTTAGTTCATCTACAGTATTATTGCAACATTCAACATTGTTGCACTACAACCAAAAGTTTTGAAGTATAAAACAACTTAGTTTTCTTCCGGTCTACCGCTCGTATAGGGTTATATTTTCCAAAACTTTTGTAGGTGATCTATTTTCGATATATATGCTTGTGTTAATAGCTTCAGCCCATAATGATTTAGGCACCTTTGCTTCTTCTAGCATACACCTGGTCATTTCTACTAACGTTCTGTCGGCCCTTTTACCACTTCTTAATCGCTTTAATTTACAACCCGTTAGTTTCTCTGCCATATTAATATATTCTTTAAAAACATTAAACGCAACGGATTTGTTTTTCAAAACGTAACAGCTATATATCGAGAGAAATCGTCAATAAAAGTAATAGAATTTAAAGCACCACCATAAGATTTAATTCTCATAGGTTTGAAAACTAGAGTTCGAAATTTTTAATTAATTTCTTTGGTTGTCTATATTAACAGGATATACAGCTTAATTTATTCTATACTTTAGAATCCTTATAGCAATCCTGTCATCATAACCAATGTTAGAAAATAAATCTAGTTATTTGATTTTATTTATTTTTTATTTAATTTATTTTCAGCTTGAATATTTTCTTCGAACTGACAATATTTTCTCTTCATATTGAAACATAAAGAAAATTACTATGATAAAGAATTTACATTGAAAGCAAAGTATAATTCATCTAAAGTATTGCTAACATGAACAATATTAGGTAAATATTTTTTTAGAGTTTTGGAATTAAAGATGACTTTTGTAAACCATCGCAGAAAAAATAATATGTATTTTAAGGAAAAATTCGTATATCTCTGTATGAAATGCGACTCTATTAATAAATTGCTCGAAACCTTTTATCAAAGAAAAAAATTTTAAAATAGTTTGCTAATAAGAACGTTAAAAAAAATGTTAAGACAAAGGAGAGGATAAAATTATTGAGATTATTTTTTTTAAAAAATATGAATATGAAAGAGCTTTATAAAGTATGTACTGTCGAATCTCATCATAAACTGTCCAAAACTCAGTAAATTTGAAATGCATTGGGTTATACTAAAAATAAAATAAGTAAAAAATAAAATATAGTTTAAAAATAAGTGGATCCATTCCTACAAAATAGTAACCAAATACACAATAAAGCTTATATTTAGGGTATTGTACATAATATTAAATATCTTAGTAAAAACGAATGGAAAGCAAATTTTTCTTTTAAATTTAAAATTAGAATATAACAGTCTTAAACGAAACAAAAATTTAAAAAAGATAAACCCATTAGTTTCACCTTTATAAGCTGACTTATATGCACTAATTTTTTATTTTTATGTGTGCAGTCCTTAACTTTGAAAACCCCTTCGAGATACACCAAGTGGTTATGTGAAAAAATGTCTATATTTTTTTAAATTCAAATTTTTTTTAATCTAAAAAATATATTGTTATATTATATGGATTTCTTTGAACTTTAAAATTATTCTTATTCCTATAACCGTTTCATAGAAATTGCAATTACACCTTAATATTTCTTAGAGATCTGCATAAATATATTTGTATATGTAGAGTACACGTGTACTGGCGAAGCATGTACACTTACTCGAAGCGTCGCATGATGTACACATATTTGTGAACAACAAAACTTTCGAATAACTATTTGTTGTTATTTGAATGTGTTCGCTAATAATGAACACTGCCGACATGTTCAATTTTATCGATTATACCAAGATAGATCATGTCGAGTATGATGCGAAAGTAAAACTGAACGTAGTACTACATGTACAATGTTCAGTTTGGTATGGAAAAAAAAGTGTTTTTAGTTTCATTTGTATTATTGGCATTTGGTTTTCAACGAAAAATTTATAATCCTGCAGTACTTAAGTTATAATTTTTATACCCACCATCAAAAAGATGGGGGGTATATTGATTTTTTTATTCCGTGTGTAACATGTCGAAGGAATCATCTAAGACCCCACATATATTCTGGGTCCTGGTTAGATTCTGAGTCGATCTAGCTATGTCCGTCCGTCAGTCCGTCTGTCCGTCTGTTGAAAGCAGGATAGGGCTCGAACGGAGCATCGTAGGGGGACGAAATTTGGCACAAATGTTTGCCTTATATAAGGTTTGTTTGGGATTGAAAATGGGCAAAATCGGTTAATAAACAAAAAAATTATGAGCTTAAAACTAGAAACACAGGGTGTCCATTTTACACTTTTCTGCCGATATTTCTGCAACAAAAGCATGTACGACAGCGAAATTTTGTATGTATAGTTTGGAGATCGATGTAAATTCGAAAATCAAAAATGGGCGTGGTCCGCCCACTTTACCGCCCACCTCCCATATAAGGTGAAAATCAACAAAATTGTTTTAAAATAGTTCAAAGACCAATGTAAACTCGGAAACAAAAAATAGGCGTGGTCCGCCCACTTTACTTCCCACTTTACCACCCTCTTCATTATAATGCAAAATTTGAAAAAGTTGATGGTGGGTATTTAGATTCGGCCGGGCCGAATATTTGCGCTTGTTTAAATAAAAAATGATTAGTTTAAAACATATTTTTTATTTTTTATGATATTTAAAATAATAAATTTAAATAAAAACGGAATAGGCATGCAAAAAATGCAACAATATTTTTAAATTAAATTAAAAAAAAATATATATTTAAACTTTAGTTCTCCTTTCTTTAATTTTATAAATAAAAGATAAATTCTGATTTTATACCTATAATTTATATATTTTGGTTCTATTTTTATTTCTGCTTTCTTAATTTTAAAAATCCTTGTTATCCGATTTTTTTCCTATTGCATATTTAAATAAAAAAAAAAATATTATTTTTTAAAATAAAAATCATTATTAAATAACTTATTTGTTCTAAAAAAAATAAAACAAAAAAGTATACTGAACATTGGCAGGCATGTAATACCAGGGATATAGTTTCAAATAAAGATTTCTTGTTTCAAATGTATAACTTTCGAATGCTTCCACGTTTATAGTATACCCAAAAGCTAAGTATTCCAATATAACATGAAAACGTTTAATAAGTTCTAAACTTAACCCAGTTTTTTGCGCAGATATTTCCGCATTTCTAAAAAATCGCCTGGCTGTATTGCCTGGCTGTATTTTTGTTGTTGAGCCGCTCACCAACTTAGATGAAATAAAATCAATTAAACGATCGAAACGTTCATTTTTAACACTAGATAGCCATACGTCAAAAAGTTCCATCCGAGAAATATTAACCAAATTCATCACAATTAAAAAAAAAAAAAATAATCAGAGGACACACTTAAAAGTTTCTGTTTAAAATGCAGTTTAATTTACACAAAACAGAATAAAAAATAAAAAATATATTGCATTATTACATTTTCCAACAACAATACAGCATAAATTTATTTACCTAAACCAAAACTTCGCTTACAAAGCTAGAATTAATGATTCTATTAATAACTTACGTTGTAATTAGTAAAGTCTAAAAATAAACAATAAAATAATATGCAAATTTTTATTTTTAGAAAAAAAGAAAAAAAAAAAAACGGGACTTCTTTGTGAAAACCATTGATGCACTTTAAAATAACTAGGCAGTACACTGCAGTGGTGGGTAGAGCAATTGGCTAGCAACCGGATGGTTGTGGGTTCAACTCCTGGCTCCGACTATTTTCTTTTTTTTTTTTTAATTTTTTAATTCTTGCAAATCGTTCTATAAATAAAGAATTACTTTTGTGACATCTTAAACAAAAATAAGTTCCTTTTCTAGCAAAGAAAAGTTTCACTATATAACGGTTAATTGCTAGATGGAATTATTCACCCACGATCTTGTAAGCTCACAACTTAAACAAAGGTATTCATTTAAAACATACATTCTTTAAAAGCAACTTACAAATAAAATGGTATTCCATTTTTTGTTCCACTTAGAAGGATGGTGTATCTTTGTTTTGAATACTTTGTTCGGCAGGGGCAGTTTCGGACAAAAATTTTTCTTAGTTTCTATTAAAGGAGTATCCCTAGTTCTCAAAACAATCAAAAGTTGGAACCCAGCTGATAACAGAAAAAAGTATTCGTCTATGCATTTTTGTTTTTCACTTACAATTTTTTTTTTTAAGAGCTTCCCTATTATATCTTTCAATATCTAAAACTATCTTCATTCAAACATATACAAAATACCTGTTTTATATTTTAAAGGAATTATATTTTCATATACAAAAAGAATTTTTTAAAAATATGCCATAGAAAATGTTTTATTCATGTTCAAAGTTTGACTAATTTTCGAGCAAAAAAATATATTTTTCTTTTTTATATTTTACCCATCATTCATGTTATCGTTAGAAGCATTCATTGATCGATTTCAGCTAAAATGAGTACGGAAATGTCTTTACTGAATACTCTATTTTAGTACCCGAATATAATTTTTTTCCTCCTTTAAAGTTCATTTTTGGGGTTTTGGCCAGCTAAATTTGAAAATCGAACACTGTGCAGTGCAAAGAAACCATAACATAAATTTTATTATAATAAAATAGATTAGTTTATTTATTACTTCCCGTAAAATTATATTTCAGCTTTGCCCTTTAATATGAAAATACTCGTGGTACCATGTGAAGTGAACAATATACTTGTAGTACTTTTTGTTTGTTCATTACATTTGTTTGTGTTCACTTTTTTCGGAACATATTTTTCTGTTGCTACTTAATCGTAGTTATTCGACAAACAACGGGTAACTACACTTCAGTACTTGTGCTCTGAGAGAGAGAGTACGATTAGTAATTATATTCGATGTTGGTCTTCACATATGCAGCGAAAACTTATTCGTTGCAGACCTCTAATATTTCCCAGCAAAAAAAGAACTGAAAAAGTCATGATTTTGACATTGTGTTGTCATTGGAAGGAAGTACTTAGTGGTGAAAAAGAGCTGCAGAAGTTCTTTTTTTAACCCATGCTTGTCATTGGTAGAATGTTCTTCTTTTACACTTCTAGTTCATTTCTTTTGAAGTAATTCCCTTAAAACTATGTTTATAATTTTTTTTACAAAAAATTCCGCTTTAGTCTTATTAAAATATAATAAAAATGCTTTAAAATTTGTAAAATTTTTATTTTCTTAGAAATTATTAACCTTTTTACCCGCAAAAAATTCATTTATTTTCACTTTTTTGGAAGTAATTATTAAGAACTTCCAAAAAAGTTCAAAATGTGCACTTTGTTTCACTTTTGAAGTAATGAAAAAGGTCTTTTTTGGAAGAACTTCATCGTTTTTTGCTGGGTTATTTTATGAAGTGTTCTACAGTACGTATGACAAATATTTTATTGATATGTTGTTTATAACAATTATACGTTAAGTGTATGCTGACAATATTCTACAAAAACACCTTGCAAGTGTTTTAATTTCTTAATTTAAATTTAGAAAATTATTAACATATTAACATATTCTTTTATTAAGCTAACAAATCTTTAAATTACATATTTGCCTTAAAATATGAATTTAAATATAATGATTTTATTTACTTAATTAAGTTTTATCAAATCATTTTTCAAATTATTGCAATAAAAATAGACAATGAGTTTTTTTTTTTTTTTTATTAATGATTACTTATTTAAGCATAAATGTTACCCTACAAGCAAAATAATACGAAAATGATTCGAATTCGTATTGCTTAGAAGAAAAAATTTATCGCCGCAATGTTCATATTCGTATTGCGGAAGTTTCCCCCATCGGGAGAGTTTGTGCGTCATAATAAATAATAAATTGCTAAAGAAATCTGTAAATAATATGATAAACAATGCTTTACCATCATGCATAAATATCGTCACATTATAAAGCATGTAAAATTTGCACGCTCACATAAGATATAAATTTTTTGCTAAGAGACATACAATTTCCATTATTTATTTAATTTCTAAATAATTTTTCGACAAATGAAAAAATGTGACTGAAAAATAAAAGTATGTATTGCGTTAATTTCTTCTAGATGATTTCAATGAAATATCATCAATTTATTGCGGAGGGGATAATCACCTTAATGAAAAAAGTGCGATAATTTGATGATAAATTTTATTTTATAAATGACAAAAAATAAAAATTTTATCTATTTTTTGTGTTTGTTTCACAGAAAAAATTATAACATACTATTTTTTAAAAAATTTATTTTTTAATTTCACATTTGAATTTAATAAAAATTAATAATTAATAAGATTATTTTTTTAAAACTACTTGCCTGTATGCACATTTGAAAAAAAAAAATGACAATTCTCTGAAAAATTCAAACAATATAAAAAAAATTAAAATAATGCACATCAAAATTACATTCATTTAAGTAAAACTAATTTTCGATATTCTAGGACTTTATGAGCGTGTTTAACCCACCAGGTTGTTTTATAATGTAAAGAGACTGTGTTTGTTATATGGTAAGTATTTGCTTTGTATATTAAGTACACTATTTTATAAATTATTTCCACATTTCAGCAAATATTCTCTCATAGCTAAAACAGAATTCCGGATCATGTTTTTATTTTAATCAGATGCCAAGACAATCCCTGCTTTCGGAAGGTTTAAAAAGCATAAGTCAATGTAAGTAATCATTGTTAACGTTTCGATTACTTTTGCAAGAAATATCGCTAAATGCTTCTCACATTGTGTCATCTTATAGAACTTCCCTCTAAACCGGACCCTGATTATTTTTTAAAATACAGATATTAAGGACGGAAAAATCAAGGACATGTATCAAGAAGGTATACTTCTGGAAAAACATTTGTGCATAAAGATAAGTAAAACGGCATTGCTTTTAAAGTTAATATGTATTTTCAATAATATGTTTTTAATGTATTTATAGATGCGTCATCTACTTTGTATTAAAGGCCATTTTTCTAAACTGTCTGCATTTAATTTTAGAAAAAAAAAGCTTAATTTAATTTATCGTATACATATGTATGTATATTAATTATATTCCATACAAATTATACATTAATTACAAATGTCTGTCATTCTCTACATTACATTCAAATATTTATTTTTATTATTGTAAAATATTTCAATAAATTGTTAATAATGCATAATTCTGCAATAAATAATTTAAATAAAATTTTTGTACTTTTATTTGGTGAAATATTTAGTTAATTCTTTATTTATATCAATTAATATTTTTCTTAATTTCATGCAAAACTTCAATCATATATTTGATTTATTGGATTAAAAAATTAATTAAAATATACAGAAAAATCAATTATTTTCATAATATTATTTTTAATTAATATTATCATTTTGATGATTGGAGCAAAATCAAACAAAATTTTAATCAATATAAGCAATTTCGTAATTGAAATCCATTTTCATTTTTTTCTGTGTTCCTAATTTTCTCTAAGCTGATAAAAATATAATATTATAAAAATATTGCTTTGACGATTGTCTTCCAAATAATAAAAAGAAGATATTGCGTAAATATCTTCTAGGAAGATATCTTCTAAATTTTTGGGTATATGTACATATATATTTTATATATGTGTATATTGTATATGTAAATATTTATTTATGCCTAAATGTATAATACATATGTATTTCTAACTTTGTTTTCTACATAAATGCTTATTACGAATTCATTATTTGCCAAAAATATTAATAAAATAAACTGAACTCTCATTTTCCGCCCACCAAAATCTAAAACGGAAAATATTACCTTTTTTAGAGAAATATTGGATAGAATTTTTAATCTTTATTGTATTTATGTTTATATTGGTATAAAACAAAATTTATGGTTTTTATTTTCATTTGGCCAAAGTGGGAGGAGCATTTCTAAATAACATATTATACGGTACTATTATCGTCTTAGAAATTGAGGCAGGAACTGAAATTGATAGTCATACTTTTACTGTTGTATAGTTTATTTCGTTTCAAAATTTATTGGGGATTTTTGTTTTTTGTTACTGTTTTTTTTCATTTTTTTTTTTTTTTTCAGTCAGTTTCAGTTTTGTTTTTGTTGTGTTGTTTTGCCAAATCATTTAACAAAATAATAATTTCCGCAAATTAGACACATTGTTTGTTATTAAATGCCAGATAAAGGCAGGAAAATAAGTAATGAAAGAAGAAAACTCACTTAAGTAAAATATTTTATTTTACACAAAAATTCCCCCAAGACAAACCTTAACAGAGAAAATCAAAGAAGAGAAAATAAAAGGAGATAAAACACAAAGGTAGGCAATCAAATCGAATATTTTTTTCATAGTTATATTTAGGAAACAATTGCTTCAACATTTATATTTATTGCCGACATTTTATTACTTTATTTTTTTTTTTTTTTTTTGGATGTGATAAAAAACAGAAAAATACATAACAAAATATTTGTAAATTTATGTTTATAAAAAAATGGAAATACCACCGACAACAATTCTGTCATATGCAGGAAATGCCTCAATATGTTTTTGGAAAAATATAATACAAATACATACATAGTACCTAAATATGTATTCTTATCGAAATATGAAATGTGTATTTTTTTTAGGAATTTTATAGAGTCAATAAAATATAGAATTTTTACGAATGAATTTTAAGGGTATTTACATTTAAAAATTACCATTACATATAGTTTTTCTCTATTTTGAATAGAAATAAAAATAGCGAAATATGTATCCTAATTAAAAATAAATAACACAGAGCTACAATAATGCATTTTTCTCATTGTAAGAGATCTTAATCAATTAAGATACACATAATCATGAACTTATATGCCTATAAAACACTTCCTATACCTTACACCACCATATAATACGCTGTTATTTGTCACGGAATAAATCTTTGCACCCCCATCTTAAAGTATACCGTTCAACTGAAAATCATTTCCTGATCCGATTTAATCATATTCGTCCATCCATTTGGCTGTTCAGTAAACCTTGTGAAAAAAGTACAGGTAGTACTTCTAAAGACATCTTGATGATATTTGGCATGAATTAAGACGAAAAATATTAAATTTGGTTAAAATCGGCCCATTACTACACCTAACTCTAATATAAGTGTCCTTCAGAATTTGAGTTTAACGCTCATAAATTATTATAAATATTTATAAATATAAATATGTGTAGCTCTCGTATAAACCCATCTTTCGAAACCCACTTAAACGTGTATAAATCCCATAATAATATTAGTATCAAGTTAATATTTAACATAAATAAGCTTTATATAAATATACATTACAGTGGCGTTTTGCAAGGATCGCTCCCGCATAAGGTCAACTTCCGGTAATCAACCTTAGTATGTTTTGTAGAAATACAAAATATATGTAACACAAGCTCGATACGAAATTGGCACAACGAATTTTAATGCCCATACTCTATGCACAGTGGTTCCAAACGCAGTTTTTTTAATAATTCTGTATTTTGTGAACCCTCAGAAATATCGCAATAAAATTTGAAGTAGTCGGAGCTTACATGTGTTGGTTAACTCTTTTAGCTCAAAAAATATTTTGGTGGAAATAAATTTTTCTTAAAATTTGAGTATCTTTTCTTAACTTGGCGGACTTAAAATTAGTCCAAAATATTTTTTTTTTTTTTTTTTAATATTCACCGGTTTCCTTACAAACTTCTTAATATTACTGCTGCAAGAATTATATAAATGTAAAGACCCAACAATTAATTATTTTAATCTGAATTTGGAACTTTAAAAAAGTTACATTTGTCTCAAGCACCTTATGGTTTGCTAAACACTAGGGTGATCGATTCGGTTTTCCAACCGTTTTTTTTAGTCAATGTGCTGTCGGTTTTTTCAAAATGTTATTTTTTTGAATGTCGAATAGACCGGTTTTTTTAAACACAAAAACACATATACATGATACTTAACACCATTGTGTATGAACCAAAAATTATACCTGTGGCCAATTATAGACCCATACTTTTACTAAATGTAAAATAAAATATACAAATACAGAACACGCATTGATACTAACATTTATATGATTTTATGGGAATTTACATGGGAGCTATGGTCAATTATGGACCGATCTCGATGAAATTTGGAACAAAGATTGACACTTATACAAAACTACTTTGTACCGAATTTCATTGAAATATTGCTATATTTAAGACATTTATGATCGTTAAACCCCTATTCCGGGAGGACATTTGTATGGGGGCTAGGTAAAATAGTTGACCAATCATAACCAAAGGCTTCGTTCTTGTGTCAAAATAATTGTTTCTGCCAAATTTCATCAATATATCTTTAAAATTTCGACATGTACTTTGTTCACAAGGTTTACATAGGCAGACAGCCAGACGGACGGACGGACATCGTTAAATCGACTCAGAAAGTAATTGTGTCGAACGGTATACTTTTAGGTGGGGGTCCGATAATTTTTTCTGTGCGCTACAAATATCAGCACAAACGCATAATACCAACAACCTATGTTGTTGTAGGGTATAATCAGTGTTGCCAGGACTTGAGAAAAAAAGAAGCTAAATTGGACTTTAAAAAAGGTCAGAAAAGGCTAAATGACCTAAAAAATAAAGCCAGAGAAAAAGCTAATATTTTTTCTTATTAAAAAGCACATTTATTTGTTAGTTCTGATTAGTTTTTGGTATTTCTTGACAACATTTTAGTGAATTTATAAACTTAACATAAATAGTTTCTATGGATAATAAAGTTTTTAAAAAATAATTATAATTTTCTCCTAGAATGAAGCGCCGCAGGCGAAAATTTTCGCTAAATATAAAAAATTTATATTTTTTGTGCGAATTAATACACAAAAATGCTTAAATTAGTGATTTTTTAAAATAAAATTTGAAAATTTTTAGCCTTTTTAAAGCTATGTTAAGAATCAAAAAAGGCTAGAAAAAAAGCTAGAAGCTAAAACGAACCTTTTTAAGCTAAAAGCAAAATAAAAAGGCTAGATTTAGCCTTAAAAAGGCTAAACTGGCAACACTGGGTATAATAATGGGCTATATGCATGTTTTTATTCAAATTTCAAAGGAATAGAATGTAAAAACTTTTTAAACAGCGTTTTGAAATATTTTAGTCACATTTGAGTTGTTGATAGGTAATTTAGTACAATTTTTATCACTTAATTTTTATTTTTTTGTTTTGCAATATTTTTTTTAATAATTTTAATTGTGAACACATTTTCGTTCTTTATAGTGTTCACAATTGTTATTTTACATTTATAATCTTTGAAAATGGTCCATCTTATCAGCAAACTACTTTCATCCCTTGATTTGTAAGACATCATAAATTTAACATATTGTCAAAATTTATCTCTTACACATTTTATTTTCGATAACAAACATTGAAATTATTATTATTATTAAAAAAAGGGCTATCTACCACAACTTCGCGAATAATGGGCTTAAAGGAATTATTTTTATATGTGAGGTTTAGTAGACGTATTATTAATGAATTGTAGAACACCGGAAAGAAAAATTTTGAAAAATTAGGTTTAATGCTCTCCTGACCAATAGGGTTTTGCATGTAGCTCTTTTTGAAAAGAAGTCCTCGATATGTAATAATAATTAAGTAATTCCATAATAGAAGCTACATTTGCTCAAGTCTTTAATTGTCTTGCACAGTAAAACCTATATGGAAAAATTATGATATATATACATATTTAGTATCGAGGTCATATAATCAAAAAGGGTTATCTGCAGATTTCCAAAAATATGTTTTTAATGTCAAACACTTTGGCTTTATGTCCTTTACCAGTGGTAAATATTAACCCTACGGTACATACCCGGGTACCACTTTTAATTTTAAAGTGCTCGCATTTCTTTATTAATAAAGATATGGCAACGAAACTTCAGATCGTCGGACTAAGGTGTTTATCTATATATATAAAAGAGTAACGTTACTGACTGACTGACTGACTGACTGATTCATCATCCCACAGCCCAAACGGCTGAAGCTAGAGAGACGAAATTTGGAACATAGATAGGTCTCCCTTCATATAGATCCACTAAGACGGGATTTTTAGAAATTCGAATGTTTAGAGGGCAAAAAAGGGTAAAAACGGTTAAAATCGGTAACTTTATATCTCCTAAACTAATGGAGATACAAAAAAAGTTGAATAGTTATCGTAATTCGTTTAAAAAATAATTGGACAGGTGTCTGGTACTTTTTTGAAAATCGGCCGTTTTAGGGATAAAACGGGTAAAAACTGTATTTTGGTACTTTTTTGGCACCATATGTATCTTTGAAACCAATCAACATACAGATAAAATTTATATCGTATTCATAACTTATCAAAAAATGAGAAACACAAATTTGGTACTTTTTAGAAATTCAAACGTATAAGGGGTAAAAATCGTACCTATTTTTGGTACTTTTTTCATAAAACCTTTTTTTATATTTATTGAAATATTCATACGAGTATTTTAATATGGGATACTACAATTAAGAAACTCATTGGAATACAATTTCTTATACTTCGATGGGTGAAAAAAAGTACCAAAAAAAGGGGTAAAGGTGGGAAATTACATTTTATTCAAACTTAATAATGAATTTTCAATTATATTAAACATAGAAACATGAAATTAAGAAAATGTAGATAAGAATTCACAAGAGTGGAATTTGTGGTACTTGAAGATACATGGCCTGTGGGTAAGAATTCAAAGGATGGACTTTGTGGTACTTTTTTCTTCTTCTATTGGTACTTTTTTGCATTTTTTGTAATATTTGACCTAGAAACGTGAAATTAAATACGTATGGTCTGATGTTGAAAAGAATTCACAAGGGGAACTTTGTGGTACTTTTTCGGTCTTCTAATGGTACTTTTTGAATTTTCTATAATTATGAACTTAGAAACATGAAATTTGGAATATGTGGTCCTTAGTTAATGAGAATCCATAAGAGAGAACTTTGTAGTGCTTTTTTTGTTCTTCAAATGGTACTTTTTTAATTTTCGGTATTATTTTACCTAGAAACAAGAAATAAGGATATGTGGTCCTAAATGAATGGAAATCCATAAGAAGGGACTTTGTGGTACTTTTTTGTTCTTCCTATGGTAGCTTTTTTAATTTTCGATAATATTTAAAGTAGAAACATAAAATTAAATATGCATGGTCATATGTGAGAAAGAATTCACAAGAGAGGTCTTTGTGGTACTTTTTTGTTCTTCCTATGGTACTTTTTTAATTTTTTATAATTATGAACCTGACAATATGAAATTAAGGACATGTGGTGCTAAGTGAATGAGAATCCATAAGAGGGGACTTCGTGGTACTTTTTTGTTCTTCCAATGGTACTTTTTTAATTTTCGGTAATATTTAACCTAGAAACATAAAATAAGGATATGTGGTCCTAAATGAATGGAAATCCATATGAAGGGACTTTGTGGTACTTTTTTTGTTCTTCCTATGGTACTTTTTTGTATTTTCTGTAATATTTAACCTAGAAACATGAAATTAAAAACGCATGGTCCGATGTTGGAAAGAATTCACAAGGGGGACTTTGTGGTACTTTTTCGTTCTTCTAATGGTACTTTTTGAATTTTCTATGATTATGAACCTAGAAACATGAAATTAGGGATATGTGGTCCTTAGTTAATGAGAATCCATAAGAGGGGATGTTGTGGTACTTTTTTACTATTTTAATGGTACTTTTTGAATTTTCTATAATATTTAACCTAGAAATATGAAATTAAGGACATGAAGTGCTAATTGAATGAGAATCCATAAGAGAGAACTTTGTGGTACTTTTTCGTTCTTCTAATGGTACTTTTTGAATTTTCTATAATATTTAACACAGAAACATTAAATTAATGATATGAGATCTTAAATGAGTAAGAATCCATAAGAGAGCATTTGTTGTACTTTTTTGTTCTTCTAATGGTACTTTTTGAATTTTCTATAATTATGAACCTAGAAACATGAAATTAAGGATATGTGGTCCTAAATGAATTAGAATTCATTAGAGGGGACCTTGTGGTACTTTTTTGATCTTCCAATGGTACTTTTTTATTTTCTGTAATATTTAACCTAGAAACATGAAATAAGGATATGTGGTCCTAAATGAATGGGAATTCATAAAAAGGGACTTTGTGGTATCTTTTTTCGTTCTTCGAATAGTACTTCTTGAATGTTCTGCAATTTTCATCCTTAGAAACATAAAATTGTAGATGTAAAGTCCTAAGTGAATCAGAAACCTTAAAATGGATTTTGTGGTCCTTTTTCTTTATTCTAATATACTTTTTCGTAATTCTGATATTTATTTTTCATTATTCTAAGATTATAAACCTGAAATTAAAGAGATATTGTTATTTATAGATGGCATAACACGATTATTAAAATTGTTCCCAAGAGAGTTAAGAATCTTAGTTTAAATTTATTATATAGTAAGGTTTTTATAAAAAATTGCCGCTAACGAAGTGGCGGGTTTACAGCTCGTACATTATAAAAACTGAAAACCCTAAATTTTATTAACTTGGTCTATATGTAAAATGGCTTTAAATTTGATACCTACGGGAGTCAATACCCATAGTACCCGGGTACCCCAATATAATTTTTGTATTTTTCACTACAATTAATTTTTCTTTGCACTATTTATTATTGAAAATCAAATTTTTATTGTCTTTTGATTCGTATAAAGTTAAAATTGAAATGGCTCCGTTGGGATTTGAAGGAAAAATAGTTGAAGGATAGTATGTGACTAGTTAAAAACTTTTAAAATTTTCACTCTTTTGAGCCAGCATTTATGAATATGACAATGATAATGCACTTTTTAGCAGTTTTTACATACTTCAAAGCATTGGTTTAGTTTTTATGATTTCCTCTCATTTATTCAATATCATGTAGTAATGTCCACTACTTCTACTCCAAAAAATCACTCAAGTACTCAAGAAATTGAAATTTTGTTCATATTATTTGTGCTAAGGAACGTAAACATTCGATATTGTAGCTCCAAAGTTGATAGGTCGCTATGCCAACACTGACAACATTTCTTAATTTAAAAAAGAAGTTATTTTCTGTGAGGATATTATATGGAACATGTGCTTAATTGTGGATGAAGTCAGTGCTAACATTCTTTAGAATGTATTTTTCTCTGAGCTTCCTAACTCGTCTCTTACAAGTGGTACCTCTAAAAAAAAAAAATACATTCTTAAACTAGAGACTCACCCCAACCCACTCGCAAGATCTCTTGCTGAAGTTCAGTCAGCTACAAGGCTTCGCAGAGCCGACTTTCCACCCCGTTAATAGTAGGACCATGGAATAACCAATGATCTCGATAGAGATCGAGTAGTGTTTAATTTAGTTTTTAAGATTTTAATACATATTGTGAGGTCTAAAATAAGACAGATTCAATATATAAATAAAACGTAAAACGTAAAAAAAAAAAAAAAAAAAACATTCTTTAGGACTATAAGAACATTATAGTCTATCTTGACGGATTTTCTCGTAAATTTTAAATGGAACGTGTGTTTTATTATAGATCAAGTTTTGTGGTAAAGTATAAAATTATATTTTATACTTTTTACAATCCTTTTATTTAATTTATGCACTTTATGATGATTTTCGGAAATGAGCCATATATGGGAGCTATGGATTTTTCAGGTGCGAACTTAATAAAAAATTTAATAGATTAGTTTTTACGTTTATAAAAATTATTTTTTTAAATTAAATAAGGTTTTTAACGTCCATAAAAGTTTTATACATATGTACTAAATTAAGCAATACTAAAAATATATATGAACGTCAAAATTCCATAATAGGTAACCATTATCAACGCATTTTAACAGATATCGTGTCTACATTATATAAAGCCAAAATTCATATAATTATCTCAAAAACTGCGATTTGTAGCTTCATTAAAAGTTTAATATGGACTGCCAGACAGACGGACTTACATCACTTAAATACTGAAACATATTTCTCTACATGTATTTATCAATTTACTTTAAGATCTGTGGCCAATTAAATCGTCGTAATAAAAAATGTGTATAAAATTATATTATTTTTTAGTAAAATCAACGAAAGTTACACTATGGTACCTGGGTACCACGGTTATTGACTAACGTTAATTTTTTTGGGTATGTTAAAAAAATAATAGGGTTAAAAAAATAATTTCCATTTTTTTTTTATGTGTGAGATTTAGTAGATATATAAGTAATTAATAAATCATAGAAGGCCGGATTGTAAAATGTTGAAAAATTAATGAAAGAAACAGTTATTATGCTCTCCTAAACAATTTGGGTGTTGTAGATAGCCCTTTTTGAATATAAGACCTCGATATTTAACTTGAAAAGAACTCGGAAACTTTCAATGGAACAAAAGTATAATGGAAAACGATGTATGCTATTGCCTTAAAATTTAATATCAACAACTTTAATATTCTTCAAACTAAAAGCTATAAAATATTTATGTATGATAATTTTTCTGAAGTCTTAGGTCCTCCTCTACAACTTTTTCATACATTTCAATTCGATTGGAAAAGTAGTTTAGGAGATACAGATTTATTACCTACATTTTAGCGATTGGCCACACTGTGCACTTATTTATATACGAGTATTGGATATTAGTGTGTGTGTGTGTTGTGTATTTATATTTGTGTTAAAATAATATTTTGTATTTGTTTATATGAGAATGAGAATGTATGAATGAACGAATGTTTTCATATTCTCATCTGTATAAAATCATGTTGTTATTTCTTATTGTTGTTATTTTTGCTGTTTCTTGTATTTATTTGTTGTAAGTAGTTGTTCTTGTTATTGTTCATATTGTCCCAAGCACTTAAGTTTATCATAAAGTTTAACATTAAATACTTTTGTTGCACTTATGTATGTGTATATACGAATATAAGATCATAAAATATTTTCATGGTTTTATTTTGTTTGTGTTTTAGCTTTAAAAATTTATATATATTCTTATTGCCTGCTTTTAGGGACATATTTCTTTAAGGTGAAAGAATACACACATACATACCTTTACATTTACTATTTATGAAATTTATTATACAAAAAGATATAGTAGTTGTTTTTGTACAAATACAACATAAAAACAAGAAAAACATAAATACACTTAAGTGAATATACGACTTTATCCTGCTTTCTTTTTTAGTACTTGTTTTACGTGTCTGTTTATATTTTATTAGGTAAAAATCGAATAGTATTTTTTTTATATTTATGAAAGTAATTGAAGTTTTTCTGAAAACTGTTTGTTGATTTATATTCTAAAAAGTGTTTTATTGTTTTGTATGATTTAGCAGGAGAATATTAAAAAAAATATACAAGGACATAATTTTTAGAGACAATTAAAATTAATATCATGTTTTAATGTAAGTGTAGTAATCAGATAATAACTTTTCTTATATAGTTAGTGCTTAATTTTTTTTTTACATTTATACCGCAGTCTGTCTATTATTAAAATAAAGATATTATTCTTTGGAAATATGTATTGAACTCATTTAGTTCTGAATTTAAAAATACATATTTTTTGCCCTCAATATTATTCTTTTTTTTATTATTATTATTTGTAATTTCTAGTAAATATTAGACAAAGGATATTTTTCTTTTCCTACCAGATGACCTTTTAATTCAAGATTCTATATCCTATTAAGAGGATTAAGTATAAACATTTCTTTTCATCACTAAATTGATATAATAATGACAATCATTACAAACTATTAAGGAAAAAATTTGTCAGTTTGTTTTACATTAAGCTATCTGAAATACACACATTTAATACCTAATCGTTTATAAGATTTAAAACACATTAAATTACATTTTACCCAAAACTAATTGTAATGGTTAAATTTTCTAATAATCTTATATTAAATGGTTAGATAAAGGCAAGAAACACTATAATTAACACATTAAGCTTCTCTTTCTCCTCACACTACGTTTAAGACATTTTCCTTTAAGTGAATTTATATTGTTTTGCTTTTGTTTTATTTCTTGTTGTTTAACGTTAAAGTTTGTGTAACGGACATTATGACATGTGTCTGTATTTACTTAAATTCATACACACATATAAATATATATACATATGTGCTACCAAATATGCTTACAGTGGGTCCGTTTAAGAGAATAAATAGTAATTAATATGGATCGTAATCCCAGAATATTAAGGCGAAAAATTACTAAATGTCGGAACTCGATGGAGGAAAGCATATTTTGGCGCATATACTCAACGATTTATAAAGGTGTAGATTTAAATAAAGTTTCTTTAAAAAAAAATTAACGAAAAGTCTCTTAAATCAACGAAAAAGTGCATTGTGGGAGAGAATTGTAATGTTTTGAAATAAATCTGTAAAAATCTAATTTGCATAAAACTTCAAATAGACGTAAAGAGGAGTCAGCCATTGGGGATCAAAATAGAAAATGTTTAAACGTTTGCAAATGTTTGTTTCTTACCCAATTTTAATATTTTTATATAAGGCTTATGAAAAACAAGGTTGGATGTTTTATTTATCCCTTAAAGTTTTCAAATTATTGGCATTTAACATTTTCTCACTCAATTTTTCAAAATCTTGGTCTAGTTTTTTCAATATACAGCCCAAATTGTTAATACGATTTTGTTAACTTTTCTCTAGTTAGAGATCAAAAATAAATGATTTTGAAAATTATAAAAATTTAAATCTTTTGTGTTGTTTTGGCTGAAAAAGTATCAACACTCTATTTTCTCTAAAACAAAATTTTCTTTAAGAACATATCAAGGGCCTATATTCAAAACCGTCTATCTCGTATTTCCATCAAATTTGCCATTCTGTCATTATGTTCACTATAGTTACCCTCATCTCTGGTATAAATTTCAAAGTAAAATTCAATTTTTTTAATTTTATCTAGATTTTTTAATTCCTCTATCTTACAAAACAAATATTTTTTTATTTATTTTTGAGTGCAATTAGTGCAAACAAAATCTGACGAGAAAATAATTCTACTCTCGATTGGATATCTATGAATTCTTCGGCCTCATTCGGTTAACTAGAATTTAATAGGAAACGATAACATGAATACTTCGCTTCGCACTCAGATAACTATTGGTTTTAGATAAAAAAAACACAAGCAGATGATATGTTTCGACCTCATTACGACTACATACACTACAATCCGACTACGGGTTCGGCAATGGTTCGGAAGAAAGTACTCCGGTCGTGTCTGGTGAACTTCGGTCACATAGAGCTAAGTATAACACGATCGTTACTTAGGTTCCTATTCAACTTTCTTCTTCTAATTTTTATATACAAAAAATTAATGGGAATTACAAAGATTGTTGCATCTATTGCATAGTTTAGTCTTCTAAAACACACACGCAGAAACAAAACATTTTGAAATATGGTTGGCCCAACAGTTTAATTTAGAACCACGTTATTCTTATTAAAATTCTATGTAAAAAAAAATGTTTTCAATACCTAAAAATATTATTGTATTTGTAATTTGGATTTTACAACAAAATATCTGTTTTGTATTGACAACTTGCTGATTTTTATTCAGTTTAGTGTGCTTTTTGCATAGAGGTAATTATTTATTAGAAAATATACTGAATGTATATTGAAAGAAGTGAATTATTTAAAATTAATAATTATTTCTAGTTTTTAGCCCACAACTTTTTGTTTATTAACCGATTTTGCCCATTTTCAATCCCAAACAAACCTTATATAAGACAAATATTTGTGCCAAATTTCGTCCCGCTACGTTGCCCCGTTCGAGCCCTATCCTGCTTTCAACAGACGGACAGACGGACGGACAGACGGACGGACATAGCTAGATAGACTCAGAATCTAACCAGGACTCAGAAAATATTTGTGGGGTCTTAGATGATTCCTTCGACATGTTACACACGAAATGACAAAATCAATATACCCCCCCTCTTTTTGATGGTGGGTATAACAATAGGAAAAGACGTAACTCCATATGAACGAAAGCGTAGGAAATACAGAAACCCAAAATGATTCGAATACGTTCGACTTGCTTTCGTTCGCTTAGATTTTCATTCGACATAGAGAAACAGTCTATAAAATTTATTTTACTATTTTCCGTTTCCTTACTTTTTCAAGTGAAAGCTTGTTTCTTAGATTTTTTAAATTTCTCATTTTTACTAGTTTTACTAGAATTTTAAACGAGCAAACGTTATGTTTTTGTTTTTGAAAATAGAAATGAATTTCTTTAATTGAAATATGTATAAAAAAATTACTTTTTCCTTATATTTAAAATGTGTTCATATGAAATATCAATCCCGAATCCCGAAAAATCCCGGGATCCCGGAATTTGCAAAATCCAGTCCCGTTTGGCAACCCTATTCCAAACCGATTAATAGTGTTGGCTTTTGTGATCCTTTCACCCGGTTTCAATTGCTCATAATGGATGACACTCTTCTGATCCCACCAAATACAGAGCATAAGCTTTGAGATAGGGATATTTGGGTTTGGTATAGATTGTGGCTTAATCTACCCCTAATGGTTCTACACCATTCTAACTTTTTCGCCAGGCCGGCAAAATTACCAGTTTAAAACAGTAACGATAAGTTGACTCAGCTAAAGCAAAATTCCCATAAAATTCTATCAAAATATGATGGCTTTGCAGCGATTTTCTGAAAAAAACTCCATTTTTGGTGCGAGAATCTCCATATTTAAAGCTTTAACAAACTCTGTTGATTTCATCAGAATGACACATATTGAATCCAATGACAGTGTCACCTGACATAGTTCTAACAAGCGCGAATTATATTCGGCCCGGCGCGAATTATATTATACCCACCATCAACTATACCCCGTTCGAGCCCTGTCCTGCTTTCAACAGACAGACAGACGGACGGACATAGCTAGATCGACTCAGAATCTAACCAGGACCCAGAAGATATATACTTTGTGGGGTCTTAGATGATTCCTTCGACATGTTACAGACGGAGTGACAAAATCGATATATACCCTATCTTTTTGGTGGTGGGTATAAAAATGGTCCACTTGGAATTAATGCATTCACTCAATATAAATTTATTATTTCTAACTGTATGGTCTGTTTTTTTTTTTTAAACATTTCTTTTAAATATTAATTTAAATTCTGAATTTTAAACTTGAATATTATACCTGTGACAAAATATATGCAAATGAGACACTGAACTATGGTGGTGAAGATTGTTAAACAAATGTTCATGCGTATGTATTACAACAAAATATTATAAAGTGAGTGTATATCTGTGCATTCATATACGTTCAGCGGGAAAATATGATAATAGTTCACTATTTAGGCCTTTTTAAAAGCCTCCACTATTCTTTCTAAAAAAAAAAGTCATACTACATTATACTTTGACGAATTAAATACTTTTTGAAAAATTTTACATAAATATAGTTGCTGCTATAATTCTACAAAAAATGTTTTCTCTTTATTAACAGGAAACTGGCTTTTTCATCTTCCTATAACTAAAATTATATATATGTATGTGTCTTCACCATTAATTATAGTACATATTACTAAGAAAAAGAACCATTTTATAAATAGTATATCTATTAAAGTTAGAAATAGATTATCATATGTACACATTGATATTAACCTGCAAGTAAAAAATTTCCTTCCATACATTAAATTTATTTTGAGATTTAATAGTATGAGTGAGAAGATACACAACAACAAATAAGCACTGATAGATGAAAAACCGGCAACAGATTTCCATGAAAAATTATGTTTTTATTTAAGAAAGGCGTTCAAGTACTTATTTTTACATCTACGTGCTACTGTTAAAGTAGTTCTACTTACATCTTAAATACGTAGTACGTACATACATATGTATGTATCTTATGTATTTACAAATTGTATCCTGGTATGTAAATGGTCATGTAGAGCATTCAAGTTTGGTCAAGTAAATGTAAAAAGATTTTATTTTCTTTTGTTTCTTCCTTCTATATTTGTTTAACCATTATTTTTACAAGAATAAACTCGTACTATTAAGGATTTTTTCATGATTTTGTTGTTTTCCTAATGGAAGCACTTAATATGAAAAAGTAGAAGGAAAAGTTTATTTTTCCTTAAGATAAAACTTTGTAAATTATAAAATATTTTTCTTATTTTATTTTTATTATTATTTATTTTTTTAACATATAAAACAGAAACTTGTCTAATGTTAAATTCTTGCTACAGAAGTAAAATAAATTATAATGAATACTTTAAGTTTTTAACAAGTGGGCTTGTTAATATAATGAATACTTATTTTGTTTATAGAAAAAATGTAAATATATTTTTGAATAATACTAAGGTTGGTGAAAACTATTTAAGAAAATTGACTTCATGTCCTTAAGAACAAATTCTTTTGTCGAGTCTCAAATTTCAGTTATTTGATAAGAGTGTTAGTGTCCTAAATTAACTTTAATCATGATTTATGGAATCCTTATTTAATTTAATTAAACCTTGTATTCAAAGATCCTTATAAAAGTCTAAAATTATGCCAATCGTAGACCTAAGATGTATAGTATATATACATGGAGTTTTCACTTTAGCGTATAAGCAAAATTTGTGCTTATATGGAGTTTGAAAGTTCTAATTAGTAAAAAAAACTAATCAGCTGATTAAGTGTGGTCACCTGTTTGAATTCCATTAAGTGTACCTAATAAGCCTTAATTATTTGTCAACAGCTAGCTTCAATTGTATCTCTTTAAAGAGCTCACATTGTTTTGCTCTCTGCTTCCTTATGATGCTAAAAACTGTTTAGGAAAAGTAAATTGGAAGTTTTGCCCAGACTTTTCTGCTATTTGTTTCCTTCGATTCAGAATACCTTTGCTAATAAAACCCCTTCACTTTCTTCACAGAACAAGTTATTAAAAATTGGCTTGATTGGTTTATTGCCTTGAAAGTTAAATAGTGTTTTTGTGATTAAATTAATAAATTGCCACAAAGACAGGAAAAAGTTTTAAATTAATTAATTTTTCATTAAAATCATTAATGAATTAATAAATCATTATAAAGTCCTCAACAAGCTTCACTTATTCAACGCATCCTAGACTAATAGTTTTTATTGCTTTTGATACATAATTTTGTCTATATTCGGTACTCATTTTTATTAGGAAAAGTTAATTTTCAAATTTAAATAATCACCACATTTGACACATTTTACCCCAATGTATATTGGTGGATTGAAATTTTAATATAGGATTCATAAAGTAATCTCGATTTCTTCAGACTACCAGATGAAAACATAAATTGTCCACGTTGTCATTAGCAGAAAATGGCGAGGAAGATTACCTGATATCCGCAGCAAACGAAGCGCACACAGATCTTCAGATTGTCATCTAATTGTTAAGAAAATTAGATTAAAAATATCTGCAGTCCGGATGCAAAATATAAGAAATATATTAAAAAAGTTAATTGGAATCAAGCAGAGTTTGTATAGAATATGAATTTCAAACCATAAGTTAAATCTAATCGATGAAAGAAAAAGAGAGCGTTATAAATGCAACCAGAACAAGAACTCCTGGAAACAATCCGAAAAGCCGATTGTTAAAACAACAACTTCTGTAAACTGACAATCGGCATTATGGTTTGAACAATCAATACCCAACACAACACTACTTATTTCTGTTGTAACTACTACCTCAGTTACAACAGAAAAAAACGTGATTGTCCAGATGAACCGGATATTACCATGCCTCTAAAATTTATCAAAAATGGAATAGCATCAGAAGTGGATAACATCAATCAATAATTACTTAAGGCTGATAATATAATTCAGCGCTAAGTTAATTCATTCCATTATTGAAAATGTCTGCACATTATACTGTTTATTTTCGTTGGTTTATTTGTTTGTGCATCAAACACGTCCAAACTACTGAACAGATTTTTATGAAATTTTACACATACAGTAGCAGTGCCAGAGAAAATTATTGACCACGATAGATCTCGATTGGATACCACGCCCACAATTTACAACTACTATAAAAAATCCATCGGTTTGTAAAATTAAATAGGTTGCACTATATATTGAAGCATATCTCTGAAACGACTTGTATCATTTTGTTAAAAAAAAAATAAAAAAAAAATTCTAATTAAAATTATCTTCCAGTCGTTTTTACATTATTTCTTAATAAGGTCAACAGTTATGGAGATATTGAGGCCATTTAATGAGAAAAAATGAAATTTTATACAAAATTTCAAGAAAAAATTTTTTTCAACAAACATTTTTTTTTATTATTTTATTATAAAGATAAATTTAGTCAAAAAAAAAAACAAGACATATTTCATAAGAGTCAATGCATAAGTTTTGATTTTATTTACAAATTAGCGAAAACACTAATTTACAAACTACATAAACAAATTTTAAAATCATAAAATAATTTTTTTAACTTTTCTATTTAACTTGTACTTAAATGAGTATTTTCACTAATTTGAGAATAAAATCAAAACTTGGTTATTGATTTTAATGAAATATGTCTCGTTTTATTTGTAACAAATTTATCTCTATGAGTAGATAAAAAATCTGCATTTTTGACACTTTAAAATTTTCATAATTTTTCGAAAAATACTTTTCTTGAAATTTTATATAAAATTTAATTTTTTTCTCAAGAGATCGTCGTAATACTTTCATAACAGTTCACCGTATTAAAAAGTAATGTAAGAACGACTTAAAATAAATATAATTTTTTGATATCTTTTTGAACAAAATCAGATAAGTCGTTTTCGAGATATGCTTCAATATACAGTGCAATCTGCCTATTTTTACAAACCGCGATTTATCGCGAGAACTAGAGTCAATTCAAAAAAAGTGGATTAGAGGCTTAGTGCTTACTAATACCGTGTATCAGAATTGACTGAGAAACCCCGTGCCACAGAATCTGTGTTTTCAAGTTTTATTTAACTCTTAAATGCCCCTAGTATCTTTTTTTTTAAACATGGTATTTGTGCTTATTATCAGTGGCATTTTCGTATATGTTATTGCCTTTGCTAGAGAAAGTTCACTTGTTTGGAGCTAAGTAATATAGTTTTTTAGATTGTAAATTGTTTAATAACTTTTTTTATAAGCACTTTTGTAAAAAAATTTTCGAGTTAGTTTGTTATGTCTGATAATGACGTATGTGAACTAATTATGAAATTATAGGTGATAAATTTAGGATATCTATAATAAAAGTGGTTATATAAAGTGGTGATCTAAATTTTGCTCATTGATATAAACAAATGCAGGTGATCAATAGCAGACAATGATGAAAATATGAATCAGAATGATATTGACATAAACGTGTCCGTTTAGAACTATTTTATCTATCTGTTCAATAATGATGCAAACGAGGGGAATTTAATTGATGCAGAATCTCAATATATTTAACACAATTCGAACCAACTTTTGACAACTTTTTTATATTAGTAGAGCATGCTGAAATTCAAACGTGTGACCAGTTAAGAATATATTGCGTATATAATTGAAATAGATGAAACTTCACTGTCTTGGAAAGATAATATAGTGGTGAATTTAATGTCAACTTACATCGGAACAAATCATGTATTTTGTAGTGCTGAAATTAAGACAGAACAATTGAAAACGTTTGACAAAATGAATAAAACCGTTTTTATTTTGGGAGGCTTTGAAACTAAATGACTAACGTTTATGATATAACATATATGATAACACCTTCGTATAGACACCATCTAAACCTTCGTATAGAAAGTAAGAATTCACGAATTCAGTCCTTAAGTTTTATGGTCTTCATCAATAACAATTCTGAGTTTTATATAATCCGAATGGATATGACAAAAGAAAAGACTCGAAAGCTGTGAATGTATATTCACTCGACGACAAACCCTAGCCAATGCGAGAGTCAGACGCAAAATTCTCGTAGATCAAACAAAAAACATCCGCCTGGCTGCACTTAAGACGCGAGAATCGTTCCTCAGTCAAGAGTTACTAAACATCTCAATAAAACCGCTAAAATTAGCCTGTATCCTCAAATTATAAAGGACCTCAATTGTCACATGGGTGGAGTTGAATTAATGAATAGTTCAATGAGTCTTCATAAAATTCTAATGAAAAGTCGAAGTTAGGCATAAAAGGTATCTTTAGGATATAACAATTGTTAGTAACTGGCAATTGTACAAAAGGATACATCAACATGAACCTGGATTTAAGCCCATGCGTCTGATTGAATTTAAATTAGAAAATGCTTATAAATTATTATCCTGCGAAGCACAACATTCTCTCCAAAAAGAGTGTCCACATTTTGAAGCATAAATAAGAAAAAATCGTCAAAAACCGAATGTATAATTTGTACTCCCGCCTGATGCCAGATTTGACAGAATTAAATTCAAAATAAATTAATTTTTAAATTCAAAAAGTAAGGCAAATTTATTTGCACACTACTTAAGCTCTGTCTTTCAACCAAATCCCCAAACAAATAATTTTGTATTGGGAGAGACACCTGACACTACTCTAAATAATGATTATATAATTGTTGTTAGCCCAGAGGATATTAATACAGTAATCAAGGAAAATATAAATATTAGAAAATCGCCAGGATATGATTCGATAACACCATCCATGATTAAAAACCTACCGAATGTGGCAATTATCGTGCTTTCAATTATTTTTAATGCGATCTTAAAACTAGGAGTTTTTCCAAAAATGTGGATAACATCTCAGATCAAAATGATACTAAAGCCAGGAAAAGATTCTACTATACCATCATCTTATAGACCTATTAGCCTTCTATCCTGTTTGTCAAAGCTGTTCGAGAAAGTATTTCAAAAGAAAATTATGCCATTCTTGAACGATAGAAATATCGTCCCAGTTCATCAATTTGGCTTTCGTGAAAAACATGGAACCATAGAACAAGTGAATCGTCTAACTGGAGAGATAAGGAAATGTTTTGAATTAAAGAAGTATTGTTCAGCTATTTTTTTAGACATCTCGCAAGCTTTCGACAAAGTTTGGCACAAGGGCCTAATATATAAAATTAAATGTTTACTACCACCATGTACCCACAAATTGCTGGAGTCTTACTTATCTGACCGATTATTTAGAGTAAAATATAACGAATTTGTAACGGAAGAATTTGAAATAAAAGCAGGTGTACCACAGGGAAGTGTTCTTGGACCTACCTTGTACTTAATTTACACTTCTGATTTACCAGTGAGCGATGGACTGACTGTTTCCACATTTGCTGATGATACTGCAATACTCAGTTCCCACGAAAACCCACACTTAGCATCTAGACAACTTGATATTTACCTCCGACGTGTGGAGACCTGGTTGAAAAACTGGCGTATACGAGTAAATGAATTGAAAAGTAACCACGTTACATTCACCCTCAGAAGAGGAAATTGTCCTCCTGTTAAACTTAATGACATAAGTATACCCCAGTCAGACCACGTTACATACCTTGGTATACATTTAGATAGGCGACTAACGTGGCGTCGTCATATAGAAACCAAGAGACTTCATATGAAGTTAAAAGCTTCTAGCATTCACTGGTTAATAAACAGCCAATCAAAACTAAGCCTTGACAATAAAGTCATCCTGTATAAAACCGTTTTAAAACCAATTTGGACATATGGTATCCAATTATGGGGTACAGCCAGTAAAACGAGTATCGATATTATACAGAGGGCCCAATCAAAAATTCTTAGAACCATGACAGGTGCACCATGGTATATAAGAAATGAGAATATCCATAGAGATTTAGAGGTTCCATTTGTAAAAGACGAGTTTGAGAAAATCAGTGCAAAATACATTGTAAAATTGCAGACTCACCCCAACCCGCTTGCAAGACTACTTACTGAAGTTCAACCAAGTTCAAGGCTTCGTAGAGCCGATTTTCCACCCCGTTATTAGCGAAGACAAATTATTCACTATGGCATGCTCTCATTAGAGATAAAGTAGTATTTAAATTTTAGTTTTAAGATTTGATTACATATTGTGAGGCCTTAAAAAAGGTAGATTCAATATATAAATAAAGAAAACGTAAAAAAAAAAAAAAAAAAAAGTACATAAATGCTTCATAAATATCATACTTATTGAATTTTTGTTAATCATTGTATTAATATACCTTATTTCTGATCATTTTATTACATTTTATACTACAATTTATAAAGCTACTTCTTCTATTTACCAATTTTTCTCAATAATTTTTGATAGGGGACTGTATTTTTAAAAATATAACCACTTTTTATACCCTAAACCACCATAGATGGTTGGAGTATTATGTATTTGTGTTTGTAAAGTATACCGTTCGACCCAGAATCACTTTCTTAGTCGATTTAACCATGTCCGTCCGTCCGTCTGGTCGGCTGGCTGGCTGTCCATGTAAAGCTTGTGCGTATAGTACAGGTCGCAATTTAGAAGATAATTTGATGAAATTTGGTACATATAATTTTAACACTCATAAATACCCTAAGAATAGAAATATTTTAATGAAATTAAGCACAAATAAATTTTATATAAGTATATATCTGTGTGCCAAACTTCGGTCCATATTTGACCAAGCTCCCATATGAACCATTCTTCCGAAAATCACTTTAACGTGTATAAATCCCATAAAAATGTTAGTATCATCTTAATATTTGACACAAATAAATATATATGTATAAATGGCTGTGCAAAATTTAATGAAGATCGGTCCATAATTTACTACAGCTCCCATATAAGACCCAATTTCGGGAATCACCCAGAAGTGCATAAATACATGTTAGTATCGATATAATATTCTGTATTAGTATGTTTTTTCTTACACTTTCATACAAGTATCGGTCCACAATTGGCCTCTTTCCGAATTTTGGTACACGAAAATAACTTCTTAATTTTTTATTTTTTTAAACGTAGTTATTATTTTTTCGACATTTTACATATATTTTTTTTTATAAAAATCGATGACCTTGGGCATTTAAGGGTTAAGCCAAAGGCTTTAATGTTTCACATTCCTCTAAATGTTATAAATTATTAATACGTAATCAAATAACTATGAATTTCTTGTTTGCAAAATAACTCCCAAATCGTTTAAGCAAAATCCTTAAACTAGACATCATGCATTTTATGGCGTATGAATCAGTTCCATATCGTTTACTGTTCTTACTTTAAGGACCTCTACAAAGGGACAACCTGAGCATTTTTTTTTTCAAAAATTAACAACGTTTAAGGTTTAATAACTTTTATGTGTATCATCTGGTTTTGACATATCAAAATTAGACATTTTGCTTGCGCAAGGACCTCTAAAATGAAAAAAATATCCTTTATCCTTTTTTTTTTTTTTGCAAAATGTTTACAGACTTTTTGTCGTTTTATTGCAAAAATTTCAAAATGGGATTAGAAGTTATAACAGTTTAGATATAGCACTTAGTACAAAGAGTAATAAGCAGTGTTGCCAGTTTAGCAATTTTAAGGCTAAATCTAGCCTTTTTATTTTACTTTTAGCCGCAAAATTTTCGTTTTAGCTTCTAGCTTTTTTTCTAGCCTTTTTTAATTCTTAGCATAGCTTTAAAAAGGCTAAAAGGTTACTAATTTTATATTTACAGAATAATCAATTTAAGTATTTTTGTGTATTAAACCGCACAAAAAAACGAAATTATTTATATGCAACGAAAATTTTCGCCTGCGGCGCTTCATTCTACAAGAATATTTTTATTATTTTTTAACAAACATTATTACTCATAGGAACTATTTATGTTATATTTATAAAGTCACTAATATATCTTTAAGAAATATCAAAAACTAATGAGAAGAAAAAAATAAATGAGTTTTCAAATAAAAAAATTGATTAGCTTTTTCTGGCTTTATTTTTAGAGGCATTTAGCCTTTTCTGACCTTTTTTAAAGCTGAATTTAGCTTCTTTTTTTCTCAAGTCCTGGCAACACTGGTAATAAGAGACGAAAGTAATTGTCAAAAACCTAAGTCGGTTGTCAAAAACATAACTCATGCAACAACAAAATACATATAATCAAATACATTTTGTTGTTGCCAAAAGAAAATAAAAACACATTTTTGTTTACAATTAAACAAAATCGAGAATTTCGTCACTATGTGTTACTCTATGACTTAGTACAATTTTACTAAGAATATAATATCTTTTTGTTGCCCAAAATCGACCATCTTATACCCTACACTTTTAAAGTTGGCGAATTGGTACTAAAGTGATTAAGTGTTTGAAATTGAAATTGCAAAGCTAATTAGAATTGGCCATGTTTTGAGACGAAGATGTAGCCAAGTCTCCAATTAGCATCAATTGTACGTTTTTAAAAAATAAATTTAAAATTAGTTCTTTACAATGCACAGTGGGGCCAAAAGCAAAATAAATGGTAATAAGTCTGGAACTTTTAACCTATTTAGATGAAACTTGGAACATAGATAGAGGAGGAGTTAGACTTTCAGAATATATGGAGTCTGTAGCTGCAGCACGGGCGCCGCTACAGTGGGCCAAAGTTGACTACCTCGAGAGTGAAAAACATATCGGGGCTTATAACCTTTACAAATATTAACCGATATGAAATATTTTTAAATTTTTTAATTTTCCTAAGCAAGACAAGAAAAAAACATGCTTATTGTGCTATATTATCTCGTATGGTTTAAAAGATATTTAACTTCAAAAAATAAATTTCTCATTTTTGACCTTGACTTTTTCGAGATTTTGCCCTATAATTTTTAAAATAAAACTTCTAAAATTTTTCTAAAAATATGTTAATATTCTCTACAATTTTCTACATTATGCTAATAAAAAAATTTTTTTGTTATCTCAATTCGATAACAAGAAAAGAATTTTCAAAATCAAAATTTCAAAACAGGTTTCAAAAATTGCAATTTTTTGCAAAAAAAGTAGCTTTATTATTTAACTTTTTTAAAAAATGTTCAAAAAGTTTAATATTTTTTGACATTTTAGAATTTGTATTATTCGGGCTCAAGTTCATTGAATAATTGTAGAAGAATACATTGTAAAAGTTTATTGGACACTCGGCAGAATGGAATGCATTCTACAATTATTCAATGAACTTGAGCCCGAATAATACAAATTCTAAAAACTCTATAAATAAGTTCAACAAAAATTACAAACAGATTATTTTTTGACATTTTCTGAAAAATGGAACCCCAGGAAAAGGTGTAAGTGTAATTTTAAAAAGTTCTGAACGTTCACCCTACATCCAACAGTTGTCAAAATTGATCAATTTTGGATGAGAAGTTGAAATTTTTGAGTCTGTAAAAAAATTTTTTTGTTGATTTTTGTACTTCTGTGAATTAAACTATATAGATCAATATGTTCTTAAAGGTTCTGCAAAAAATTATTACAGCCTACCAGTAAACTTAGTCACACGAGGCAATTTTCCGAAAATAACCATATTTTCAATAATAACAACTTCGACTCCTAAAAATATATAGTAAAATTATATATATTTTTCTGATTTCTACATTTATCAATTCCAAATTAAATATTTAATATCATGTGGAAAAATTATGTTGATACCTATAAGAATTAAGAACTTATTTAGTCTCAAATTTTTGAAATATGTCCATATGAACATAATTTGCATTTGTTCGTATTGTTTCAAGAAAAGTGTGTTAAAAATTTTCAAATAGTAAAATTTATTATACATGGTTTTAAAGAAGACACATTTTCCTTTAAAATGATATAAAATATGACTATTTTGTGTTTGCAACGTTTCGTGTAAATAAATTTTAAATTAGCAAAACCCCAGAAATTGCAAAATCTTCATCTTTCCTTTTATTATTGGTAATGCAGTGGGATAAGACAGTACGGTAAGGCCGTATCCAAAACAACATGAAGAAACGAAAGATTTTACAATTTGCAACTCTTTGCTAATTTCAAATTTATTTACAAGAAACGTTGCAAACACAAAATAGTTATGTTATATATCATTTTGAAGGAAATTATATCTCCTTTAAAACTATGTATAATAAATTTTACTATTTTAAAATTTTTAGTACACTTTTCTTGAAACAATGCGAACAAATGCAAATTATGTTTATATTGACTTATTTCAAAAATTTGAGACTGAATAATTTCTAAATGCTTATAGTTATCAACATATTTTTTTCACGTGATATAAAATATTTAATGGAGAATTGATAAATGTGAAAATCAGAAAAATATATATAATTTTACTATATATTTTTAGGAGTCGAAGTTGTTATTATTGAAAATATGGGTATTTTCGGAAAATTTTTTTTTTATTTTTTTTTTTTTTTTTTTTGCAAAATGTTTACAGATTTTTGTCGTTTTATTGTAAAAATTTCAAAATGGGATCAGAAGTTATAACAGTTTAGATATAGCACTTAGTACAAAGAGTAATAAGTAAGAGACGAAAGTAATTGTCAAAAACCTAAGTCGGTTGTCAAAAACATAACTCATGCAACAACAAAATACATATAATCAAATACATTTTGTTGTTGCCAAAAGAAAATAAAAACACATTTTTGTTTACAATACAACAATTTTGTTTAATTGTCAATCGAGAATTTCGTCACTATGTGTTACTCTATGACTTAGTACAATTTTACTAAGAATATAATATCTTTTTGTTGCCCAAAATGGATCATCTTATACCCTACACTTTTAAAGTTGGCGTATTGGTACTAAAGTGATTAAGTGTTGAAATTGAAAAGCTAATTCGAATTGGACATGTTTTGAGACGAAGATGTAGCCAAGTCTCCAATTAGCATCAATTGTATGTTTTTAAAAAATAAATTTAAAATTAGTTCTTTACAATGTACAGTGGGGCCAAAAGCAAAATAAATGGTAATAAGTCTGGAACTTTGAAACCACGGAACCTTTTCAGATAAAACTTGGAACATAGATAGAGGAGGAGTTAGACTTTTAGAATATTGTTAGATAGAGTCTGTAGCTGCAGCACGGGCGCCGCTACAGTGGGCCAAAGTTGACTACAACTAGAGTGAAAAACATATCGGGGCTTATAACTTTTACAAATATTAACCGATATAAAATATTTTTTGAATTCTCCTAAGCAAGGCAAGAAAAAAACATGCTTATTGTGCTAAATTATCTCGTATGGTTTAAAAGATATTTAACTTCAAAAAATAAATTTCTCATTTTTGGCCCTGACTTTTTCGCGATTTTGCCCTATAATTTTTAAAATAAAATTTCTACAATTTTTTTAAAAATATGTTGAAATTCTCTACAATTTTCTAAATTATGCTAATAAAAATTTTTTTTAGTTATCTCAATTCGATAACAAGAAAAAAATTTTCAGTCAAAATTTCAATTTCAATTGCAATTTTTTGCCAAAAAAAGTAACTTTATATATTTAACTTTTTTAAAAAAATTTGTTCAAAAAGTTTAATATTTTTTGACATTTTCTGAAAGTTGGGACCCCAAGAAAAGGTGTAAGTGTAATTTTGAAAAGTTCTGAACTTCCACGCTACATCCAGCAGTGGTCAAAAATTATCAATTTTGGATGAGAAGTTGAAATTTTTGAGTCTGTAAAAAAAATTTATTGTTGCTTTTTGTACTTCTGTGAATTTAACTATATAGATCAATATGTTTTTTAAGGTTCTGCAAAAAATTATTACAGCCTACCAGTAAACTTAGTCACACGAGGCAATTTTCCGAAAATACCCATATTTTCAATAATAACAACTTCGACTCCTAAAAATATATAGTAAAGTTATATATATTTTTCTGATTTCTACATTTATCAATTCCGAATTAAATATTTAATATCATGTGAAAAAATTATGTTGATACCTATAAGAATTAAGAACTTATTTAGTCTCAAATTTTTGAAATATGTCCATATGAACATAATTTGCATTTGTTCGTATTGTTTCAAGAAAAGTGTGTTAAAAATTTTAAAATAGTAAAATTTATTATACATGGTTTTAAAGAAGACACAATTTCCTTTAAAATGATATAAAATATGACTATTTGGTGTTTGAAACGTTTCGTGTAAATAAATTTTAAATTAGCAAAACCGCAGAAATTGTAAAATCTTCATCTTTCCTTTTATTATTGGTAATGCAGTGGGATAAGACAGTGCGGTAGGGCCGTATCCAAAACAACATGAAGAAACGAAAGATTTTACAATTTGCAACTCTTTGCTAATTTCAAATTTATTTACAAGAAACGTTGCAAACACAAAATAGTCATGTTATATATCATTTTGAAGGAAATTATGTCTTCTTTAAAAATATGTATAATAAATTTTACTATTTTAAAATTTTTAGTACACTTTTCTTGAAACAATGCGAACAAATGCAATGACTTATTTCAAAAATTTGAGACTGAATAATTTCTAAATGCTTAAGTTATCAACATAATTTTTTCCATTAAAATATTTAGTGGAGAATTATTAATGTGAAAATCAGAAAAATATATATAATTTTACTATATATTTTTAAGATTCGAATTGAAATATTGAAAATATGGGTATTTTCGGAAAATTGCCTCGGGTGACTAAGTTTACTGGTAGGCTGTAATAATTTTTTGCAGAACCTTTAAGAACATATTGATTTAATTCACAGAAGTACAAAAATCAACAATCAATTTTTTTTACCGACTCAAAAATTTCAACTTCTCATCCAAAATTGATCATTTTTGACCACTGCTGGATGTAGGGTGAACGTTCTGAACTTTTCAAAATTACACTTACACCTTTTCTTGGGATCCCATCTTTCAGAAAATGTCAAAAAATATTAAACTTTTTGAACAAAATTTTTTTAAAAATTAAATATTTGACAAAGTTAAATATTTTTTTTTTTTTTTTTTTTTTTTTGACAAAAAATTGCAACTTTTGTGACCTGTTTTGAAATTTTGAATTTAAAAATTTTTTTCTTGTTATCGAATTAGGATAACTAAAAATTTTTTTTATTAGCATAATTTAGAAAATTGTAGTGAATTTCAACATATTTTTAAAAAATTTTTTGAGATTTTAGTTTAAAAATTATAGGGCAAAATCGCAAAAAAGTCAAGGCCAAAAATTTATTTTTTGAAGTTAAATATCTTTTAAACCATACGAGATAATTTAGCACAATAAGCATTTTTTTTCCTTGTCTTGCTTAGGAAAATTCAAAAATGTAAAAATATTTCAAATCGGTTAATATTTGTAAAAGTTATAAGCCCCGATATGTTTTTCACTCTCGAGGTAGTCAACTTTGGCCCACTGTAGCGGCGCCCGTGCTGCAGCTACAGACTCCATCTAACAATATTCTGAAAGTCTAACTCCTCCTCTATCGATGTTTTAAATTTTATCTAAATCGGTTCAGTGGTTTCAAAGTTCCAGACTTATTACCATTTATTTTGCTTTTGGCCCCACTGTACAATGTTCAAACATAATATATATTGTACATCTTCATTCATAAGTCTCAATAATGCCTCTTATTAGTTTAAATCGTACACCTTCAAAGTAGTTATCTAAAATTTGGATATATGTAAATTGATGATCAAATATCGCAGGTTTTAACTAAAAAAAGTTAAAATCGCATAGCTTTATAAAATCTCAAACGTAAAGTTAATATAATCCTTAATTATATTCAATCGTAGGTCTTATACATATACTTCATTAACTTGAATATCTTATACAATATATAAATACCTATAGTATAGTATACTATAAATCCACAAAAAAAATTTAATATAATAAATATTTAATTTCACTACTTAAAATGAATATAAATTTTCTCATATTTCCTTTTCTTACAAAAAAAGTGTAAAGAAATTTCAAGGATATTCTCAAGTTCTATCTCAACACACCTATTATCATCAAGAGTATAACACTCACATTAATACTAAAACTTGAAAATTATCTTCTCATATTTTGGTACTTTAAGGTAAGGAAAAAAAACATTATAAAATATACATATATTATATATTTCTGGGTCACTTACAGGAAAATTTACAGCATATTTAAGACGAACCATAATTTAAAAGAGAAAAAAATGGTTAAGAAACCATAAAAGCCAAAAAAAAGAAGAAAAAAAGAAAGGAAAGAAGTTAGAATAAAACTTACCTGATAATCCATTGAATTTCCATAACCCATATGATTACAGGAGCATGAACATTGCTTGATATGTTCCTCAAGTTCATCGTCAATTATCAACGATGATGATGTATTCAACTCATTGCCATTGAGCAAATGATGAAGATGTTGCGACTGCAAATGATGCTGTGAATGATATGCTGGATTCTGTAAATGTGAAAGATGCTGTTGTTGTTGTTGAAGATGAAGATGATGATGTAGTTCACTAGAACACATTTGGTTACAATCTTGTTTATGCTGTTGCTGTTCCTGATTCGTTTCACTTGATGATGTTTCCTTATTGTATGGTATTGTCAAGAGAGCAGCAGGAGTTAACAGCTTTTTATTCGATAAACCGGTGGTTTTAACAGATTTCATTGTCGTTGCTGTTGTCTGTTTGTTGGAAGATTTTATATTTGTCATGAGAGGATTTGTTATTATAGTAGTGGAATTTATGTTATAATCCAAATATGATGATAAAGGTGCCTCAACAGATGATGACTTTAAAAGAATTCTGTTATTAACATTACGTGATTTGTGTTGCTGTTGTTTAACAGCAGGCTGTGGTTCAACATCATGTTGTAAACTTGAATTTCTTTGCAAGGTTTGTGCTCTCAATAGCTTTTCACCCGCAAAGCTTTTGCGCCGTGAGAGCATATTGTGAAAAGCTTCATAAGCAACAGTTTCTTCATTGTCGTTGACAATACCAACACCACTTGTACCACTTAAATTATGATTAAGGGTAAAGTATTTAGGAAAATCAGCAATACCGCCGATACTGTTATCAACAACACCGACACTAGTTGCTGCTATATCTGGGGGAGGTGGGTTAACTGCTGGTGTAACTGCTGTTAAAGATGGTTGTGCCTTTACAGCAGTTGAGGCTGCCGTTAACATTAAACTCATCATTTCTATAGAATCTGTGGCCAATGGCACTGAACATGAACCCGTTTCCGTATTTGTATCATCATAATCAACATCTTGTGAAGGATTGACCTCTACATTTAGTGATTCTTTTAAACGCTCACGTTCCTCTTGCAACAGTTGAACATTATCTATAGGTTGTGTTTCTTCGGAACCCAATTCATCTGAAGTATTAGATTCTAATTCTGAGGTTATACTTTTTCTTTGTTGCAATTTCTGTTGATGTTGTTGTGTTATAGAGTTAGCTGTTGAGTGTATGCCATATTTCCAATAGGTTTTATTAGTGCCTGCTATACGTTGCAAAGTACGATTTTTATTAAGACTTTCCTGCTTGCGTTCTAGCTTTTGTTTCTCCAATTGTTGCAGAGTCTTAAAGGCTTTTCTTACTTGTGGCTGGGAGTGATGTAAAGTATTGCAACGTCTTGTGGGAGGCGGTGTATAAAGAGGCGAAGGTGATCCATAATGACTTGGAGAGTTTGAGCCACTAGTTCTTTTGGTCTTTTTTAATCCACCCCCCACTAAACCTCCTCCACTACTACTGCCACCAAAACGATTTGTCAGCGAATGTGCTGACAAGGATAAAACTTTGGTAAATTTAAGTCTTCCTCCTACGCCACCACCACTATCGTTCGTTTTCGATTTATTCTTTAGTAAATATTGATGATTGTGATGTTCATTGATAGTGGGTAATTTGAGTAATTGCTGTGCCTGCAATTGCATATAATTTGTGGAATTACATGTTGCTGTCGCCGCTGTGGCTGGCACCGATGCAGGTTGTTGGCTTCTATCACGTTCCGTTAAGGCGGAGTGTATTAAATGTTGGGCATTTATTTGTTTGGCTTGTGGTGGTGGTGAGGGTGGTTCAAAAAGTGATTTCTGTGATAAGGCCAAAAATTCTTTTTGTTCTTCTTCTTCAAGTGCTTTAAGGGCACGTAGATCCCATTCACCGGATGTCATTAAAGAAACTTAGTATTTTCTTTACGTTTTCGTTTTATTTAATGAAATTTAACAATTTGTCTGTTGATTTTGTTATTTATTGAATCTTGAACGAAATTTCATGTTGTTCTATATTTGCTTTTTTGGTTTAATTTTTTATTGACTTTTCTGAAAAAAACATAAAAAAAAGGAATTGAAAGTATTGTTCTCAAAACAATGTTAAAATAATAAAAATAAATAAAACAAAACGAAGTATTCTAAGAAATCCAATTGAAATTTTAAATATAGAAATTAAAAACCCAACTCCAATTGCGAATTATTCATATTGAAATTATTATTGAAATTCAACCTGCACAGTTGTTCCAAAACGCTTTTTTTTGGAAATAATTCAGTAACTTTTGAACCGTTAGAGATATCGCAATAAAACTTCACATGGTCAGAGCTGAGGTGCTTTTGAGTTGAATTGGAGGAGTATAGGTCCCTAGGGGGTCAGGGGGAGGTGGGTAGCTCTCCAAAGTTGTCCATCTCGGGTGTGTGATTTTTTTTATATCATTTATGATATGTGAGAAAAGAAATTTTATATATTAACCCAGTTGGCCATGTCTACAAAACAACATCGACGACGCGTACAAGACCCATAGTAAATTTTTGACGACATGTTGACGACAGCCCATACAATTCGTCGACGACTTTTTCAAACAAATGTCCGCTAAATCATTAACGACATTATAAACAACAATGTCGTACAAATTGTCGTCGACGATTTTATGGAGGACAGTAGGCGACACTTTTAAATCGTAGATGACCATAATAACAACAATAAATTATATAGTATAAAACAAGCTGTGCGTGGGAAATTATTAAAATTTGTTATTAATGTATAGACCCATTAAAGTCATTATGTAAGAAATATGTTTTTTTTAAATTTTCGTGCTACTTCGCATGGTGAGAAGTATATGGAATATCACTGTCTCTGCTGCACACCTCCTGCTGAATATATGCGGCGGACTTTTTTTGATTTTGCAGAATTTCATAGTAAAATCTTTCGCCATCCTGTTGAAACCAATATCGTCTATCTTCATTTCATTTAATTGGGGCCAAATATCATTAAAGCAGTACGAACAAATGATGCCGCCGAACAAAAATCCATGCCAAATGAATGCATAATTTGCGCAATAACAATATTCATTAATTTTAACAGGCGCTAAATAATTAGTTTAATTTTTATTTTTTAACAAAACTAATATTTTTTTTTTTTTAGAAATAAATAAAGGGTTTTCATCCAAACGGACAAATTTACTCAATTAGTAAATTTATATGTTTTACTCACGTGTTTCATGAACGCCCCTTGCAAATGAATGTTTATCGCTTTATTTTTCTTGAGAAAATTTGCCAAATCATGAAATGAAAAAATTAATAAATTATTTTATTTGTTTATTTAAAATTTGATTTTATTAAAGTAAAAGTTTACGAAGTAGTTTACGCATTGAAATTGAGGCGTAAATATTTACGCATTCATTTACACATTGAAATTGAAGCGTAAACATTTATAAATTGTGTAAATATTTTTTCAAACAAAGTTTGACAAATTGTATACGAACTTATATATTTATACAGTTTATGAGCTATACGAGGCATTAATTTGATTGTATGAAAACCCCTATAATTGTTTGACAATTAAAATAAAGTTTGAATATTACAAACTAAGGACATTGTCGCTCATATAGTCGTCAATTGGACTGGAAGCACGACAATATGCATGAAATTGTTACTTAATTTGTCTTGTATATCATCTTATAACGGACAAAATACAAAATTTCCTGCAGACAACGTCGACGACAATATCGTCTATGATCATTTGGCCAACTGGGAATAGTCCTTGTAAATCTCTACATGTATAGGTTATCTCTTTTAGTTTAATACCTCATTTATATTGGCACAAAATCCAGTTTAAATGAGGTTTTTTACAAAATCTACATAATTTTATTAGATTTTAATTGGATTTTCCATACAAAACAAAATCTAGTTTCAAATTAGATTTTACCAAAATCTAGTAAAATTTAAATAGATTTTGAAAATTTAAATTTTTCAACACTGTTTTTCTTTAAGTATGTTACAACAATGTGGTAAATAAAAATGACGTTTATATTTAAACAAATCTTTTTAAAATTAAGAAATAAAAACAATTTTGTTTGAAATTGTTCATAAATACGCATAAAATAAGATTGGAAAGTGATTTATGAAGCAAAAACATCAATTAAAACAAAACATAAACTAATGTAAACATAGTAGATTTTTCTTTTTCGAAATCTCGTGCACACGAGATTTCAAGTGTTAGTGTAAATTGGGTATAAGAGATATTCGGGTCGAAATAAATTTCTACCTCATTTTTAACCTCGTTTTTTTATTTTTTTTTTAACTTGAAGGGCTTAATATTGCCCCCTAAATTTTTTTAAAATATTTGCCAGATTCCGCTTAACTTGGCTAGAGGAGACCAAGTTTCTGTTGGGTTATAAGTAAAAGTATAAACTGTTTTTACAAGTATTTGGTATATGAAAAAAGGTTAGAATATGGATATTAATAATTTATAAAAAAAAGTTTGTGAAATGTAATTTGATCGCAGAATTTCTTGAAGGACTTAAAATTTAGTATTTTTGCGTTTTTCTTTTTAATACAATTTATATTTAGACATTAATGAAATTTAAACGAATAGTGATATTTTATTGAAGTTTTAACAATATGTATAGACTTATCATAAAATCATATAATTAAAAAAATTCCCACATGATAAAAAAATTGAGTTTTTCCATTAAAATGGTCACCCTGTCGTTATAAGGGGACTCCGTCAGAAAATACTTTTTGGGTGTATACTTTACATATAGAGCTAAACAATTATTTTAAGTCGATCCCAGCTTTAAAATTTGAGAACATAACAAACAAACAAAAATTCCAAAATTGACAAAATGTGGATAGGGGTTGTGGGCAGACCTTTGCCCCAAACTCCTCTGGATTTACTAAGATTTTTTTTTTGAAAACAATAAATAATAATTTAAATTTACACAGAAAAAAGTAAAAATGGAGTTCAATTACGAAATTGCTTATATTAATTAATTTTTAATTGATTTTGCTCCAATCATCAAAATGATAATATTAATAACTAGAATAATTGGTTTTATTATTACTGCTTTTTTATATAGATCTAATGAGCTGAAAATTTTGGGAAATTGACTTAAATTGATTTTATTTCTGTATTTTTATAGATAAATCTTTAATATTTCTTTATATTTTATTATCAGCTATCAATTTATTTAAAAACAAAATTGTAAACCAATTGGAAAATTAATTATATTAATAAATAATATAATTAAATTTCAATATAAAGATAGTTAATAATTTTATTAAAAAATAATTTGAAATAATTTTTTCTGTGTAACTATAATATTTGATTTTATTATCACTTTCTTTTTTAATAGATATAATGAGCTAAAAACTGTTGGAAATTTACTTAAATTAAATTAAATTTATTTCTATATTTTTATGAACAAATCTTCAATTTTTCTTTATATTTTATTAACAGCTGTCAATTTATTTAATAAAATATAATTCAATTTCAATATAAAGATAATAAATAATTTTATTAAAAAATAATTTGAAATATTTTTTTCTGTGTACTTTAAATTATAATACTTTGATTTTGAATAATTTATTTAATTATAAAAAATTGTTAAACATTTTGAAATTCTAATTAATAATTAAATTAAAATTTTTTCCAAAAATTTTTTTTCCTGTGTGCTATTTGATAATTTAAAATTTTCCCCTTATGATAAGTATATTTAAATAAACAAACTTCTTTTAAAAACAAGGTGATTTGTCTCTTAATATTTTTAAAAATTTAACTTTTAAATCTTTTGCTAAACTTTTAAATAGGAATTTTAAAATCTTTTAAATCATTATTTTAAGCAATAAATCTTTATTAAAAAAAAGCTTTTAAATTAATCAAATGTATTTTTCTTGTGAGTGTTTCATTGTGTATTTTGTACATGAAAATATTAAATTTCTCAAAGCTCTACCGACAGCTGTCGTGGTTTGAGTGACAATAAGTTCTTTATGTGAATTTAGCATGTTATCAAGTTGTGATGTCATTAGTAAAATGAATGAAAATTTATACATCTGTCTTAAAATATAACAATAAATGAAAACTTAATAAAAAAAATACTTTTATTTAAAAGTTTTGCATTTATAATAAAATTTATTCAGATAATTAATGACTTATTAGAATAAAGATTTTTTCAAGCCTTAATTATAAATGAAATTAAAAAAAGATTCGGCTGTGCCGAATCTTTGGTACCCATCACCATCTTACCGACAATTAATTAAATTTTTGCCTTAACGTATGCTTCAGAACTGGAAAACCGGTTCTAAAAACAGGTTTTTTAAAGCATATCTCCGCAATGTATGAACCCATCTTGCTGAATTTTAATAGCAAAATTCTCGAAAGGATTTTCGATCGTTTGATATATATATTATATATGCCAGTTATCGGTGGGCTTCATAAACACTATTTCAACCGACACACGGACGGACGGACATGGTTCTATCGTCATCATTTCTTACAATGATCCCGAAAATGTAATTTTCGATTTTTAATTAACTGAACTAAACTAAATGCTCTAGTATCTGAATATCTATAATACTTAGACGAAAGATGAATATGTGTCCAATTTAATTGAGATATTTTGCAAATTGCGACCTGTAGTATGATCATAAGGTCTGCATTAATAACGTGGGCGGACGGACTGGCGAACACCACTGAAGCGGTTTAGTAAATTATGTAGTTCCAAGTTAAACACTTGAAGCTGGACAAATAACATTATTATTGCCAATTATTGAAAATTTCTTAAATTTTGTATCATATTACCCCATTAACATTGGCACAAAAATTAGTTTAAATAAGATTTCAAACAAAATCTACATAATTTTATTAGATTTTAATAGGATTTTCCATTCAACAAAAGAAAAGTGATAATTCTTTTCAAATAAGTATATTTTTTATTTATATAATTCATATTAATCAGTATATTTTTTAACGTTGCATTTAATTTTTCAGTGGTGTTTTTCAGTTCAGAGTTGATTTTTATAGTACTATTTACACATTTGTATAGAGTGGCAACATTATAAAAATTGTTGCAACTTTTACTACCTTTAACTCTGACAATTTTGCAAAAGTTGTGCAAAATATTGTTCTACGTGGTTGTTGTTGTGTTTACAGAAATCGATGCAACTTTTGTACTTTGCAAAGGTCTAGCAAAGTTGCAATTTCTGAGGTGAATACCTTTAATGTTTGTTCACAACATTTTTCGTCAACGGTAATTTGTGGTTGCGACTGAAGTCCAAAATAAAAAATAAAAAATTAATATTTTTTAAATTAATAAAGTTTTTATTTTCATATGGTATACAAAAGTTTCAGACAGGAATGCTGCAAAAAAATAGGGCTCGTAAAATATAATAAAATCTTGATACAAAAATACTCATGTTGTATGTATAATGGACGACGAAACGTATGTGCTGGCAGAACTTTCGCAGCTTTTGGGTCAACATTTTTATGTTGCTAAACCTCGAGGAAATGTTGAAAATAAGTTTAGGACCCAAAAGCAGACCAAATTTTCTAGTTTGTCAAGCTTTATGCAGTTGCGGCCAAAGAAGCAAATCGTTTGTTACAATCGACTCTATAAATATAGAAATATACGTTAAAGAATTTTTGCAAAAACCACTCCTTGCCTTTATAAGAGAGCACAATGTGTCCACACACTTATGGCCCAATTTGACCAATTTGATCATGTCACTATGTTAAGAAAGCTCGGGAGTGGTACCAACACAATAACATAGTTTATGTACCAAGACGGGTCTATCCTTTAAATTATTCAGGGCTAAGGCCAGGGGAGAGATATTGGACTCTTGTGAAAAGAGAATTGAAGAATATAAAAAAAAGTGTCTTAAAAATTCGAATATTTTAAAAGAAGATGGGAAAACGGTTCCAAAAACGTGACCGGAACAACTATCAAATCTCTAATGAAGCAGTTACCAGAAAAGGACCACAAATTCATAAGAACTATAAAAGTTATATTTTTCTGTGATCTGTAATATAATATCAATTAAATAAAAAAATAAAAACTTCGAAATCAACCGTTTCCAAATAATTGAATTTTGTATATGTTAAGATTCTTTGGATCTCACGCCTTATTACCTCAAAAAATATTAAATAAAAATCTTAATTTTAAAATACTCATAACGCAAACCAAATTATAAATTAATATAATACAATTATATATACAAATTTACTTAGCCTATTAAAAAATCTTGTTAAAATTTAGTAAATGAAACAAAATTGTAATCAAAATATCCTTTAAACTAGATTTTTAAGAAAAGCAATTATAAATACCTTTTTTTAAAAAAAGAAAACATATATATTTATGGACATCTGGCAAAACATCTTAAGTCGAGATAAGACAATTTACAAGTTTTCTAATCAATAATTTATGATTTTAAGCTCAGTTAATAAAGTTAAAAAAAAAAAATATCTTAATTTTTCTTTTTAATTTAAAATTTTATATTTAGACTTATGTAGTTTTAGTAATTTATTCTTATTTATTTAATACAAACTCTAGTAGTATTAATATAAAATATTATATATCGAGGGCTTATATTCAGTGAGTTACATGTAAATTCTAATGAGTATTCTTATTGTTATAATCTTCCTTTATTTATTAATAATATATTGTATTACTTGTTTTATTTAACTTTATTTATTTTAACTTAGTTTTATTCATAATTTTATAAATAACAACTATTTTTACTTTTATAAAAAAATCAATCATTCTTTGTATAATAAAAAGACAAGTTTGAAAAAACGAAGAAAATATCATAAAAAAATAAAATTAATTTATATAAAATAAAAAACTAAATAAAAATCTAATTTAATAAAACTTTAAAAAAATTGTTTTCTTTGAAACAATTAATTGGCGCAGTCGGTCTTTTCGAACCAATCTTTAAGAAGAAAAATTCTTTTCTTAAAGATAGTTAATTTTACGGAAGTGTAGTTTTTAAATTAAAAAAAAAAAAGAAAAACAACATCCACAACAACTATAAAAGTGACAAATTACAAAGCATTTGTCCAATAACCATTATTAGTTTAAAATAACTATTAATAAAAAACGGCATAAATTATATTACAAAAAAGAAGAATATCAAAACAACAAAAATTTAAATAAGAAGTCATCAAAAATAAAATTACAACAAAATATTCAAAATATCATTAATAACAAGTGTTGCATCAGAAGTGAATTACATTTGAAGAAATATATTTGACAAACAAATTCAACAATGGCATTAAATGCATTTCAACTCTTGGAAGGTGTTCCCCACTTTGATGGAAAAGCAGAAGAACTCCAAATATTTATTACTCATGTTGATGAAGTGCGTAAACATGTTGACTCAAATCTAATACCATTATTTGACTTGAGAGTTCGAAACAAAATTGTGGAGAAGGCCAACATCACATTGATCAACAATAACAATCCTACTAAGTGGGAAGAGGTAAAAGTAATTTTAAGAGTGAATTTTAATATAAGTGACAGTATTGAAAGTATTGTTAACAAAATAAAAACAGCAGAATTTAGGAGTAGTATAAGTGATTTTTATGACTATATGTTAAAACTTTTAACTAAATTGAACTTAAAAACTAAAAACTAGTGGTCCGCCCACTTTACCGCCCACCTCTCATATAAGGTGAAATTGTGTTGAAATAGCTCAAGGACCAATGTAAACTCGGAAACAAAAAATGGGCGTGGTCCACCCACTTTACCGCCCCCTTCCATATAACGTAAAATTTGAAAAAGTTGATGGTTGGTATATAGATTCGGTCAAGCCGAATATAACATTCGCGCTTGTTTTTTTTTTTTTTGCAATTTTTTCAAAATTTAATTTTAATTTTGAACACATTTTCGTCGTTTTTAGTAAACATTATTGTTATTTGAAATCTCTAACGATTAAAAATGGTCCTGCCAACCAAAAAATTTCGCTTTTTTTAATCTCCTGATTGGTATGATATCATAAATTTAACATATTGTCAATTTTTTTTTCCAAAAATATTATGTTTTACTTCTTTAATTTCCAATAAACAAAACGGGCTATATGAACATTTTATAACATACTTTAAAAATAATTACGACAAACGGGCTATCTACTATAACTTCGCGAATAATGTGGTTAAAAGATTTATTTTTCAGTGTGAGGTTTAGTAGACGTAATATTAATAACACTTAGAAGAACGGATTGCAAAATGTTGAAAAATGAGGGAAATAAACAGTTTTTATATTCTCCTGAGCAATTAGAGCTTTGCATGTGGCTCGTTTTGAATATAAACCTATTTAACAAAATACTTATATAACATTTCATTATAAAAATATTTTAATCTACTAAAAACAACAATTATTATGTAAATTGAATTTGTTAACGTTTATTTTTGCACGGTCATTTAATTATTTTTTTTTTTTTTATTTAATGTGTAATTATTTAAATTTCAAAACAAATACATTATTTTGTATAATCTGAAATTATATGATGCTTTTTATGTCAATATGTACTTATACATTCAAAACAAAATTCAAATGATGAAATAATGGTTAATTTAAAAATTAATTTTATGTATATTTCTAAAAACACCTACCGCAGATGAGTAAGGTATTTAAAATTATATTTATTTATGCTCTACAGGCATAAAAATTACATATCCGAGATGGCCAACTTTTGGGGGCCACACACTACCTTCTTGACCCCTAGGAGGCAGCACTCTTCCAAATCAACTCAAAAACACCACAGGTCTTACATTTTATTGAGATATCTTCAACGGTTCACAAGTTACACAATTATTTCCAAAAAAAAAAAAGCGTTTTGGAAACACTATGTGCTCATTAAATCAAAAAATATATTTAATCTGGTAGTTTAACTACAATTTTATGAAACTTTATTCTTAAAACATTAAAGTAGAAAAAGTGAATCTGAAATCTATTTTTCTCTTTGCTATAGCTATGCAAAGCAAAAAGCCATATATTAGCTAGAAAAGAGACCGCTATAAGACACATACATACACATTCTGATTCTGTCATTATCAAAAAAGTCGCAAACAATACATTAACTCGTCCTAACATATTTCAGAATGGAGGTATCAAGATCGCTATTTTTTTTTTTTTTAGCAATAATAAAAACGTATACTGTTAAATTAACAGGTTAACAATTGTAGTTTCACTTAGTCGTTTTCGTCTAAACATTTATAATTAGTATTTTATTGATATGAAATTTAAATCAATATTAAATATTGACACTTAATTTTGCATAATTATATAAAACTTGTATATAAATAATTCATAAATAAATTCATAAAAGTTTATATGAATAATATAAAATATACACGCAGCTAATAATAAATATACATACAATAATAAATATACATACATATACATATGCTTTAATTTAGTTGAAATTATTTTAAATATAATGAGTAAAAATAAATTAAATTATTTAAATCATAATTGTGCTATGCACAACCTCCGTCAAACATTACCAACACTTGAACCTCATACATAATAAAAAATTAAATATAAAATTAATTTTAATATAGGATAATAAATTTGGAGTTTTTTTAAACACTTAAACTAGATTTCGATACCGAAATCAAAAAAATAATTCCATGCAAATGTCAATTCGGAAAGTCTAATTTTCAATCAGATTTTTTTTTTGCTTCCCGATAAATTTGTAATCCTTCAAAATATTTGGCAAATACCTCAGTTATAACTATGTTAAATTTCATAGAAATATATTTATCCGTTCAAAAATTACACAATATTATTTTAAACGAGAGAAAAAGCTATAGTCGGTCAAGCCCGACCATATGATACCCTACACCATTGTGTACATTATAATTCGGGGAGGGGTATTTTATTAGAATTGGAGTCAAATGTGGACCGATGCTCATAAGTGTAAAAAAAAAAATTAGAAAACAGAATATTATGTTGATGCTGACAATTATATGAATTTATTCACTTTTAGGTGATTCCCGAAAGAGGGCCTTATATGGGAGGTATGGTAAATTATAGACCGATCTTTGCATTATTTAGCACTATCATTTATTTTCATATAAAACTTATTTGTGTCGAATTATGGCCGTTAAAGTGATTTTAGGAAAGGGGTTTATATGGGAGCTATGGTTAATTATGGACCGATCTTTTTAAAATTCGGCATACTTATTAAGACTTATATGAAACTTATATGTGCCAAATTTTATTAAAATATTGCTATATTTAAGGGATTTATGATCGTTAAACTCTTTTCCGGGAGGGCATTTGTATGGGAGCTAGGTGAAATAATAGACCGATCATAACCAATTTCAATAGGCTTCGTCCCTGAACTATAAGAAACTTGTGTACCAAATTTCATACATTTTGGTTCAATATGTAGTTTGATTACAAGGTTTACATGGACGGACGGACATCGTTACATCGACTCAGAAAGTGATTCTAAGCCGATTGGTACAAATTAAGGTGGGTCTTAGACTAATATTTTTGGGTGTTATAAACATCAGCACAAACGCATAATACACTCCCCACCTGTGGTGGTGTAGGGTATAAAAACACATTGAAACTGTTGTGCACTTATATGTGTATATTTCAACGTGCTTTTTAGGATTACAAATTTCTAGCTGGTCTTTTAATTATTTCTTATATAATATCCGAGGTGTTTGTATTTAGTGTTATTTAAATAAAACTGGAATTCCCTGAACTGGAAAACTTGTTTCAAAAATTAACTTTTTTCAGTAAAATGGTCACCCTGTCGTTATAAGAGGTGTGGCTTATTAGATATTTTTTATGTATTTAGCTTATATATGTAGGTAAGTTTTCAAGGGGTATAATTTTTTTAATTTCAGCTTTGACATTTTTGAGCTCCACAAAAACTAAAAAAACAAAAATTAAAATTAACGAAATTCTGATAGGGCTAGCGGGGAGACCGTTATCCTCGGATTTGTTTTACAAGTATTTATGTTAAGTATTCATTTAGAAACACGAAAAAAATTTATGGTCCAGAGGAAAAGAATGGATTTTAAAGTGAACAAATTTTACAACCTTTTTGAAAAAAATCTTAAAGAATCAAAATTTTTTTCAAATATTCTACTTTAAAATAATATAACTTTTTATCTAAAACACCTTGCACAAAAAATTAAAAAAACTAAAAAAAAACATGCCCAAAAATGGGTCAAAATTTTACTTTGTCAAAATATCTCTTAAAGTAAAAGAGATAACCCACATATATAAGCGTATTTTTTGTAGAGAATTACAAGGACTATCTATGTGCAAATTTTTTTTTCAATCAAATCATAAATGAAATTTTGGCGATTTTTTAAGAAATTTTCATACCCGAGGTGACCAACTTTGGAGGTCAACCCCCTTCCCCCACACTTGCTAAGAACCTGCCCTCCTCCAAGTTAATTGGCATACACCTCAGGATTGTCCATGTGAAATTTCATTCAAATACATCCAGCAGGTCTAAAGTTACAGAATTATTTCCAAAAAATTTCGTTTTGGGATCACTGTGCGATGTACTGAAAATTTATGAGGTTGCACCTCATAGTGCAGGATATTTTCATGATTTGTCTGATGATAAAAGTAAAATAAAAAAGCTTTTGCAACACTGGCAACACTAATACTAGTTTTTCTAACAAATGTAATATGTATGTACATTAGAATTGTCCACATTTAAACGTACCTAAAATTATAAAAGGGATTATAATTTGGAAGTTGACATTTGGCCAAGTTGATCTAAATGACATCACCTATCATAATTTTAGGTATATTTAAATATAGCATACAGACATACCCCTCAAATTGTGCGTAAAAATCATGGGTCCCATACGTTTTGGTAAAAAAAAAAAAAAAGTTTCAATTTTTTAATCGAAATGTGTATCAAAAAATTCGTAAATTTATGCCAGTTATGGAAAAAATATTTTTAAAATTTTACCCATGGGATTTTGTTTAGCTAGAAGACTTTTTAAGCCTTTTTGATGAAATTTTTTTTAGAAAAATTTTAAAAATTATGTGTTATCAACAGCACTTACTGCAATGCAAATTTTTAATATTTTAGCCATAAAGGAAACAAAATTATAAAATTCTTATTAATTTTTTAAGAAAAAAATTTATGGACCAAAATTTTTGCGAAAATTTCTTAAAATATTTGTTCTATAATTGGCTTAAAATTACGAAGTTTTTGATACCCATTTCAAGACAAAACTCAATACTATTTTTTAGACAAAATGTTCTAGACCCGTGACTTTCAATCGATGCACTACGTTTTCGCCGACCACTTTTCTTGCCCAAAATTAATTTTGGTAACATTTTCTATTCAAAACGCCAAAAATAAAGCTTTTTCCTACTTTTACTATTTTGTCTTTATAATACAACAGATCAAAGTTCAGTTTCTTAAGCAAATTTAAAATATTTATAAAAAAGGTGCCTTCAACGGTTTTTATTATTTTATAATTATTGAGTGCAACAATTTTTTAAATAAGTTTATTAAGGAAAATAGATCTTAGGATAAGTACTTTTATAATTGAATACGAATTCAGTAAGAACTTGTTGGCATCTTAGAAAAATATGCAACCGAAAATAAAATGGAATTCGCAAAAAAATTTTCATTTCATAAGACCTACAAGTTTTTGGTGAAAATCGGTAAACAAAAACTCAAGGGAAATAAATAACATATGTACTTATTTTCTTGCTTTGCGATTTTTTGCGTTTTCCGAGAAAATCCATTTTTTTCCGAATAAATTGGCATTGGAAATTCTTATCATTTACAAAAATCTTACGAAAGAGCAAAAATGCCGGGATAAAAAATAAACTAGCAGATATTGTATCAAAATTAATGCTGCTAATTTATGTGTCATTTTCTAAGCATTTTTTCTCTTTCCACTGCTTTCTGAAGTTCTCAGACATGGTAGAAAATTTAAATTCGGACTACTTATAAAGCTTTTCGTCCCACAAATCCTAACGGATCCAGATTTTTATCAGAGAAAGGAAATAAGAGTATTGCCAGACTTATACGCTTGCATAAAATAAATACATTAAATTGTTTTGATTTTCATCCAAATCATATTTCAAACAAGACAATCAGTTTTTTCCATTTTTGTAATTTTGGCCAAGAAAAGAGGTCAGAAAAACCATAGTGCCCTGGTTCAAAAATACAAAAGTTTAGAAGGTCATAAAAGAAAAATGTTTAATACCAGCGAAAAATCCTTTGGAGGGTTTATTACACATATCAAGAGCTATCCATTGCAGATGGAATGATTCGGCCCCCAAAATACCGTCGCATATTGTTATATTTAATACAATTTAAGACATAAATGGGACAGATAAGACAATGGTAAGGGGTACCATATTCAAAGCAATTATTCTTAATGGATATCTGAAGAGCTATTTTGAGGGTAAACTTCAAATTTTGTAGGGACAACTTTCTTATTATATTGAATTTATAAAATAAAATATGACGGATTGGGATGTATAGTAAAGGGCTGCGCAAACACATTCATTTTCTTGCCGGCGTAAAACATTCACTTCAATGAACTCTGTTATAGTGAAAAATTATGTATATAGATAAGTATACCATTCATTCATTATAAGAAAGTGTGAGTAGATAAAACGAAAATAAAAAAACAATTCTGTGTATGTTTTGTCAATGATCGTAGGCTAACAGTTACTTCGTTGTGAGTTTTTTTTCGCTGTTCGTATCAACTTCACTCAGTGTACGACCATTTTCATGAATAATTCGAATTATCAGTAGATACTATGAATGTTTATGCTTTATGTGATGGATATTATGTTTTGCTTGTTTGGTGGTTGCTTTATAACGTAGTAAAAAAAAAACAGAAGTTTTTGGTAACATTCTAAAGATTTTACATATTGATACATATATGTAGTTACAAAATGAAATATTGGGATATTTTAATTGTATTTTTATTTATAATACATCAATTAAATTTGTTATAATTTTCTATTTTATTAAAAAAAAAAAATAAATAATTAAAGAAGAAAATATTTAAATTAATCAAAATTAAAAGAAATCTTTTTTCTTAAGAAGATATTCATACGTTTTTATATGATTATTGTAATCTTAAATAATATTCATATATATTTTATTTAAATGAAAAAAATTCAACAAATTTTTATGATTTTGATTGCAAAATAATATATTTAAATAGAAAAAAAAAAATTATTTTCATAATTTTATTAAGCAAAAACTCCAAAGAAATAAAAATATTCCGCCACAGAAGGTTTGAAAAAAAGTTACATAGTTTTTTTTTCAAATATTTAAGTATAAAAATGAAAATATTACTTATTTTTATTATTCCAGTCAAATTTAAAAATATTACAAAATATTAATGATGATCAAAAATATTCAAATATTTTCTAAGAATAGAAAAATTTAAATGTTTTGAAAAAGATTTTTTAAAATTGAATATAAAATATAGATTGATTGTATTTAACCTAAGGAAATAAGATATGTATATTTTCAATTTAGTTGAAGACTTTGGAATTTGATTTAAAATTTTTATTTTATGTGACAAATAGAAAAATATTTAAAAAAATTTATTTCAAATTATTTTCAAGCAATTGAAGAATATTTTACATTTTTTTATTTTATTTTACATCTAAAATATAAATAAACTACATAAAATAATTTATTTTTAACAAATATTTTAGATGAAAATATTCACAAACATTCAAAACTTAATATATTATATATAAACGCCTGAAATAATAATTATTAGTTTAACAGAAATAAAACTTATTTTCATCAGAGAAATACAAAACAAAATAATGGAAAATTTTACTTTCAATATAAATCAAATAATAATTTCTTAAACAACTATCAAATTTTCATATAACATTTAAATTAAGTTCATAAAGTTTAAGATATAAATTGACTATTTTAAAAGTAGATATGTCACTGAAAAAGGTATAATCAATTCGGTGTGGATCAATGTATTTCAACTTGTAAAACAACAAAACACGTATGCTATACCCTACAGTAACAAAAAGGTCACAACTCGTCCATTAGTAAACAAACAACCAAAACTTCATATTAAAGAACACACATGTACAAACTAATGTATTGCTCTGTATTTTTTGTATTTCTTTATGGGTAGTACACACATGTACGAACTCATATATGGCTTTTGATCTTTTTTTTGTGCTTCTTTGGTGGTGGATTTTGTTTTTGCTTTTGCCACGCACTTTTTATATACAAATAAAAACAAAAGCGAAAAAGAAAATACAATGAATTATCTATTTCATTGCACAATGAAATCGTATACAACATATCCACACAACTCACATAGGTTCTCTACTATATGGTTTTGTATTCTCTACTCATATGTTTTGAGTTTTCGTGGTCAGTTATTGTGGATAATACTCATTCATTCATTTCACAATGAAAAAGCACACAACATGAACTAACTGTTTTTACGATGAATGTATTCAGCATTCGTTTTTCGGCATTCATGCAGCCCTTTAATGTATAGCCTCTATACTTTGTGTATATCTAAAGTAGTAATTTATTTAAAATTGTATTAGAGAGAATAGGTCGAGTTGGAGTAGTAACCCCATATAAAGTTAATATCTAATAAGCCATCATAATAGGTAGCAAGGCGCACCGGGTTAAGCTAGTATATTATAAAAATTAAATGTAAGATTGTTTGTGTAGCAATCACGTCTAAACGGCTGAATAGATTTTCACAAAATTTGATACACAGAAAGAACTAGTGCCGATGGTGTTTCTAGTCTTTTTTAGATCTCTATTGAATGTGGACATTACCACATTTTACGCATACTCTAAAACAATTTTTTTATGCACGTTATCAGGGAAGTCTAGAAAAACCCCCAAAGGGTTTTTAAACATTGGCACAAAATCTAGTTTAAATGAGATTTCAAGTAAAATCTACATAATTTTATTCGATTTTAATTAGATTTTCTACACTGAAAAAAAGTATTTTCAATGAATGAAGTACATTAAATGAAATTCATTAATTTTTTCCAAAAATTTATTAATTCCATGTACGAATTTATTGTTTCAATGAAAACATTCATTAAAATTTAATGAACAAATTAACGCTATTATGAACATCACATTGAAACCATTCATTAAATTTATTTCTTAATACAATAACTAAATCAGTTATTTGATTTAATGTATTAATTCATTGAATTAATTTATTCAATGTACTATTACATTGATTTAATTAAGAAGAATCATTACGCAATGAACAAAAGCATTGAACCAATAAAATATTTCATTAAATTATATTAAAATAAATGCTTTCTAACGGGAAATAAAGTAAAACGAAAACAAATACAACTCAGTTTTCTTTTATCTCTTAACAAGAAATGACGCGTTTTAAACAAAAGAAAAAAAAAAAAAGAAAAAAAAATCTGTGTTGTGTTAAAAACGAAAATAATTAAAAAGTAAATTAGTTATAAATCGAATTAATAAAATACATAAATATAATTCATTCGCAGAGGAGAAGTCGAGCAGCATAATTGAATACACCAAATTAAATGAATTACCCAAAAGCAGGAATTTGAGACTTGCCTTCCTAAAACGTAAGTTTAATAATGTTTATGATTTTAAACAGTTCTTAAATATTTTATTTCATTTATATTTATGTAGATAAAACCACTAAGACGCAGAAGAATGTATTATTAGCCTCAAATACCAGTGTTTCAAAAAATATTGTGATTTCAAAACTAAAAGGATTCTACTCGTAAGTATACATAAATATATGAAATATTTTAATTGAATTCTTAATAAAAATATTTTACAGACTGATTAAGATTTGGATGCTACATCTGATGATCGTCAAAACAAGGGAATTTCTATAGATAAAAAAGATTTAAAGGTAACTATTTCAAATATTTTAAGCAATTGAACGAATTTCAAAAAATTTATTTATAAACTTTTTTTGTTCAGGACAATGCTGTTGTTATATTAATGTGGCATCTAAATGGATATTCCATACCAACATTGAGCAGTATAGAGGACAACAGGAATTACTATATTATTATAAATGCTAAAGCAAACACGATCACATCTGCAACATGCATTTTGTTTACTTACATTTTTTAGTGAAATGTAATAATTTTATATTTATATTTTATTTTTTCTTATATTAACTCAATATAATATAATTTAATTATTTAATTTAAAATAAAATAAAAACCAAAAATACAGAACAAGCCTATTATTATAATACATTTTTAATGTATAGTTTCATTGGGACAAAATATGAGTTCATTGAAATCAATGTACTGTTCACTGGAATTATTTATTTTATTTAATGAATGTGTTCATTAATTCAATGTAAGAATAAATTTAATCAATGAACATGTACATTTAATTTTAATACTAATGTATACATTGTTTCAATGAACCTGTACATAGGGTCAAAATTAGTGCACAAATTCATTGTAACAGTTAACTTTTTCATTGTATTTATGTACCTTTTCGGTTCAGTGTATACAAATCAAAATCTAGTTTCTAAAAAGATTTTACCAAAATCTACTAAAATTTAATTAGATTTTGAAAAATATCGTTTTTCAACACTATTTTTCTTTTAGTGTGTTAGTAAATACAACAATGTTCTAAATAAAAATGACATTTGAGTTTAAACTAATATTTTTAAAATTGATAAATAACTAAAATTTTGTTTGAATATGTTCATAAAAAACGTAAAATTAAATTTAAAATAGTTTTGTGGAGCACGGGGCTCATTTTAAAGTGTTTAGTGGATGTGTTTAAATTGTGTGAGAAACAGTTGTCAAACAAAATTTACAAAACCTTCTTGAAAATGTAATATAAACATTGTAGATTTTATTTTTCCAAAATCTCGTTCAAACGAGATTTCAAGTGTAAGTGTAAATTGGGTATTAAATCCAAATTCGGCTTCTTGGACTCTTTTAATTCAAAGCTTTCGGAGCCTTTTGGCACATATGTTTATTCTTGAAGGAACTACTAACTGGATGCCACTCCCACTTTGTTTAAAAAAAGCTTGCTTTTCTTCTTTGTAAGCAAATTTAAAATTTTGATGACTGTGGTAAAAAAGTATATCAGTATAATAAAAGTAGATAAAAAATCTGTAAAATATAGATTAAAATTCATAATAACTATACTCCCCTTCCAAGGAAATATTAATTATCGCATAACTTAGGAAAAGTTTTACAATTTTGAGGAAATAGCTTTCCTTTCCATCCTTTAAAATTAAGATGAAAATCGTAAGCATAAGGCCAGAAGGAATAATATCTTTCATACAAGGAAAATACTAATTATCGTATAACTTAAATACCGTTACGTCTTTAAATTTTACGGGAGTACTTCTCTGATCAACCACCGAACTTAGAATGTAAATGGGACGGATAGCATGAGAGTAAATGGTACTCATACAACGAAGATATTAAATTCTTAACATTTTGTACAAATAACTTTCTCATCCATAATTTAATATGAAAATAAGAAGGGGCGGAATAAGCCTCAACACAATTTAATTATTCTTAATGGTATATATTTATACAAAACTATTATAGTCAGAGCCCTTAAAATGTTATGGGAATCCTATATGGCTAGAGCTAAAGATATCCCTCATACAAAGCAATTAAAAATTTTCACATAGCTAAAGTAGTTATATAATGAAAGTCTTAAAAATATGTGGAACAAATTTAATTTTATAAAATTTTGCATAAGACCGATAGTTCTAGGTGGTAGCGAAGCGTACCAGGATGAACTTGAACATTCAAACGTTCAGAACAGCAAACTACATATTACCTGATACAACACAACCCAACACTACAACAACAACCAACACTATACAGCTCTTGAGTCAACATAATCAGCAAAATTCTAATACTTTAATAGGCAATGATAACAACAATCTTGCTAATAAACTAAATGTATTAAATGTTAAAAGCATTTACTATATGACTATAGTAAATGAATTCTACAAAGACAATCGTTTTCTCAGCGCCATAGACCACGAGCACAACACAAGACGAAGAGCACAAGGAAGGTTCAAAGTGCAGCTTCGAAACGAATATGGAAGGTGTACACTGGGGGTTGCCGTTCCAATAATTTTTAATAAAATTCCTGTTGAAATCATCAACGAAAATAAGTCATTTATATTTTTATTACCCTGCTGACAAGCTATATAGCTTAGCGGGGTATTTTTCTTATATTTGATCTTTAAAATTTATATTTTATCTTTAAATTTATATATATTTAGATTTAAGATCTAATGAAAATGAAAAAAAAAAAAAAAAATAATAATAAATAATAAATTAAAAATAACAAACAGAGGCCGAAAATATCAATACTATTTATAATGTTAATGTCACTGTGAGAGTGATTTAAGTGAGCACGTTTTAAATATGTGGTTTAAAAATTAAAATAGTAAAAGAAAATTAAAATGAATTATTTTTAAAATATTATTTTTAGATAAAGGTCAGCTATTAACATTTTTTTAAGAATATAAATGGCATTGGAATTGTCATGGAATTTGTCATTATAACAGTTATTATGAACGATTTATATTTATATCTTACCGATATCGAGTTATTATCGGTATAAATGAACTGATTAAATAAGGCCTTATAAGTTTTAATTTCACAAACATTTCTAATTAGTTAACTAATTAATCCTGCTTAAATTCAGTTATTATTTTATTATACAAAAATATAGCGAATTACATAAATACATACATACATACATACATACATACATACATACATACATACATACATACATACATACATACATACATACATACATACATACATACATACATACATACATACATACATACTTACATACATACATACATACATACATACATACATACATACATACATACATACATACATACATACATACATACATACATACATACATACATACATACATACATACATACATACATACATACATACATACATACATACATACATACATACATACATACATACATACATACATACATACATACATACATACATACATACATACATACATACATACATACATACATACATACATACATACATACATACATACATACATACATACATACATACATACAAATTAAATGAAATTTATTTGTTATACCTTCATTGAAGATTAAAAGCTATAAATGCTAGTATAAAATTCAATACATTGAATTTTTATGAGAATTTTAGCTACTATTGTTAATTATTATTGTTATTATTATTGTTCTTTATCACTAAAAATAAACTGAAATAATACAATAATCTTTATTATATACATGAATTGTTAACAAGGATATTAAATAAAAAAATACAACAAAATTATTATTTATTATTTTACATAAATTATTTACATAAATATTCATCTATTCTGGCTTATGACAGTGAGCATATATTTTTATCATTTCAAATATTAATGAAATTTTTTATTATATCATAATCAGAAAATATAACTAAAATTTTTTAATATAAACATAAATACATATTTCATTGTCATACCTATTTTGTTAATTAATATTTTAATGTTTTTTTGTTATTTAAAATTAAATTGGCTTTTTTAGGTAAGTATTACCTACATATGCTTTTATTAAATTTTTTATATATTTATGTACACAGAAAAAAGTAAAAATAAACTTCAATAACAAAATTGCTTATATTAATTAATTTTTAGTTGATTTTGCTCCAATCATCAAAATGATAATATTAGTAAATTGAATAACTGATTTTATTATTACTTCTTTTCCTTATACAGATATAATGAGCTTAAAATTGTTGGAAATTGACTTAAATTTTTATCATTTCTGTATTTTTATAGACAAATCTTTAATTTTTCTTTATATTTTATTAACAGCTGTCAATTTCTTAAAAAACAAAATTTGTAAACCAATTAAAAAATTAATTATATAAATAAATAATATAATTAAATTCCAATATAAAGTTAGTTCATAATTTTATTAAAAAATAATTTTAAATATTTTTTTCTGTGTATATTTATATTTCATTGTTTGGTATATAAAGCTATATCTATTTAACTCATTTGCTATAAGAAAAATATAACTCAAAAACAATTAAATTATTATTCTTAATATTTTTAAAATACTCTCATTAACATTTTCTAAATAATGTAGATTCTTAAGAAAATCATTACTGATATATTAAAAAGTTAAAAATGTTGCTTTTACTGATTTGAAACTAAGTTCTTACCAATAAAAATAGTTTATAAATTTTGAGTTAAGACCATCTTATTGCAAATGAATGATATTTATGATTATTTGTTTATTATTTTAGGTCACTCTAACTGTGTTTTTAACATAATGGAATTAACAAATTTTAATTGTCTTTTATATATTACGTTTATACGTACCATTTACTCGCAATTAAAAATATGAAAATTTTGCTGTATAAACAGTGAGTAAAGCGTGAATTAGTTGGTTGTTTATGTGACTGTTCCTCCCGCGAAGGAATCAGCTGATCGTTTATATTGCATGTATTGTAATGCTAACAATTATAAAAACTTGACGTTGATGTGATGTGATGTCTGATTCTGTTGAAAACAGAATTTTCTTGCGTTGTTCCGTGACAGTTGTTAGCAGTGTTGCCAAACAATAACTTTTTTCTTACAAATAAACAAATGCTTAACGAAATAAAAGGGAAAAACCACTAAATAAAGAAATAAATAAAGAAATAAATAAACAAAAATAATTAAATACATAAACAATTAAATAGATAAATATTTGGCATGTTTAATTTCAATCAGAGTTGCATTTTTAAGCTCTTTCTAGTAAATAATTTATGGTAATTTTGCTAACAAATGTAAAAAACATATGTCACGTTATTAATTTTGTATAATTGCACAAAATTCTTCCCGTAAATAAACGGGACATCAACATAACATAAACAAATAACTAACCCGGCTTTTAGTATTATATTTGTAAGTTAGCAACTCACGAAAAATAATCGTGATTAGTGAAGCTAATTTCAAATAAAACGTACAGCGTTGCCACTTCCCTTTACGCTCATAGAGTTTTCGATTATAATAGTTTCATTTTACCGATCTGGCATGACAAATAAGAAAATATATTTCTTTGTGCAATTTGTGTATAAACAGTGAATTATTTATCTGCAAGTTATTTTTATTTGCAATAACCGCGCGTATAAACGTAATAATAGTTAGTCAGATTAACATATAATTTACAAAATAATCAATTTTTTTTTTAATGAAGTTTGTACATGTTTATAAAATATTTGCTTATAATTAAACTAACTTTTTTCACATTTATCTTTAACAGTAGTACTTGAATAAACTTTTTAATTTATATAACTTTCAAACATAGATAATTGTTGACCCTGTTAAATAAATAAATTTTTTATTTTCAAATATGTAAGTACATGCTTGTAATTTGTGCACTTGTCGTTGCATAAAAATAAAAGTAGTACAAGAGATCCAAAATTTTTTTCTTTAATTTATTTTATGTTTAGTATTTAATAAAATAATTTATAATTTAAAAATAAAAGCATCAAGCTCTACGAAAAAATCCGAAACGAAAACAACATGCATGTACTCATTTTGCACCTGAGGGATTTTTAAAATAGTTTTTTACAACAATAAAAATATTTGAATATAATATAGTGTAGTTTATATATAAGGGTCAGTAGATTATTATACCATTTTTAGAATTTTAAATATACCCTTAAAATTGGGAGCTATATCCGAAGGACCGCTTTTTCGAACTTCGCGGTTATAAAATTTTATATCTAGAACACCAGATGACCAAATTAAATTTTTTAAACTGCATTAGAAAGACAAGAAATTATCCTTTTTAAAAAGTATATACTCATTTAAATGAACATCAAAACTATCTTGAATATTTAAGACACAATTTCAGTTTTTGAATTTTTTCGTCTATTATTTTGAAATTATATATATTTTTGACCCACACTTTATTAAAAAACATTTTTTTAATACATAATTTTATAGTTCATTTGTAAAACAAAAAGGTACCGCTTGATAAAATCGGATTAAAACTGTGGAACCTATGAATTTTTTAAAAACTTAAAAAACCCGTAAAATGTTCATGCATTATAAGTAATGCACAGTGGTTATAAAACGTTTTTTTGGAAATAATTCAGTAACTAAAGAACCGTTAAAGATACCTCAACAAAATTTTACACGGTCAGAGCAGAGGGGTTTTCGAGTTGATTTGAAGGAGTACAGACCCCTAGCGGGTCAGGGGGCAAGTGGGTGGCCCTCCAAAATTGCCCATCTCGGGAATGTCATTTTTTTAAATTACCAAAAATTAATTTATGATATGACAGAAAAGAAATGTTATATATAAATAGTCCTTGTAAATCTTTAAGAGATACTCGGTTCGAAATAAATTTTTACCTCAGTTTTAGCCTCGTTTTTTTAGTTTTTTTAACTTGGAGGGCTTAATATTGCCCCTAAAATTTTTCTAAAATATTTTCCAGATTTCCTACAAAATTCTAAATAATATTGCTTCAAGAATCATGTAAATATATGAGTCCGTTAAAACTTATATTAATCTAAATTTGTAACTTTAAAAAATTTTAAATTTTTTGGTTTTTTTTCCAAAAAGGTGGCAATGTTTATTTAGTGATAAAATTAGTTTTTTGTTCTGGGCTTTGTCATTATACCCACCATCAAAAAGATGGGGGTACATTGAGGTACATTTGTCATTCCGTGTGTAACATGTCGAAGGAATCATCTAAAACCCCACAAAGTATATATTTTCTGGGTCCCGGTTCGATTCTGAGTCGATCTAGCTATGTCCGTCCGTCTGTCCGTATGTCTGTCTGTTGAAAGCAGGATAGGACTCGAACGGGATAACGTAGGGGGACGAAATTCGGCACAAATATTTTTCTAATACAAGGTTTGTCTGGGGTTGAAAATGGGTAAAATCGGTTAACAAACAAAAAAGTTATGGGCTAAAAACTAGAAGCACAGGGTGTCCGTTTTATAGATTTCTGCTGATATTTCTTCAACAAAAGCATGTACGACAACGAAATTTTGTACGTATAGTTCGGGGATCGATATAAACTCGGAAACCAAAAATGGGCGTGGTCCGCCCACTTTACCGCCCCTTCCCATATAGCGTAAAATTTGAAAAAGTTGATGGTGGGTATATAGATTCGGCCGGGCCGAATATTCGCGCTTGTTTTTTTTAGGTTTTCAAAAGAAATCTTAATGTAAATGCGTGTAAAGTAAATTCGGTGGAGTTTAGGACAAAGGTCTGCCCATGAGACCTATCCAAATTTTGTAAATTTTGGAATTTTTTTTTTTTTTTGTTATGTTCTCAAATCGCAAAACAGGGATCGACTTGAATTATCTTGATGAAAAATAACTTTTTCCTTAACCATATGGGGTCGTTTTCTTTTTAAATCCTCATTAAATCGGTCTAATAAGTTGGCATAATATTCGCCATTTGTTGTTTTTCCCTTTTGAAGGTAATCGATGTGGATTATACCGCGTGCATCCCAAAAAACTGTTGCCATCACCTTATTGGCTGACAAACTTACCTTGGCCTTCTTTGGAACAGGTTCACCCGGAAAAGCCCGTTGTTTAGTACAGTAATGGATTCATGTTTCATCCACAGTTACAAAACGCCGCAAAAACTCATTCGAATTGCGGTTAAACAACTCCAAACAATCATTTGAAGTTGTAACACGTTTACGTTTATGGTCAATTGAGAGCAAACGCGGCACCCATCTTGCAGACTACTTTCTTAAACCCAGCTGATCATTTAAAATCGAAACCACACTGCCATATGAAATGCCTATGGCATCTACAATCTCACGCACTTTTAGTCTTCGGTCGGCCAACACCATATCGTGGATTTTTTCGATATTTTCCGGTGTACTGACCTCAGTTGGTCGTCCAGAACGTTCAGCGTCATTTGTACTTGTGCGACCACAACGAAAGTCAGTAAACCACTTTTTTACCATTGAAATCGAAGGTGCAGAGTCCCCATAGTATTTATCGAGCTTTTCCTTGGTTTGATTGACGTTTCACAAGATTATTTTAAAAAACACGTTGAAACTGCTGTGCACTTATGTATGTAGAATACTGCAGCGTTTAAATATTATGCGCCAGCAAAATTTTTTCCCCTTATGACCAGGGCAAGTTTTTATATGCACAAAAAAAATTGAAATATGTGCTTGAAAAAGCACGAAAAAATGGAATAATATGCACAGAAATATGAAAAAATAGCATGAATATGCATATAGAAACCAACGAATTTATGGATTTTTATATATTAATATGTAGAAAATATGCACATATATGCATTTTTTAACTTTCAATCTCTAATAGATTTCGATATTTATAAAAATATAACTATTTTAATTTCAAATATCACATTTGACGCTTCCGATTTCTTTTTTTTTTTTTTTTTTTTTTTTTTTTTCTTTACAATATTTACAATGTACTCAAAATACTCACAAAAAATTTTTCAGAAATCATTTGATTAACTCCAAAAAATCACAAAAAAATTGTGTTTTTGTTAAGAAAACTAACTTTTGTATCCATTATATGCAAATTTATGCAAAGATTTAAAATATAAGCATTTTTTGTGAAATTCTTTTAAAATATGCAAATGCTTACTTTCCAAGCAAAAAGCTTGAAAAACTTGCCCTGCTTATGACTATACAATAAATATTAAACCGTTTCATTTTTACTACACACGGCAACTAAAATTATTATAAATATACCTTCATTTGTGCTACCTACTGTGTATGTTAATTCTTATAGAAATAATAGCGCAAACCCTTAAATATAAAATCTGCCACATGCAAAGTCTTACATACATATTTAATTTTTAAAAACATCGCTAACACAATCATCATAATTTAATCTTAAGTGTTTAATTAGAATTGAAAATTAGTTTAACTAAAAGTTTAATTGTACGTAATTAAATGTGTAAGTTTGATTATTCTACTATGTTTATGTTTACTAGGGTGGCTCCTTTTTTCATGGGGAAAAAAGAGATGTGTATGTTTTTAACTAAAATGAAACTAAAGCCCAAATTACATTAACGCTTACTCAGCAACAGTAACAGCAAAAATTATCAACTGTTTACTGTTAGAATAACATATTTCTGCCGCTATAATTATATTTAAGTGTAGGCAGCAATAATTTACAACCACCATCTTACTTTATTCTACTTATGTATTTGAGTCTTCCATTTCTTTGATCACTCTATTTTAGTGCTGGCAAATTCTACTACTTTTTTTGAATACTCGATACTACTCAATACTTTTTCATTTGGGTTCTCGATACTACTCGATACTTAACAAATTTTTTTATTTTTAAAAGTATAGCTTTTAATAAATGTTTTATTTAAAACTAAAACAAATATATTTTATAAATTACTATGAAATTTTGTAAATTTGTTTATACAAAACGCAAAATAAATCGAAACGTTAACTTTAAATTTAACTTTAATAAATGGCAGTAAAATTATTTTCATATATTTAAAATTTTACTGGAATTTTTCTACAGAGTATATTAGCCGTTATATTTTTAATATGATATCATTGAAAACTAAACTCTGAAAGTATTGAGTAACTACTTTACAGTATGGAGTACCCAAAAAAGCGTAAACTCGGTACTCGATACTAACACTCAATAATTGCACAGCACTACTCTCTTTGCCACTCTCACAATCTGAAAGCATCGCAGTAAATTTAGAACAGAATTAAATAAAACAGCACTACGAACTGCTGTTGACCAAATGTAATCAACTCCATAACAAACAGTGAATTCTTAATTATCAGCGAATAGTGGCAGCTCACGCTGCTGCTTTGGTATTAAAATTTCTCAAAATTGATATGAAAAATCTTTAAAAAGTGATATTAATAGCATGACTTTTTACTAAAAGTTTACAAATTTCTATACGTTTCTCATATCGTACGTGCGCTGACTGAATTGCCTATGTAAAGATTTTCGATTTTTTTTTTTTTTTTTGCTGCATTTAGATAAGACCACCAAAGCATTTTAAACAATTTTAAGAATTTGGCATCAATTTTTAATTGCACTGTTTTACATATTTTGGGCTAAATAACTTATTTTGTTATATTTTCAAAGAAAATCAATAAATATTCACTTCTTATGAAAATCTTCAGGGAGCAGATGAAAAGTTGTATGTTCTTGAATAACTACAGGAGTGCGAAAAGAAAAACAATTTATTCATATCATTTCTTTTTTTTTTTAATCCATTAATTTCTTTTAAAATTGACAAAGTTTGGAAAGGTCTTGAGAGGAAGCCCTTCCCCAGATGGCCTCCGATTTTGTTTTACATATATTTGTGTTAAGATTTCTTTTGAAAACATTACAAAAATTTTGCAGTCCGGAATATTACCAATATTACCTTTTTGGAAAATAACCTCAAAAATGTAAATTTTTTTTTTTAAGTTTCAACTTCAGATTAATATACTCCCCGAAATATTTATAAGACCAAAATTGTTTTTTATATTTCTATGGAACCACAAGTGCAATCCCAGAAATATTTGGCACACATATGAAGATAAGTAAGGCAGTTTTTTTACACGTAAAAAAAGTTGGTTCCGTTACTCCTGTGGAAAAATAACGGGACTGTAAGAGTTTTGATTGAAGTCACAATTTTCTATTGTTTTTTTTTATATAACTTTTACTTTATATTTAAACAAGTTGTTTTGTATACAATTATTAAAATGTGAATACATTTATTTTAATTTACTTTATGCTTTTATTTATATTTAAACAAATAGTTTTTTTTATATATAATTCGCAGCAAGGCAGACGTTTTCTTTCGTTGATAGTTAGACAAGTAATAATAATTCTTAAACAAAATATAGATGATTACCAACAGTCATATATGAATGCAACACATTAATATAACATATTATTTGTACTAAAACTGGTTTTGAGAACAATTAGTATACAGAAATTAATATTTATATTTAAATGCAATTGCCAAAAAAAAAACAAAATGTAATAACAAACAGAAAAAAATTAAATAACGGGTCACAAACACAATTCGCTTTACATGTTTTAAGAAAGTTTGTAATAACAAAATAAATTGAATACTATAAAATAAATTATTCTATAATAATAATATTTTCTCCAACAGGGACTTTTACTTGGGCTTCGAACGAAATAATTATAAGACCAAATACGACGAAGTATTTTAAATATTAAAAAAAATGGAATATGTTTTCAAAATTTTTAAATTTTTTGTTCGTATTATTAATAAAGGCTGTTCATAGTTAAATCAGAGTTAATTTTTTGTACAGTGGGACAAATATAGTTTTATGATATAATCAATAAAAAGCAAAAAATAAGCCTAAAGGCTCAATTAAATTATATTTGTATTTATATATAAAACAAATCTGGAGAAGAAATGGTGTTTATTATTTCTTTTGTAATTTTGGACTAGACTAAGATCAAAATATGTAAAATTAATTTAATTGCCTACGTAAAAATTTTTTGAGATATGGAATGTCTTGTTGAGAATAAATCAGAAAATATTAATCATATTTCAATACGCCTTGGCCAATTTGGTAATCACAAGATAGTTTGTGATTATTAATAGCTAATTTGATTCTACAAATATAGTAAACTCATTTTAGTAGGTCTGAAAACAGGCACAATTTAATGAATTCCATAGTAGGAATTATACTTATTGTTATCGAACTTTTATCTGAATTATATTCATATGAAAACCCTTGATGATTAGTATTTACGAAATTTCTGATACAAACATTAAAAATTGGATATAATTTATTTCAAAATAACCATAAATGAAGGCTAGATGTTGTATTACGTATATGCAAAAACTTTCGGTGCTATTAAAGCCACAAAAAAAGTATTTTTGCAAGATATATTTACTAAATATCTTTAGTATATTTAGCAATTATTATAAATTAGCTTACAACTAACATTCTGTCCAAGTTTTATTAAGACATGATAAATATTTTCTGATTTATTCTGAACAAGACATTTTATATCTTAAAAAGTTAAGGCTGTAAATAGATTTTTTACGTAGAAAAATACATTAGTTTTACATATTATGATATAAATCTAGCCCAAATTACAATAACAGCAATAAACAGCACTTTCCCCAAAATGTTTTTTAATATAGAAGGAAAAAAATAATTTAATTGACCCTTTGGGCTTATTTTTTACATTTTATTGATTATATCACAAAAATATATTTGTCCCACTGTACCAAAAATTAACTCTGATCTAACTCTGTACAACCTTATTAATAATACGAACAAAAAATTTTAAAATCTTGTGTCAATTGCAATTGAGTGAAAATATCCATGTATACAACAATTAAGTGCAGACACACTGGTGGAAAAAAAAATCATAATGATAAATGTGATAAACAAGGACCTGTTCCACTGTTAAGTATTTACGTTACAATGTTCACTAAGGCAAATATTTAAAGGTAATGAAATTACCTTTAAAATGATATCTGAAACATGTTTTTATGTTGAATTTTATTGGTGGATAATTCGCGAATTAAATTTCGCGGTCGTGTATTTCAAAAAGTGGTATTTTTAAATTCGTGAAAAATATATACATGTGTAGAGGATGGATCTTTTTTGAATGTTCTCTGTAAGTATCGTGATGGGACTCTCAATGGCTTCTGAGTTATTACAAAATACAATTTTCCTCATTTTTGAGATATTATAAATCGCGAAATATCGCGGTAATCAAACTTAAACTAGGAATTTGTGTTAGCAGCGTCAATATTAATATTATTGCCGAATTTTATTACATTCGGATGATTTTTGGAAGAAATTGGCGATTTTTCTATTTTATTACAAACAAAACAATACAAATTGCAATAAATATTTCGTATTTATTATGACATTTGTTGTAATAACTCCTAAAATATTGCGAGTCCCAGAATGCCACTTTCCATGGTTATAGAAAACATTTTCGTCATTAACATATATTTTTTTAAAATTTTTTTAAAGACTACTTTTCGAGATATTTACCCGCGAACGAAAAATCGCGAGATATGGACCATTTTAATGTTGAGAAAAAAGTCATGTCATACGTCATATTAAAGGTAATTTTGATACCTTTAATATGACATCTCAATAAATCTTATATAATAAATACTTCGAAAGATATTTTTAATTTTGTGTATGCAACTTTGCACATATTTTGAGCTATTTTGCACTTTCAAACCGCGATATTTCGCGAACCACTTAATGAAATTATCTGAGATTTTGAATTAGTCTTAGTTTTGACAATAATAATAATTGTACCAAATATCATCAAATTCGGAAGAGGCGAGCAAATTAACTGGTTAGTTTTATATGGAATGACTCATATGTAATTTTTTAAAAAATCGTTAAAAATTAATTTATGATATAACAGAAAATAAATTTTACATATAGATAGTCTTTGTAAAACTCTACAAAAATATGCTCAGTGTATAGGTCATCTCTTTTGATTTAGGAAATATTCAGGTCGAAAAAAAAATTTTACCCCATTTTTAGCCTCGTCTTTTTATACAACCATTAAAATGATGGGGGGTATATTGACTTTGTAATTCCGTTTGTAACATCTCGAAGTAATCATTTAAGACCCCATAAAATATGTATATATTTTCTGGGTCCTGGTTAGTTTCCAAGTCGATCTAGCTATGTCCGTCCGTCTGTCTGTCGGATAACAAAGAAAAAAGATGGGAAAAACACTATAAACACAGGGTGACCGTTGTAGCTTAATTTCATACATTTCTGCTGATATCTTTTAAAAAAAAGCATGTACGAAAACGAAATTTTGTACAGATAGTTCAAGGGTCGATATAAACTTGGAAACCAAAAATGGGCGTGGTCCGTCTACTTTACCGCCTACCTCCCGTATAAGGTGAAAATCAACGAAATATTATACACAGTTCAAGGACCAATACAAACTCGAAAACAAAAAAATGGGCGTGGTCCGCCCACTTTAACGCTCACCTCCCATATAACGTAAAATTTGAAAAAGTTGATGGTGAGTATATAGATTCGGACGAGCCGAATATAACATTCCCGCTTGTTTTAGTTATTTTAATTTGACGGGCCTAAATTTTTTTTAAATATTCGCCATATTCATTGAATATATTACATATATTTAAACCCGTTAAAAAGTAATATTAATCTGAAGCTAGAACTTTAAAAAAATTTTAAATTTTTTGGGGTTTATCTGCAAAATGGTGGCAATATTTATTCATTAAGAATTGAAATCTTAATGGGAAATGCGTGTAAGGTAAATCCGGAGGAGCTTGGGGTAAGGTAAATCCGGAGAAGCTTGAGGTAATGGTCTGCCCACAAGCCCTATCCAAACTTTGTAAATTTTGAAAAAATTTTTATTATATATCTTCATATGTAAGGTAAACACCCAAAAAGTATTTTCTGACGAACGCCTCTTATAACGACAAGGTGATAATTTCAATGAAAAAAAGTCTATTTTTTTAAGTGTTTTATACGGATTAGGATTTTGGGTATTTTCAGGTAAAAAAGTGAGAGTTTTTTTTTTTAATTTTCTGATTTTAAAATAAGTTTATTGTACTGAAATTTCAATAAAATATCACTAACCGTTTAAATTTTATCAAAGTTTGAACATTGTTTTTATTAAAAAAAAAAAAAAAAAAAAAATTCAAAATTGTAAGTCCTTAGAGAAATTTTGCGATCAAATTACATTCCACAAACTTTTTTCATAAATTATCAATCTTCATATTCTAACATTTTCTTAGGTGCCAAATACTTGTATAAAAAGTTTATAGTTTTGCTTAAAACTTAATAGAAATATGGCCTCCTCTAACCAAATTAAGCTATTTTTCATATATTTGTACAGCAAATTAATTTTTTTTCTGTCATATCATAAATGAATTTTTGACGATTTTTAAAATAAATACATACACGAGATGGCCAAATTTGGAGGCACACCCCTAACCTGCTACTCCCCCAAATCAAATCGAAAACACCTTAGCTCTATGACCGTATAAAATTTTAATGAGATATCTCGAACGGTTCAAGAGTTGCAGAAGTATTTCAAAAAAAAAACCTTTTTGAACCACTGTTCACCGTTCTTAAGTTATTGTGAAATAAAATCCTGAAATGGCCTTATTTTGGAAGAAATATTAAAAAAGCCCATAAAAAAAACAGACCTGATGGAAAAAAAACTAAAAGCAGATTCGTGTTTAGCACATCAAAAACCATCAAATGCAACATTACAGGATGATTTGTTTGCCACCACAAATTTTTTAATCGCTTGCCAAATTTTTGTTTCTCGTCCAATTTCAAATATTTATATAAATATACAATATTTATATTCAAATATAGATTATTGTAGGTCCATCGCAAAAAATTTTTTTTTTCACATTTTCGGCTATAAAATCCACATTTTTTCGAAAACTTTTAACAACATATTACAAATTATTAAACTGCATTCCGTTTACTGATTGGTGCTTTAGGATTTGAGAATATATAGACTAAATTCAAAACTTTTATATAAAATGGGTCGAATTCGGGAGGGTGTGTACCTTGACCATTTGAGTTATTTGGCTTGTTTTTTATTCTGAAGTCATTTTTGTGAAGATACCTTTCAGAAAAGTATAAAATTATTATATATTGTTAAAGAAAATTTTATTTTAGAGAAAAAAGAGTGTAGATACTTTTTCGGCCAAAAAAACACAAAAAGTCGTAATTTTTGCAATTTTCAAATTCAAAGTCGTTTATTTTTGAACTCAATAAAGATATCGACTTAGGATTTTTTTTTAATCAATAGATAATTTTATTCTTTAATTAGCTATAGGAAAAACAAATAAAATCGGTCGGAAACTCTAGGATATATATGAAAAAAACTGGACCAAGAACATGCAAAATTGAGGTACTTAAAAATGCAAATGCAAATAACTAAAAAACTATAAGAGATAAATAGGACATGCAAGCATGTTTTTTGTAGGTCTTATCAGTGCCTAAACAAAGTATAAAAATATTTGTAATTGGACAAAAAAAAAAAAAAAATTGGCAAGCAATTAAAAAATTTGTATGTCAGAGTTACCCAACTTTGAGCCCCTTTAGCTCCGCTTATGACGGGTCTGTATGGTCTCCCTTCCAAACTTAACATTGCATGCAAATCCAACTAGCCGATCAAAAGTTACAGTTTTATTTCCAAAAAATTTCGTTTCTGCCCCACTGTGCTGTGTAATTTTAAAAAATTCTGAATCTTCGGGACAGATTTCTGTCTAAATATCAACTTTTTTTTTTCTTATCATTTGTGTTCAAAAAGATTTTAATTATAACTCATATTACTACTGCGTTCGTAGTTATTTCGATTTTAAAGCCTTTTGTGGAATTAAATTCTGTTTTGTTTAAACACAGATCGCCGTAGCGTATGAGGAATATCAAAAAATATTATCCATACGATAAAAAGCATTTATTATTTAGTTTTAATACATCCATACATATTTATGTATGTGTGTTGTATGTTATGCCTTTTTTTTTTTTCTTATCAATATACTACACTAATGTTTCCATTAAATTCAAAAATAAAGCTGACTTTAAACTTATTTTTGTTTATTTTATTATTTATTTACTTATTTAATTTTTTTTGTTAAACTCACTTTTCGTTCTTTATAATCCATGCAGTTGGGTACTGAAGCAGGCATTTAATAATTTAAAAAAATAGCTTTTTATTTTTCGAAATTTTATTTTCTCTTTTTTTTAATTTTTAAAATTTAATTTTTTAGAACATTATTTGCAGTATATTTTTTGTTATTGTTGTAAAACCGCTGTAGGGACGTTTTAAATAATATATTATTCCCTCATTTTTTTTATTTCTATATAAATATTGGAAAAATTCTTTTTTAATTTTTTTATTATGCTTTTTTCGTTAACCATTTATTTATATTTATTATTAGTTAAATATTTAATTTAATTTTCCACTCGTTTCATATTCAATTCACATGCTCAACTGTTGCACAGAAAAAAACCACACTTTATAAATATTTCATTAGATTTTTCTTAAAAACAAAAATTATATGCGAGAATAAATTCCCCTGAATTTATTTCAATTCAACATTTTAGATTGAAACGTAAACACTGCAAAAGAACAGAACAAAATAAAACAAACAGAAAAAGGACGAAAGCAAATAAACACATTGAATAATGAACAGTTATAAAAAAACAAAACAACAACAGCAAATACAGGTTTACCCTTTATGGCCCTCAAGAAAAAAAAAAATTAAAAAAGAAAAAACAACATGAAAGAGCAACAATTGTACAAACACACATTCGGACACACTTTTTCACACGCATACACTATAGAAAAACAAAAGAAAAAAACAACAAATAAAAACCACCGGATTTAATAACCGAACATACCGTTAGCATACATACACACATCTGTCTGCTACCAAACGCGCACACACCTACACAAACATAGTTAAAGTTAATCATATCACGTAACACTACATAACGTAACGTCATCTATGTTGAGTAGGTTAGTAGGGAATAACGAACGAATTGTGCTTTTTATTCGTTTTATTAATGCAACAATAATAAAAATACGCACGCACACACAGACGTTTAAATCTATACTAATACAATTACAATAAACTTTTTTTGTATGGTTTTTCTTGTTTTGTTTACGACAATTTTAAACCGAAACGTTGTTGTTTATGACCGTTATGCAGCATAATAATGTTTAAACTGAATTGTAACTCATACAAACATAAGTTTTTATACCTTATTCTTGTTCTTCTTGTTGTTTATCTTTCACAGTCCTCTTATGAAACCTGTAGCTTAACATTGCTAAGTTTACCAACAGCTTCTTTTTGGTGGTATTGGCCAATGTTATGTTAACTTAGCATCCACATTTATGTTATTACAATATACATTTGTTTTTACATTCATATAAATTAACAGTAGTTTTTTTAACATTTTACTGGTTTTGTTTACTACATAACAACAACCAAATACATAACATGTTGTGAATTGATGTTTGTTAGTTTTTATTTAAAATATTTCATTCAATATTTTAAAGCATGAGGATTATACTAATTTTTATTTTATGATATTTAGGGCCAGTTTTTTACTTAAAGATTAGCTATTAAATTTAATCGTAGAATGTTGTTTTTGAGTGGTCGATCATCTCGCTTTATTTGCTAGTTTAAGCGGCCAATTTTAGAGGTTTAAACTTGTGGTAAGATATTCATATGCACACGTACAAACAGATGATGAGGACAAAGTATGCATGTATAAATTTATAAATTTAAAGAAACATACAAAACTCCAATAATTTGGAAAATTATATATATATGTACTTGTTTAATTATAACAAGCTCAAATTTGTGAGATCTCAGTACTCCCGAAGTTAAAAATCGTCCGAGCGCACAGTGTTCGATTTTCAAATTTAGCTGGCCAAAACACCAAAAATGAACTTTAAAGGAGGAAAAAAATTATATTCGGATATTAAAATATACTATTCAGTTAAGACATTTCCGTACTCATTTTAGCTGAAATCGATCAATGAATGCTTCTAACGATAACATGAATGATGGGTAAAATACACAAAAGAAAAATATTTTTTTTTTTTTTTTTGCTCGAAAATTAGTCAAACTTTGAACATGAATAAAAAATTTTCTATGGCATATTTTTAAAAAATTCTTTTTGTATATGAACATATAATTCCTTTAATTCCTGCATAAAACAGGTATTCTGTATATATTTGAATGAAGATAGTTTTAGATATTGAAAGATATAATAGGGAAGCTCTTAAAAAAAATTGTAAGTCAAAAACAAAAATGCATAGACGAATACTTTTTTCTGTTATCAGCTGGGGTCCAACTTTTGATTGTTTTGAGAACTAGGTATACTCCTACTAAAAACTAAAAAAAATTTTTGCCCGAAACTGCCCCTGCAGAACAAAGTATTCAAAACAAAGATACACCATCCTTCTAAGTGGAACAAAAAATTGAATACCATTTTATTTGTAAGTTGCTTTTAAAGAATGTATGTCTTAAATGAATACCTTTGTTTAAGTTGTGAGCTTACAAGATCGTGGGTGAATAATTCCATCTAGCAATTAACCGTTATATAATGGAATTTTTCTTTGCTAGAAAAGGAACTTATTTTTGTCTAAGATGTCACAAAAGTAATTCTTTATTTATAGAAACGTTTACAAGAATTAAAAAATTAAAAAAAAAATAGTCGGAGCCAGGAGTTGAACCCACAACCATCCGGATGCTAGCCAATTGCTCTACCCACTATACCACTGCAGTGTACTGCCTAGTTATTTTAAAGTGCATCAATGGTTTTCACAAAGAAGTCCCGTTTTTTTTTTTTTTTCTTTTTTTCTAAAAATAAAAATTTGCATATTATTTTATTGTTTATTTTTAGACTTTACTAATTACAACGTAAGTTATTAACAGAATCATTAATTCTAGCTTTGTAAGCGAAGTTTTGGTTTAGGTAAATAAATTTATGCTGTATTGTTGTTGGAAAATGTAATAATGCAATATATTTTTTTTTTATTCTGTTGAATTCGGTTAATATTTCTCGGATGGAACTTTTGACGTATGGCTATCTAGTGTTAAAAATTAACGTTTCGATCGTTTAATTGACTTTGTTTCATCTAATTTGGTGAGCGGCTCAACAACAAAAATACAGTTTGATAAATTGAAATCTTTTTGTTTGAGTATGTGCAGCGAGTTTCAGAAAAGATAGACAAAAGCTAAAAGAACAAAACCCCGATTCCTACATGACAATAACGATTGGCTAGCAGTTTTAATAGATTATTCTAGTTTTACAGTAAATACTGCAAAAGACGATCATAAGGTGGGCAGGCCAAAAAAGGAGTTTGAAGATTGCAGCCAAAGAAGCAAGAGAAGAAAAGTAAAAGAATTAACTCATTCAGTAGGTGCCGAACAAATGGTGATGGCGATTAAAACACATCTGCATTCCTCTGGAAAACGCTGTTCAGCTGAATTGGTGGAAGAGTTAGCTTTGTCTTCACCAGAAAGGGGTAAAGCCATAAAGAAGTTAAGGTCAACAAATGAGGTAACAAATGGTCTTTCAGCGGATGAAGCTTTAGCTATGATTTTGGATTTAGATTTATCCTCATACAAGTATCGAATGTTAAAACAACATACAATGAGTTATAATCGATCCTTATACCCTTCTTATGAACTAGTTAAGAGGTCAAAAGAACTATGCTACCAAAAAAAAAATAGCAGTAACAGAATCTTATGCTGAAATTAAATTACAATCCCTAATAGACCACACGATTTTAAGACTATATTCAAGTTATAGTGATTTTATAAAAAATCACATAAGTACATATACGGAAATATTCGCTTTATTCAAATGGGGATGCGATGGATCTAATCAAAGTCTTTATAAGCAAAAATGGATACAAGAAGGTAGTAGTGATGAAAATTTGTTTAGTATTTCTCTTGTACTAGTACAAATATATTTAATTAATAAAAATGAAGAGAAAATTATAATTTATGAAAACAAAACGCCCAACTCCTCTCGCTATTGTCGTCCTATAAAATTAATCTTTGCAAAAGAGACAACAGACTTGATTAAAAAAGAAATACAAGGTATTAAGGACCATTCATGGAATGTTTTGAAACTATATCCCTGGTATTACATGCCTGTCAGTGTTCACAAAGTTCTTTGGCACGGAAAAGCTATAATTGAACATTGCATCCTTCCTATTGGTCAATTATCTGAAGAAGCTCAAGAATCCTGGAATAAAGGCAATAGACGTTATAGACTGCAGTTCACGCGGAAAACTTCACGGACCGAGACTAATGCAGATTTAATAAAAAGGCTATTAATATCATCAGATCCTTATATTTGCAGCTTCAGGAAAACTCCACCAGTTAAAAAACGAACTTTAACGCCAGATATATTGAAACTACTAAAAAACGCATGTTATAATATACAAGAGTCTGATAGTGAAAATGACAGTGATATTGGTGCAGATTCCACATGATTTTGTTTTTTTTTTACTAAACTTTTTTATACTTTCATTAAAAAATTATGATGAATTATGTAATCTTTATTTTGTATTTTTAATTAAACTTATTTTCAAATGAAAAAGAATTATAAAAGAAGCTATTTTTAAATTTTGACTATTTTTCATAATTGGGTAATTAATAGTGGGCGTGGCGGTAGGCGGATTTGTCAAATTTTTTGTCCAATAATTCTTCAATATGTAAGTAATCACTGTGCCAAAAATCACTTTTGTACGATTTATAGTTTTTGTGTAATTAATTTTGGCTACCTAAATTTGAAAATCGAACACTGTGGCGCGTCTTCATAGACAATTTATCAATGACCCAAAACGATTTTTTTTAATAATTTCTAACTTTAGAACTACTGGATGTATTTTAATGAAATTTCGCATTGACGATTCTGTGGTGTATTCGAATTGATTTAGAAGAGCACAGGTTCTTAGCGGGTCTGGAATGGGGAGTGGACCTCCAAATTTGGTCACGTTGGGTAAGAATTTTTTTTTTTTTTTTTAAATCGCCAAAATTTCATTTATGATTTGATTGAAAAAAAAAATTCACTTACATAGTCCTTATGATACTTTACAAAAAATATGCTTACATGTGTGGGCTATGCCCCATTCTGGTTTCTACTAAAAAGTCGTCCACAGTCTATAAATGGAAATGTGGGATAACCTTAAAGTAACAGAACCACCGTATCTTTATTTACATACGGATGACGAACTAGTAAAATTTCAGTATTCTGCTGAAAACATAACCGAAATACCAGATAAATTTATATTAAAACTTACACATAAATTTGTATTAATCTTTAAATTATATTTGTATAGAATATCTGTGCGTTTTGTACGAGTCGTAAGTGATTCTGTTAATAAAGTGACTAACTGGAGGCGTTTGGGGCATATATTTGCAAAAACAAAAAGCTTTGAAGATTACAACCAGCTGGAGTACCACCATACCATACACCATAATTTTTACATATGATTAAAATTTTATTTACCTATACACACAGAAAAAAGATTGGTTAGAAATCGTTGCTTATTATTAAATATTATTCAAATCTAACGAAATGTCACGGTAATCATTGATAAAATTTAAATAGAAAAGTTTTTCTTTGTTTAGGATTGCAAATATATAATTACAATTGAATTAAAATTCTTACAACTGAAGAATTCATTGATCAGTAGGTTTGTGTCATTACTTAAATTTGCTTAACTTATTTGAAAATTACAATCGAATTGAATTCATAATTATACGATCTAATACTGAATACTGGTTGTAGTAAACGAAAAATTCAATAGAAGCATAAAAATTTAAATTTGATGACATTTGAAAAAATAAATATTAAAAAATAACTTAAAATTATAAAATTAATTAAAAAAGGAAAGATAACGGAAATAAATAAAAAAAAACGCATGTAAGAGGTATGTATTTATATTTTTCATTCTATTTTGCATCCTTCAAAAAGATAATTTTTATATATTCTAGGTTTATTTATACTAAAACCTCTGCATTTGTGGCACATACAAGTATAGAGATGTGTGTACATTTATTAGCAAAAAAACGTGTCTGAACCCCATTCTCTGGATTTGGATACAAGAAAATACTTATATGTATAAAGCAATCAGTACCAATCTTCAATATGTTTAGATTAGATGTATGCTTTGATAATAGATGTATGCGTATTCGAGCGGTGGCTAATGGACCCAATAAATGTATGTTGTATCTTAATTCATATTATTTGTATACAAACTAATAGTTCTTTTTAAAATTTAGTGCATGCTCTAAATATCAATTACGGACCAGCTGGTTGCTTTAAATAAAGTTAATATTAAGATCCAGACTTAAGCTACGCCAATTAAAAAAAAAAAACGGAAGCCACAATTTCTTTGCCTTTTACTTCTCCCCATACAGTGTGGTCTAGTGTTTATAAAAACCAACTTTTCGAAAAACCGGTTTGACAATTAACCGAAAATTGGGTAAAATTAAAAAACCGGTTTTTCGATTAACCGTCTACTAAAAAACCAGTTAAACCGGTTAACCGATATTTTAATAATTGCTCTAATTTGAAGCTTAATAAAAATATTTTTGGTTAAAAAAGTGTTTTTCAACTTATTGGTTTAACCATGCACCAAATAATAAACAGTGTACTGTAGTGTTCTTTATAAATTGCGATTGATTTACATCGAAAATATATAATACTTTTTTCAGCCTTTAGACTAGTTTTAATATATATCTATCTATCTATCTATCTATCTATCTATCTATCTATCTATCTATCTATCTATCTATCTATCTATCTATCTATCTATCTATCTATCTATCTATCTATCTATCTATCTATCTATCTATCTATCTATCTATCTATCTATCTATCTATCTATCTATCTATCTATCTATCTATCTATCTATCTATCTATCTATCTATCTATCTATCTATCTATCTATCTATCTATCTATCTATCTATCTATCTATCTATCTATCTATCTATCTATCTATCTATCTATCTATCTATCTATCTATCTATCTATCTATCTATCTATCTATCTATCTATCTATCTATCTATCTATCTATCTATCTATCTATCTATCTATCTATCTATCTATCTATCTATCTATCTATCTATCTATCTATCTATCTATCTATCTATCTATCTATCTATCTATCTATCTATCTATCTATCTATCTATCTATCTATCTATCTATCTATCTATCTATCTATCTATCTATCTATCTATCTATCTATCTATCTATCTATCTATCTATCTATCTATCTATCTATCTATCTATCTATCTATCTATCTATCTATCTATCTATCTATCTATCTATCTATCTATCTATCTATCTATTTATCTATATATATAAAAATTAATGTGTGTTTGTTTGTACGTATGTATGTTTGTTTGAAGTCTATAGCCGCCTAAACGACTAAACCGATTTTCTGGAAATTTTCACAGTGTGTTCCTATATGCCTGGAAGGAAAAATAGGCTACTTTTTATTTTGAAATTCCATGTGGGCGAGGTACCACGCCCACTTACTAAATAACTATTAAAAGTAGTATATCTCGGAAATTGGTAATACTAGAGTCCTCAAATTTTGCACGAACAACTTTGACACCTATATGAACATTCTGAAAAAAAATAGGCGAACTAGCAATAGGGGGTGTGGCACATCCCACTAATATTGCTTGCCAATACCAAATGCCGTAAATTTAGGAAACTATAACAGTTACATTTCCCAAATTTTGTACAATAAACTTAAGTGTCAATGTGAACATTTTGTGCAAAAATAGGCGGAAAAGAAATAGTGGGCGTGTCATCTCTCATATAAAGTTAATACCAAAATTTTTATATCTGGGAAACTATAAAAGTTAGAAAGCTAAAATTTTGTACGACTAGCATTAGCATCAATATGAATATTTTGGACAAAAATTGGTACACTAGAAATAGTGGGCGTGGCACCTCCCATATAAAGAAAATATTAAATTATCATATCTGAGAAAATATAACAGTTAGAGTTCTAAAATTTTGTCGGAGCCACTTTGGTATCAATATTAATATTTAAGAAACATATGGGCGGACTGGAAGTAGGGGGCATGGTACCTCCCATATGAATTAAATGCAAAAATTAGTATATCTGGGAAACTATTGGAGCTGGAATGCTCAAACTTTGCACAAAGAATTTTTACATCCATGAAAACATTTATCTAATAAATTAGCGGATTATAAAAATAAAAATTAAATACAAAAATTAGTATATCTGGGAAACTATTAGAGCTTGAATTTTCAAATTTTGCACGGGAAACATCTATCTATCGGGGGGTGGCGAAGCACACCGGGTATTAGCTAGTAATTTATAAAAACAACTTTTTTTAGCATCTTTTAGCACAGTTTTTGAAGCTTTATAAATATCTAAAATTATTCTATAAAGTATTTTTTTAATTTTTTTATTTTTTTTTTTTTATTTTTTTATTTTTCATTTTTCTAGGTTAAAAATAAAATTAAATTATCGAAATTTTACAAAAAGGAAGCTTTAGACCTAAGATAATGTACTTTATATTATGATTTACATTTAACGCTTTTAAAGTTTTTCTCTCAAAAAAAAATTTTTTTAAAAATGTAATAAAAATATCTTCATAAAATTGGAAAAATAATTAACATTTTTTCAGCTAAAAAAAGATTTGTTTTTAATTTTTAGAAAATTATTAATCATTTAAAATAAATTTTCTGCACTTATTTAGTTCTACTTTTGAAGTCTTTATTCCTATTATCCCATATAAAATCTTATTTTTTTTTTTTCTTAAGACATACATACATTAATAGGTATAATGTTACATATTTTCTTCTTTTGGAAAATTTCATTCACATGAATTTAAAGTTTTTGTAAATGGAATACTTAATTATCTATTTGATTTATTATACATACAGTTTTAAAACCACAAGTAAATAGATCTATCACCTGACTACTTGTTAACTCAAGCATGCATTTTCAGTAGTTTCAACATATTTTCTTATATTTTAAATTCAAAAAAAAGCAATTAAAGGACAAAATTTAGTGATATTTTTAGCAAATTTTTGAAACCGGTTAACCGACACGAAAAAACCGGGTAAACCGGTTAACCGAAATTGAATATTTCAAATTAACCGGTTCGCAAATAACCGAAGTTTTAAGAAAAACCCGGTTTTACGGTTAACCGGTTTATAAACACTAGCTTTAACATATCTATGTTTATATATGTTTTAATATCTTAAATAAATTAAATAAAAAAAATAAACCTCTTAATACTATTAAATTAAAAAATTCTGTAGTTTTAACTAATATTTTCAGTACCCGTCATCGAATTGCTTTTTTTTGAATCAGTTGTGTGTACCAATAATTCAGCAATCGAACAGTATTTGTAATCGAATTTATGATAGTATTTGCAACCGAAAAAATTCGATTCGCGAAAAATTCGGTTGCCACAACGAAAGTGATTTCTCTGTGTAATTAATATGGAAAATCAAACAGTTTTTACATCTTTTGTAATTTCGTTGTTTGTGAATATAATGAAATAGTTTAAAAGCTAAAAATAAATAATTTTAAAAGGGCTTTCTTCACATTAAAAACAACATTCCATTAGGAGGGAAGGATCCGAAATACCAAAAGTAACATCGAGAATTTGATGTCAGATTCAAAAAAAATAAAGATGAAAATGAAGCTATTTTCAAACCATTAACGATATACCACGAAGCTAAAAAGGGGGTAAAATTTATTAATATCTCTTAATTTAGAAGCGATAACCTACACATGTAAGCGTACGCATTTTGTAGAGATTAACAAGGACTATCTATATACGAAATTTCCTTTCTGTCATATCATAAATGAATTTTTAGCATTATAGCCACCCACTTTTCTCTGACCCGCTAGGAACCTGTACTTCCAACCAACTCGAAAACACCCCAATCTTCAATCATAAATTTGTTCACTTTATTAGGCGCGACTTTTTTCAATAACTCATAAACTATTTAAAGTCTCCTCACGATACTTAAAGGGAGCATTTAGAATGGTTCCATCCTCTAAATATATTTTTTTCACGAATTTAAAAATACCACTTTTTGAAATACACGACCGCGAAATTTAATTCGCGAATTTTCCGCCAAAAAAATTTAACATGAAAACATCTTTCATTTTAAAGGTAATTCCATTAGTTTTAAATATTTGCCTTAATGAACGTTGTAACGTAAATATTTTGGAAGATATTTGTATTTTTAAAAACACAATTTTCCTAATTTTTGAGATATTACAAATCGCGAAATATTGCGGTTATCAAACATAAACTCGTAATTTGCGTTACCAGCATCAATATTAATATTCTTATCGAATTTCATTAAATTCGGATGATTTTTGGAAAAAATGTGCGATTTTTCAATTTTATTACAAACAAAACAATATCAGTTGCAACAAATATTTCGTATTTATTATGACATTTATTGTAATAACTCCTAAAATATTGCGAGTCCCAGAATGCCACTTACCACAGAAAACATTTTAACCATTAACATATATTTTTTTAAAATTTTTAAAAAGACCACTTTTCGAGATATTTGCCCGCGAATAAAAAATCGCGAAATATGGACCATTTTGATGTTAAGAAAAAAATCATATTATAAATCATATTAAAGGTAATTTTGATACCTTTTATATGACATCTCAATAAATCTTATATAATAAATACTTCGAAAGATATTTGCAATTTTGTGTATGCAACTTTGTACACATTTTGAGCTATTTTGAACTATTTAAGTTTAAGACTTAACACTAAAATTTAAGATTTCGTGGAAATTATGTTCTTATCAAATTCAAAATTGATGAACACGGAATGGATACGCCCGCATACAAAGAAACGAGTGAGGAAGATATAGTCGGTCAAGCCCAACCATATGATACCCTACACCATTGAGTACATGAAAATTTGGGCAGTGGTCTTTTATTAGACTTGGGGCCGATTCGAATCGAATCGATATTCCTATTAAGTTAAAATAAAACATACGAATACAGAATATTACGTCGATATTAACATTTATATGAATTTAATCACTTTTGGGTGATTCCCGAAAAAGGGTCTTATATGGGAGCTATGGTAAATTATGGACCGATCATAGTAAAATTTGGCACTATCATTTATATTTATATAAAACTTATTTTTGTCGAATATTAACTTGATATTAATATTTTAATGGGATTTATGCCCTTTTAAGTAATTTTCGGAAAAGGGATTTATATGGAAGCTATGGTCAATTATCGACCGATCTTCCTGAATTTCGGCACACAGATTTAGACTTATATGAAACTTATATATGCCAAATTTCATTAAAATATTGCTATATTTAATGGGTTTATGATCGTTGAACCCTTTTTCGGGTGGATATTTTATGGGGGCTAGGTGAAATAATGGACCGATCATAACCAGTTTCAATAGGGTTCGTCCTTGGCATAATTGTTTGCTAAATTTCATTGACTTATCTTTAAAATTGCAACCTGTAGTTAGATTACAAGGTTTACATGGACAGACAGACGGTCAGACGGACGGACGGACATCGTTAAATCGACTCGGGAAGTGATTCTGTGTCGAATGGTATACTTTAAGGTGGTGGTCTGATGTTTTTTTCCAAGCGTTATAATCATCAGCACAAACGCATAATACCCCAACCACCTATGCTGGTGTAGGGTATAAATAATGACAATCGCATATCTAAATAACTACACCCAGAGAAATATCAATCACATACGTGTTGAAAGCGATACCATTCTGTGTCAATAGTGAATCTACACCGTATGTGTTTAAATTAAACACTGCGTGTTTAATTCTTATTGAAAATCGATACCTAATTGGCACCAAGTTGAAACCATTTCGGTATAAAATTGTTAAATTACATATGTTTTCTATTAAATTTGTTAACGAAATGTATTAAAAAGCTGTTATCGTAAATTACCAATGTGACCACAACCGTTGTTGATTTTGAATCGAATTTTTTCCCTTAGTGTACTACAGAGAAAGTCTTATGAGTTTTTAGGAATGATTTTTGTATCGAAATAGCTATTACATTGAAGATCTTAAAATATTTTGGCAATAAATTATAATTGAGATATTAAGTCGGGGTTCACAAACAGTAATATTTATTGCCGCTATTCGGATTAATAGGAAAGAGAGGAGAAGGGAATATTTAACTTTTATACTCTCGGTGATAAAAGAGGGAGTAGAATTTATCCACAAAGTCCAATTAGTTTGCATAAAATCGAATGTGATCAAAAAGTATAAATGCATGAACAGAAAGTGTAGAAGAATGGGAAAAAATTAAATTATTAAGTTTATAAAATTAAACCTATTTTGCTAAAATTTCGCACTCTATTAGTTTCAAGTATTGTGACTTCAGATATGTAATATGCTTCTTCAAGATAGTATTACCACAAAACTTATTAAGGATTAAGGTCAGTTTCAGTCATGCTAAAAATAAAATTTAAATATAGACCTGAGTGTACGCAGTTCACGTTTATTTGATTTTTTATTTATATTTCATGTTTAATTTTTCATAGCATAATTCAAATTAATGTTATACATATTTACCTGCAATCATTACAATAAAATTAAAACATAATTGCTTTCATGAACTATAAGAATATAGGATGCATCTTTAACCTAATTATAATATTTATAAGTGTGTTGTAAATAACGTACCATATATCAAACATCGTTTATTATTCTCTTTTTTATTTCGTTTCCTTGAAAATGAAATGTTCAAATCTAAATATTTTCAACATCTAATAAAAAAGCATAGTGTCATCATATTTCTCCTTATATGAATTATAATATTTTCAATTACACTGTTTACACTTGCTGTCAAGATACATGCATACACTCACCTAAATGTACATACATTACATACACTTATATTACTACATACCATCATACAAAGCAACACTTTTGCTACTGCTGCAAAACTTTATAAAATTATTTTTCCTGCTAAGATATATAATCTTCCCATCATACACCCCCACAAGGTGTGCAAACAAAATGTAATTATAGTTTTTATACCCACCATCCAAAAGATGGGGGGTATATTGATTTTGTCATTCCGTGTGTAACATGTCGAAGGAATCATCTAAGACCCCACAAAGTATATATTTTCTGGGTCCTGGTTAGATTCTAAGTCGATCTAGCTATGTCCGTCCGTCTGTCCGTCTGTTGAAAGCAGGATAAGACAACGTAGGGGGGATGAAATTTGCCACAAATATTTGCCTTATATAAGGTTTGTTTGGGATTGAAAATGGGCAAAATCGGTTAATAAACAAAAAAAGTTATGGGCTAAAAACTAGAAATACAGGGTGTCCGTTTTATACTTTTCTGCTGATATTTCTTCAACAAAAGCATACACGACAACGAAATTTTGTACGTATATTTCGGGGATCGATATAAACTCGGAAACTAAAAATGGATGTGGTCCGCCCACCTTCCATATAAGGTGAATATCAACGAAATTGTGTTCAAATAGTTCAAGGACCAATGGTCCGCCCACTTTACCGCCCCCTCCCATATAACGTAAAATTTGAAAAAGTTGATGGTGGGTATATAGATTCGGCCTTGCCGAATATAACATTCGCGCATGTTTTAGTTTTTTTTTTTTTTTTCATACATATATTTTTTGTAATTTTTTTGCAAACACGTTAAAAATTTTTTTGAAAAATGCCAAGAGCATTATATATCATTGCCTTTTGCATTGTATTAACTTCTGGTTAAACATTAGACGTTGACTTCAACATTTCTACAATTTTTTCAACATCTACAAAGTAAAAGTTTCTACGTTAAAATTACAACAGTGGCAGCAGAAGCAGCAAACAAAAAAAGAAAAAAAGAACTACAATAAAATATCTAACAACGTTAAAATAAATTATGTAATATGTTAAACATTTTCCAGTGTTTTTACTTTGTTTTATGTTTGTATTAGTTTTGGTTTGTTTGAATACAAACTATAAGGTTGCGAGTTGATATTTTGAAATAATAAAGACCTACATATTAATTTTGTTAATTGCGAAAAACCTTAACTACCTATTGAATTTTTAAATGTAATTTAAAAATAAATTAATTAAAATTTTCCTAAAAGTATGCAAATAATTTTCTTGAGCATCTTTGTTGATTAATATGAAATTTTGGTTTATCATGGCATTAAATAAAATACAAAGATTTTTCTTATAAATAGTAGAATTACTAAATTAATTTGAACTAATAAAAAAACTTATTGAACCTCTGAATGAATGATATTAAACACCACTTGTAATAAAGTTTCGTATAATATTTAAAGAAATATTAATTTTCTTATTTGACTATTAACTTTCATTACATTTTCATTGATTAATTATTGTATTATTTCAATCTTTAGAAATTTAGATGACTTCCGATGACTCCGTCTTTCGATACATCCATCAGGTTTTTCTGATATTTTATCGCATCTTAATGTTGCGGTCCCCTGCCGCTGTTCTTCAAGAGGTGCTTGGCGTTGTTCTGGTATTTCAGCAGCATTTGTTTTCGCAGTCCTCAATCGTTGACTTTCAAGGCGTGCTTCTCGTTGTTTTTCAGTTTCAGTAGCTCTAGATAATAAAGTACGCAACCTTTGTTTTTCCAGGCGAGTATTTCTTTGTTCAACTGTTTTGCCAGCTCTTGATTTCGCAGCACATTTTCGCTCAGTTCTAAGACGTTTTTCACGCTCTTCTGGTGTTTCATCCACTCTGCGTAATTTATTTTGCAATGTACTTTTTAGGGTGATCGATTATTCGACTTTGGAGAAACCGGTTTTCGAATAGTTCGAATAGTTGGTATTTTAAAAAAACCGGTTGCATTTTTTAAAATTCAGAAAAAACCGGTTAACCGGTTTTTTGCAGAAGTTAATATTTATATCAAAAGACTACATTTCTTTAAAAAAATCAATTCTTATAATTAAGTTAAAATTTATTATATACAAGCGTAAAAGCCTAACAATGTCAGGAAAAATAATATAATAATGAAAATATTAATTATCTATCTATATATATAAAAATTAATGTGTGTTTGTTTGAAGTCTATAGCCGCCTAAACGGCTAAACCGATTTTCTTGAATTTCAAAATTCAGAAAAAACCGGTTAACCGGTTTTTTGCAGAAGTTAATATTTATATCAAAAGACTACATTTCTTTAAAAAAATCAATTCTTATAATTAAGTTAAAATTTATTATATACAAGCGTAAAAGCCTAACAATGTCAGGAAAAATAATATAATAATGAAAATATTAATTATCTATCTATATATATAAAAATTAATGTGTGTTTGTTTGAAGTCTATAGCCGCCTAAACGGCTAAACCGATTTTCTTGAATTTTTCACAGTGTGTTCCTATATGCCTAGAAGGAAAAATAGGCTACTTTTTATTTTGAAATTCCATGTGGGCGAGGTGCCACGCCCACTTACTAAATAACTATTAAAAGTAGTATATCTCGGAAATTGGTAATACTAGAGTCCTCAAATTTTGCACGAACAACTTTGACACCTATATGAACATTCTGGAAAAAAATAGGCGAACTAGCAATAGGGGGTGTGGCACATCCCACGCTTAATATTGCTTACCAATACCAAATGCCGTAAATTTAGAAAACTATTACAGTTACATTTCCCAAATTTTGTAAAATAAACTTAAGTGTCAATGTGAACATTTTGTGCAAAAATGGGCGGAAAAGAAATAGTGGGCGTGTCATCTCTCATATAAAGTTAATACCAACATTTTTATATCTGGGAAACTATAAAAGTTAGAGAGCTCAAATTTTGTACGAATAGCACTAGCTTCAATATGAATATTTTGGACAAAAATTGGTACACTAGCAATAGTGGGCGTGGCACCTCCCATGTAAAGAAAATATTAAATTATCATATCTGTGAAAATATAACAGTTAGAGTTCTAAAATTTTGTCGGAGCCACTTTGGTATCAATATTAATATTTAAGAAAAATATGGGCGGATTAGAAGTAGGGAGCATGGTACCTCCCATATGAATTAAATGCAAAAATTCGTATATCTGGGAAACTATTGGAGTTGGAATGCTCAAATTTTGCACAAAGAATTATGACATCCATGAAAACATTTGGCTAATAAATTAGCGGATTATGGGGGTATGGTTCCTCTCATAAAAATTAAATACAAAAATTAGTATATCTGTGAAACTATTAGAGCTTGAATTTTCAAATTTTGCACGGGAAACTTCTATCTATCGGGGGGTGGCGAAGCACACCGGGTATTAGCTAGTTATATATAATAATGAAAATATATAATCGAAGTCAATTATTTGATGCTGTTAGAATTTATTGGGATAATATTGATTAAAGTTTTAAATCAAAAAACCTTCCAAAATAAAAAAAAATCGTCGTAAATGTGCTCCCTGGCCGAAATACAGAATCAGTTTTTTATAGGATTTGGAGAGCAAACAATAAATATAGCAACTCAAAGGTTCTTAATACCAAAACAGACTTTTTGGTCCCTGATAGAAACATCTGGTACTGTTAGAATTTGTTGAACGAATAGTTTTATAAGTATGCCGATTTTTAGTTTCTTACGTCGTCTGGGAGCTTTAGAAAGCTCTGGAAAGGAAACATTGCTTAGGAAAGATATATTTAAATTCATAAATATAGATCCACGTATTTTCGCTCCCTAATAGAGATTTCAAAATCTGGCTCCGTTAGGATTTGTAGGACGAATAGGGTTATAATTAAGCTGAATTTTAATTTTCTATGTCTTCTGGGAGCTTTAGAAAGCTCTGGAAAGAGAAAAAATTCTTAGAAAAAGACACATAAATCCTCTTATATCCGCTCCCTGATAAAAATTCAAAATATGGCTCCATTAGGATTTGTTGGACAAAAAGTTTTATAATTAAGCCAAATTTCAATTTTCTACGTTGTTTGGTAGCTTCAAAAAGCTCTGGAAAGAGAAAAAATGCTAAGCAAATTATGTATCTAGATGACTAAAAGATAATTATGTTTCAAAATTGTAGAAAAAATCATCTAAATTTTAGTTAGCAAAAACAGAAACCATGGCTTAATATGGAGATAGTATATTAATTAAATTTCAATTGAAACGATTCTGCAGGTGAAACTTTTTTAACACAACACCTTTAAAATATAAAGGAAATATTGGATCAAAATATTACAGAATAAATTCCAATTTAGACTTAAATTATATTTTAAAAACATAAGAAATCAGTCTTTATGAATATTTAAAAATTATTCCTAAATTTTCAAATATCACTATCACTATTTAGTACATGTTTTCTGAAATAAAATGCTATTTTTAAAACCGGTTTTTTGTGTTTAAAAAAACTTTTGCTATAACTTGAAAGTGTATATTTCATCGGAGCCATTCTGCTATTTGGCACTTACAGAAATAACACCTTTACATATTTAACACTTTAAGAAACTGAAGTTCGCCAATTAGGGAATGTAATATTTATATGATCTTTTGTTAACAGTTGTGGGATTTTTTGTGTAACAATTCAGGTAATAAGTTAGTTATTGTTAATAATAACTTGATAAATAATTTACCTAGTAATAAATATTACTACATTACAAGGATTACAAAACCCATTTTGTTATACACGTCTCATTCTTCACTGAAACTAATAATATAAATATTTAATAATGTTAATATTTATTATAAAAAACGGAACTGCAAACTGTATAAGCTACAGAAAGAACCATGTAAAATTTGTTACGTTAGTTTGAACTAAGGGGCGGATTTACATGCCCCTTTCATTTTAAAAAAGTAAAAGAAAATTTTGCTCTAATTATTTTATTTCCCTTATTATTGCACATTAAAAAGGAAATCATATGACAATAAACATTTTTTTAAACAGGAAAAACAAGCTAATCATGTTTAAATTAAGGATTTAATAGATTTATTGATTTAAAATATACCCCCCCAAGTATGTTTTAAAAAATGTATAATATGCACTGAAATTTTCAATAATTTACACTTATGTAAATGTTAATTTCTAAAAGCATATTTTAGGGGCTAATTTTTTACATATAAATGCTTAGTTTGAACCCTTAAAAAATGTCAAAATTTTATATGGATAAATTGACGATACGAATTTTTTATCGTGACACATGCAGTTAATATATTGAATCACAGGAAGGAAACCGAAGATGAATTTAATTTTTTTTTCGTATTTACCTTTACAATGTGTATCGTTTGCCAAATATTCTACATAAAAATTTTCAAAAAATGTTGCTTGACACACTCTTTTGTTCATGTGTGCACAGCAATGTTTGCCATCAAACTAAATTTTCAATTAGACAGTGAGTTTGTGTAAATACAAATAATTTTCGGTCTTCACGAGCGTTTTTCTTGTTCGCACATCGAACAAAATTTTGTGCGCACATACAACTTGTTCATGTTTTGTTCTTGTTCGCACAATTGTTCGAACAACCACGTCTGCCATCAAACGTCATTTTGTATGCGGAAGAAGATGCGCTGCATGTTAAAGTATAGAAGCTACACTGACGGCAAACCAAAAATTATGATTTGTTTGACAAATGTTCTGCCCATTGAAAACAAAATGAAAAAAAATGTGTGTGTTGCTCTGCCGATGTTTTGTTCTTGTACAAACAAGAAAAAGGCTAGTCTGGATGTAGCGTAAGTCCCTACATGCAAAAAGCATCGAAGCGAAACTGACATCGAACAAAAATTACGATTTGTAGAACTTATTCCACTAGTTTCATTTCGCCATGCACACTATGTAAGAACCTAGGCGAATTCAAACAGGTCACCTCAGCTAATTAATTGTTAAAGGCTCAACTATATAGAATACTCGTGCTAAAGATTAACAAGAGACGAAACTAATTGTCAAAAACCTAAGTCGGTTGTCAAAAACCTAACTCATGCAACAACAAAATACATGTAATCAAATACATTTTGTTGTTGCCAAAAGAAAATAAAAACACATTTTTGTTTACAAAACAACAATTTTGTTTAAATGTCAATCGAGAATTTCGTCTCTATATGCTACTCTATGACTCGTGCTTCAACTGCAACTGACAGCTGTAGTAAAACACACGCATTTATATGGAACTAACCCAAATCAGTACGCCAAACTTCTGCGTGAAGTACTTCAAAGATGAAAAATTTTCAACTTTGAAGTGCCGAAGTACGTAAATACATTTTGTCGGTTGTTTTATTCTTATTTTAATATATTTTCGTTGAGTCGGAAATTTCAATTTGAAATTCATTATTTCAACTGAGAATATAATTTAATTTTTACATGTTTATATTTTATTATATAAAATTTTAATAACAAAACAATGCAACGACTGGGTTAATATCACTTATGCGTTGCGTAGCTGTCAGTCGCAGTTGTAGTTGAGCCTTAAGTGCAGAAGGCTTGTAACCATGGTACATTGAACAGGTAACGGTATAAAATTAGCTAACAATTTTTTGGCATCGTCTATTTTCACCAGATTACTGTCAAAACTTGTTTACATTGCTTTCTATATACGCAGTTTGACATTATTTGCTTTCTATATATGCAGTTTGACCAAAAACAATAATCAGCTGTTTAACTAGGTGCCTTATATAGATTCGCACTGATTTTGACTTGATAAAAATTTCTCTAATATATACGCTATGTAATGTCTACATTAGATAATTTCTTATCAAGACAAACGTCAAAATTAATATGAATTTATGGAAGGTGGCAACAGTTGCATAAAAACAACAATACGGCCATAGTATAATAATAAAGTATACTCGTAAGACCATCTGTTTTACAATTTTTTCATTGGCAAACCTCGCGGTACTGTCAAATTGTTTTTGTATTCACATGTAAAATATTTTTTGAGTTTTTTTCTCTTGCTCTCTTTCGTTCTCTCATTTTTCCGTTCAAAGCATTCTGACATTGTGGGCAGTAGTTTTACACTAACAAAATACAAGCAATTTTTGTTTTTGTAGATGTGCGAGTACTTTATTATTTTACTATGAATACGGCGAATTCATGATTGTTTTTTATGTATGCAGTTTGGCAGCTGTAACAACAAAAAAATAATAATCAGCAGTTTAAGAAAGATTATATAGTATCATAGTAAAATAATAAAGTACTCGCACATCTACAAAAACAAAAATTGCTTGTATTTTGTTAGTGTAAAACTACTGCCCACAATGTCAGAATGCTTTGAACGGAAAAATGAGAAAACGAAAGAGAGCAAGAGAAAAAAACTCAAAAAATATTTTACATGTGAATACAAAAACAATTTGACAGTACCGCGAGGTTTGCCAATGAAAAAATTGTAAAACAGCTGGTCTTACGAGTATACTTTATTATTATACTATGATATAGTATAATTGGAAAGTATACTCATAAGAACAGCTGTTTAGGCAGCCACAATTTACAACCACCATCTAGCTTTGTTCTACTTGTGTATTTTAGCCTCTCATTTATTTGCTCACTCTCTTTGTCTCGCTCTCAATCTGAATGCAGCGCAGTGAATTTACAAACAGGGCTAAATGAAACTGCACTGCAAACTGCTGCTGACTAAATGTAATCAACACCATAACAAACAGTGCATTCTAAATAATCAGCTGATTATGGCAGCACACACTGCTGCTGACTACGCGCTATTGTAATTTGGGCTTAATACAAAAATAATCAGCTGATTAAATGTCACCTTCTTTATATTTATATTTCATTCATAATCTGAAATGTTTTGACATTTTATAATTATTTATAATTTAACGGAAACAAAAAATGTGTATACATAAACAATTTTAGACAATTTTGGAGATGACACCAATAAAGCCCAAATTACAATAGCGCGTAGTCAGCAGCAGTGTGTGCTGTCATAATCAGCTGATTATTTAGAATGCACTGATTGTTATGGTGTTGATTACATTTGGTCAGCAGCAGTTTGCAGTGCTGTTTCATTTAGCCCTGTTTCTAAATTCACTGCGCTGCATTCAGATTGAGAGCGAGACAAAAAGTGTGAGCAAAATAAATGACAGCAAAATAATTTGGTTATACACAAGTAGAATAAAGCTAGATGGTGGTTGTAAATTGTGGCTGCCTACGATGTATTGCAATTATAACGGCAGCAACATGTTGTACTGACAGTGATCAGCTGATAATTTTTGCTGATACTGTTGCTGACTACGCGCTAGTAATTTGGGATTAAGTATGCGACTAGTTTTGTACAGCCTAAATCATAGTGCAATAAGAAAGTGAATTTGTAAGCACAGCTGATTTGGAATTTTCTCATAAACATACCTAGCGAAACTATACATTTTTTTTTTTTTTTTGTATTCGTATGTTGTATTTTTAGCCGCGTTTATTTACTCTTCTTCTTTGTGAGTTAAATTATATTTGAGATAATGAATCTCCGAATGCGAAAATTTTTGTTATATATAAATAATATTTTTTTCTATGCATATTTAATGAAAAAGTGTTATTCAAAAGTCGTAAAACGCACATTTGGTGTGCATTTAAAAAACCTTTTGCAATATATGAGTGCTACTATATACAATTAAAACTAATGTGAAGAATTCCTAAAAATATTTATTAAATGAAAAAAGAAAACACACGTTTTCCAAAGTACTAACTCAATAGCAACTGTGAATCATGTGGACAAATAAATACAATATCTAATAAAATACAGGGTATCAAAGTAAGTAATCTGAGATTAATTTAATTTTAATAAATCTATTCTATCTTTTCGACTTGAACAGTACTAAGAGTAATACTATAATGAGCTTTAAGGATTATATTTTCGGAAAAACAAGATGGAGTGATGAAATTAACATCAATATTTATTAAAGGGCTGCGCAAACACATTCATTTTCTTGCCGGCGTAAAACATTCACTTCAATGAACTCTGTTATAGTGAAAAATTATGTATATAGATAAGTATACCATTCATTCATTATAAGAAAGTGTGAGTAGATAAAACGAAAATAAAAAAACAATTCTGTGTATGTTTTGGCAATGATCGTAGGCTAACAGTTACTTCGTTGTGAGTTTTTTTTCGCTGTTCGTATCAACTTCACTCAGTGTACGACCATTTTCATGAATAATTCGAATTATCAGTAGATACTATGAATGTTTATGCTTTATGTGATGGATATTATGTTTTGCTTGTTTGGTGGTTGCTTTATAACGTAGTAAAAAAAAATACAGAAGTTTTTGGTAACATTCTAAAGATTTTACATATTGATACATATATGTAGTTACAAAATGAAATATTGGGATATTTAAATTGTATTTTTATTTATAATACATCAATTAAATTTGTTATAATTTTCTATTTTATTAAAAAAAAAAATAAATAATTAAAGAAGAAAATATTTAAATTAATCAAAATTAAAAGAAATATTTTTTCTTAAGAAGATATTCATACGTTTTTATATGATTATTGTAATCTTAAGTAATATTCATATATATTTTATTTAAATGAAAAAAATTCAACAAATTTTTATGATTTTGATTGCAAAATAATATATTTAAATAGAAAAAAAAAAAAAATTATTTTCATAATTTTATTAAGCCAAAACTCCAAAGAAATAAAAATATTCCGCCACAGAAGGTTTGAAAAAAAGTTACATAGTTTTTTTTCAAATATTTAAGTATAAAAATGAAAATATTACTTATTTTTATTATTCCAGTCAAATTTAAAAATATTACAAAATATTAATGATGATCAAAAATATTCAAATATTTTCTAAGAATAGAAAAATTTAAATGTTTTGAAAAATATTTTTTAAAATTGAATATAAAATATAGATTAATTGTATTCAACCTAAGGAAATAAGATATGTATATTTTCAATTTAGTTGAAGACTTTGGAATTTGATTTAAAATTTTTATTTTATGTGACAAATAGAAAAATATTTAAAAAAATTGATTTCAAATTATTTTCAAGCAATTGAAGAATATTTTACATTTTTTTATTTTACATCTAAAATATAAATAAACTACATAAAATAATTTATTTTTAACAAATACTTTAGATGAAAATATTCACAAACATTCAAAACTTAATATAATATATATAAACGCCTGAAATAATAATTATTAGTTTAACAGAAAAAAAACTTATTTTCATCAGAGAAATACAAAACAAAATAATGGAAAATTTTACTTTCAATAAAAATCAAATAATAATTTCTTAAACAACTATCAAATTTTCATATAACATTTAAATTAAGTTGATAAAGTTTAAGATATAAATTGACTATTTTAAAAGTAGATATGTCACTGAAAAAGGTATAATCAATTCGGTGCGGATCAATGTATTTCAACTTGTAAAACAACAAAACACGTATGCTATACCCTACAGTAACAAAAAGGTCACAACTCGTCCATTAGTAAACAAACAACCAAAACTTCATATTAAAGAACACACATGTACAAACTAATGTATTGCTCTGTATTTTTTGTATTTCTTTATGGGTAGTACACACATGTACGAACTCATATATGGCTTTTGATCTTTTTTTTTGTGCTTCTTTGGTGGTGGATTTTGTTTTTGCTTTTGCCACGCACTTTTTATATACAAATAAAAACAAAAGCGAAAAAGAAAATACAATGAATTATCTATTTCATTGCACAATGAAATCGTATACAACATATCCACACAACTCACATAGGTTCTGTACTATATGGTTTTGTATTCTCTACTCATATGTTTTGAGTTTTCGTGGTCAGTTATTGTGGATAATACTCATTCATTCATTTCATAATGAAAAAGCACACAACATGAACTAACTGTTTTTACGATGAATGTATTCAGCATTCATTTTTCGGCATTCATGCAGCCCTTTAATATTTATATGTAACGTTTGCTTTTTTACCCCTGATAAAGCATACAAAAAATCGAAGATAATTTTTTATTTTCTTGTACTCTTTATGTTTTCAAATATGCTAACTCTAAAAAATGCTCCAATTTGTACCAATTATATAAAAATTCCTGCCACTGTATTATAACCAAAAACAAATCTTTGTTCTAGACAAACATACCATTTACTTGAAAAACGTTTGCTATGCATTTTTGTTTTGCTTAAATATTTAAATTGCTTTTAATTTGGTTACCAACAAATCTACAAAAAGAAAAAAAAACAATGTCACTGTTTTTTTAAATGAATACCTAAAAAATCATGTTGACAGAATCCGACACTATGTTTGTTGCTTGCTTTGGAAACTGAAACTAGGATTTGAATTTATATAAGCAAAAAAAAAACAATAATAACAGACTTTTTGTATTTATACCCTACAACACCATATATTATTGGGGTATTATGGGTTTGTTTGATGCTTGTAACACACAAAAAAAATTTGTCCTTAAATTGGACCACTATAAACCTTTACTCTACCGTAAATGAAGCGAATCAGCTGACACGTTTTGCTTATGAGGTTTATGTGTGTATGTGTACTCAAAAACATAAATGTAACGTAGTAATCCTGCAGTCAAAGGTGACTGTCCGAAACCGGTTACTTGACTGACGACATTGGGTCACCACTAGTCACTTTACCTATCACCTGACTAGTACTTTAACATGGGGATGTCCTAGGAAGGAGTGTATCGCCACAATAGGACCAAATGGTGGCGATATAGTGACTAGTACGAAAAAGTCAATTCATACTAGTCCTTTTACTTGTGAAATTGAGTCAGTCACCTGACAATCTTTTTAACTGGTCACTTTACTAATCACCTGACTAGTCACTTTAACATGGGGGTGTCCTAGGAAGGAGTGTATTGCCACCAAAGGACCAAAAGGTGGCGATATAGTGACTAGTACGAAAAAGTAAATTTTTAAATTAGTAATTTTCAGAATGTAAAAAAAAATAAGATTTTTTTGCGTATATTTTTTTATTTCTATTCTTTTTTTATTTATGTTTTATAGTCATACGCGCTAACCACTCAGCCACAGAGCATTCTTACATACATTGCACTATTTGTTGTTTTAATGAGAGATGACACCTTTGTGAGCGTGAGGTGTCTGTTGCTTCCACTTTATTTACCCTTTGGAAGTCGATCCTTTTACTGGTGAAATTAAGTCAGTCACCTGACAATCTTTTTAACTGGTCACTTTACTAATCACCTGACTAGTCACTTTAACATGGGGATGTCCTAGGAAGAGGTGTATTGCCACCAAAGCACGTTGGGGTAAAAGGGGTCGAAAGTGGCGTTTAATTGAATTTTGAAAATTAACTTTTTTAAATAAAATTGGATACCGAATAAAAATTGACAAAATTATGTATCAATAACGATAAAAGTCATTAACGTAGGTTGCGTGGTTTTTGGGTACTGAGCTGTCAAAGTTCAACATTTTTTTATATTTAAAGAAAAGAGGAAAAAATTAAATTTTCATGAACTTTCGGTGAATTTTTCTTTAATAAAAAGTGCTTTAAAAAAAATTTTAAAATGGAACCATCAACAACAGGTATTTTAGTTTACTTTTATGCAAGAATTTGTAAATTATTTTTTGTCCTGGTATTTTTTGTTAATTTTTTGAAAATAGTCCAAAAATGCACAAATTTTCAAATTTCATGGAATGCAACTAAAAATATAACAAGACTTTTGTTCTGAACAATTGTCTGAAAAATATTACATATTGTCTACTTAAATATTCTGAAATAAAATCGTGCGCATATTTTACCCGATTTTAGAAATTTACATTTTTGTGAAAAAACTCAAGTTGCTCCAAATCAAAAACAGGTTAAGTGCAGATTTTTTTATTATTTTACTTTGTTTTATTTTTCGTTATTTCACTATTGTTTTTTGTTATTGTTTTGTACAATTATTTTAAATAAACAAAATAATTTTACTGCTTAATACAGTCGAACTCAGTTAAAATGAACATGATTTCATGTAATGTTCTTATATTCTACAAAGTGATGTGTCTTATATTGGTACTTGGTATTTAATATTGAAAAATTCAGGAACAATGCGAACAATACAGCCAGATACTAAGTTGATAAGTATCCATGGTATTGTATGTCTCCTATCCTCCATAAGTTTTTTATTCACGGCCCAGAAATTATAAAACATGCTCTTCTACGAAATGGCCAACTTTCTGAGACACCCAAGAAGCAAGAAGAAAAGATTTCAAAAATTACCGGAAATATTTTTCACGAAAATGTAGTAGACAAAAATCAAACGAAGATATATTTAATAGACTTTTGATAAGTTCCGATCCAATCAAGTATGGGGAAAAAGTATAAAATAAAACATATAGACCTACCACAATCCGCAGTTGATTATTCTCACTGATGACGATATTTTTTTTTTTTTTTTTGTATGAAAACATTACCATTCTGCAAAGAAAGCCTTAGAATTCTAAAAATGAATTTGTTTACTTACTAATAAATAATAAAGTCAAAAGTGATCACTAAAGTACTGATATCACTTTTTCTGAAGTATGCTTACCCTGCGGGAAATTTGTGGTAATTGCAGTAATGGACCGGTTTCTCTGTACCAGTTGAGTACCAATTGACACCTAACTCGTCACCTAAGTTCCAATTGAGAACCAGTTGACACAAACACACTCACTATTAACATGCTCGTTAAGTGCGCAAATAGCAACTCGCGCGCAATAACAATCAGTGGCTGAGTGGTAAGCGTTGAAGACTATAAAACATAATATACGTCAGATGAACATGGGTTCGATCCGGGGTGCCGCCATCGACATTAAGGAAAAATTACAAAATTAAAATAAACATAATTTAATAAAATTAATGTTTACCGAATTTTTATAAAATTTTTATTACAATAATCGTTACTGAACCTGTCCTCTTGGACCTGTCCTAGGACCTATCCTGTGACCTGTCCCAAGGGGCTAATTAGCCACCTCCAATGACAACCCCATGTAAAAGTGACAGGTTCTTCTCATATAAAGTTCCAGAACTGGGACCGGTCACTAGCCCTGAGAACCTGTCACGTGACTAGTTTTGAACCGGTTCTCTTTACTCTAGGGTATTTTTTGACATGTTTAACCCCAATGTATAGACAGACGGACGGACATTACATATCAGGCAGAAAAAATGTGTAAGATTCTTGTAATGCATTTTTTTTTTTTTTCTAACTAGTAAAAATCAAACAAGTTGTGATTATAAAAATATCGATTTCACTTTTCCTTAAAGTAAGCGGCCATTTTAGATCAATTTTTTCACAATGTACAGACAGATGGACGGATGTTGCCATTTAGCCAAAAAAGATCATAGAGATATAATGGTACATTTTTTTACTAACTAGTAAAGAAAAAAACAAGTTGCAGTTATTAAAATATTCATATCGTCCTTCCTTGAATTATACGGCTTTCTTCTAGCCAATTAATCCTAATGTATAGACAGACGTACGGACACTACCATTCTGCCAAAAAAAATCGGAGTATTTTTAAAGTTTATATTTTTTAACTAACTAATAAAAAACAAAACATGTTGTGATTATTAAAATATTGATATCGCCTTTTCTTGAATTATGCGGCCATTATAGACCCATTTTTTTTTTTTTTTTTTCAATATATAGACAGACGGACGGACATTACTATTCTGCCAAAACAAATTCAAGAGTTCTAAAAATATCTTTTTTTACTAATTAATTGATAAGATATTAAATCATGATCATATTCATACCACCTTTCTCTGAATAATACGGCGATTTTAGACCCATTTAATCCTAAGGTATAGACGGACGGAAAGACATTACCATTCTGCCAAAAAAAAATCCTAAAATTCAAAAAATAAATTTTTTTACCTAATAATAAATATAAAAATAGATCCTCATCATTAAAATATTGATATCACCTCTCCCTGAATTAAGCGCCATTTTCGACCCCTTTTACCCCAACGTGGAAAGGACCAAAAAGTGGCGATATTGTGACTAGTACGAAAAAGTAAAAAAAAAAAAAAAACAAATGCAGAATAATTGATTTCTTTATTAATTTTAAAATCCTAATTAGGAAGACTAGTACCGCAATTCCGTAACTTTTTTCATTTACTACCGATATCGTTAATTAACGAAATTTTTCGGTTTACGAAATAGCTGTCGTAAAACCATAACGATAAAGAAGCTGATTTAGGGCCGTTATTATAACTTACCTATAAGGTATCAGATAGTTAAAGGTAAGATAAACTAAAGTGAACGATAAAGTGAGCTTTATTTACTTTAGGTTATTACAACTTGGTTTTAAAAAAAATTTTATAATTTTGATAATACGGCAATATCAAAGCAAAAACCGACTACTTTTGGCCACTTAACGTAGTGGCAACATGTACTATTTGAACGTAACTGTCACTAACGGAAATATAAACAAATAAAAAACAATTAAATTTTTAAAATAAATGAGTTTAAACTAACTAAAAGACAAGGCCAGAGCAAATATAAATATAGACAGACAAATTACTAAAAACTACAGCGGAATAAATATGATTTTATTTATTTCTTTTATAAAGCAGAAAATATGGCAGCTCTGAATACATAAACCTTCCGATAAAAGTTAAATGTCAGATGTTCTTACCTTTAGCTTATTGGTCACTTTTGGCTTAACTTATACTTATAACAACCAAAAACAGTTAAAATGAACGATAACATCCTAACTTTAGTTATTGGAAAGTTATAATAACGGGCCTTAGGCTATTAAATATATTTTTAATTTTGATAACATTGTTTTATAAATAATGTAATTAGAAAAAATATAATGAATAATAAGTGCTTTCTTTTTTCGTAAAAGTTTTCGTTTATTAAATGTTTTTACTGAATTTTATCAAAAATTTAGAGATTAAAAAGAGAGTTTATAACTGAGTTTTTAGAATTTTGAAACTGATTTGTTCTTTATAAGTTTTAATTACATTCAGTTCTTAGTGAGTTTTTTTTAGTGAAAAATTTATTTTACTGAACATACAGAATTTTGGTAAAATTTTTAATTTTTAATAAAAAATTAAATTTTAAGAAAAATTTCAGAATTTTTTAAAAATTTTGATTCTTACTAAAAATTTCTCCTTTTTAGAAAATTTTCATTTATTTGCAAAAAAATTTAATTTTTAAAAAATTAGAACTTTTGTGAGAATTGGTATTTTTAGAGGAAATAAAATATTTGAATAATTTGTTTAAACGAAAAATATTAAGGAGTTTAAAAACATAAGTTTCCGTAGTTATGTTATTTTAAAATTTAAAGCATATTTTTAATGAACGGGCCTAATATAAGAAACATTTAACATTAAATTAATTTTAAAAATATTTCCAACAACATACCATACAAATACTCATATTGGTTAATTGTTGGAAGACAATCTGCACACATTTATATAATATTTACACTTTTTTCAAATTTTATATATATATATATATATATATATATATATATATATATATATATATATATATATATATATATATAAAACATTATTAACTTTTTTCTTACAAACTAAAATACTTAAGACTCTGTTAAGCACCATGGAGTCAAAAAACTGATATTTGACGTTAGTCAAGTAACCCAACCTGTACTGCCAATGGATGAACTATTCACTTTTTTGACGTTTTTGTGACATAAAAAAACCAATCGCCACCTCCACGCTCACCAAAGGGTCAATAAAGTATAAATCGCCACTTCCACGCTTTCAAAAGAGTCAATAAATGGTGCTATCGCCACCTCAACGCTTTCAAAAGAGTCAATAAATGGTGCTATCGCCACCTCAACTCTTTCAAAAGTGTCAATAAATAGTGCTATCGCCACCTCCACGCTCACCAAAGGGTCAATAAAGTATAAATCGCCACCTCAACGCTTTCAAAAGAGTCAATAAAAGGTACGATAGCTTAACTATCGTTCACAATATATGCGAAATTAGGGTGTATAAAAAAACGTACACATTTGAATGAGTCAGGTGGGTTGTCACAAATGGACTTTACTGTGCTAAAGCGGGTGAATTGACACCGAAAAAACTGCTGGGAACCTAATCAAAATAGGTCACTCTACGTTTTTACGTGACAGCTAAAAAGCAGTGTTTACAGTTTTTTATTTCAATATACATACTAAATCTGCGTAAAAATTGCTGTAAAAAGTTTATCAATTGGATAATTTGGTTTGTTGTTTTCTTTTGTTAAAAAAAAAAAATTAAATAAAGCGTACAGTTGAATCAATAATTTAAAAGTGAAAATTTTTCCCATAAAAGCACAAAATTCGTTTTAAAAACAAATCGCAAAAATACAAACCAATAAACAAACAACAACAAAGTTTTTTCTACATTTATGTTTTTTGAGTAATTATTAACTTACGTTCCGTTTACATATACGTTTTTAAATTTACGGTAGAGTAACGGAGCCTTAAGAATTACTTTTTAGTTTATTTAACAATGTACGTACAGCTGGTTATAAATGTAAAACTTATGCAAAAAATATAGACCACAATATTAAAAATAAGTTAAGGAAACTTTTCGATTGTGATTTTTTTGACACAATTATAAATTTCATTGAAATTTTTAATTTTTTTTTTTTTTAATTGAATTATAAATCCTCCTTTTTAAAAATTTCGAAAATTGCTGTGACTAACACATAAAGTCGTGTAGGACATCATGTGTTTGGGTTTAACCGGTTTTGAATGACTTACTTGTTAAATGTATTAGTTTGGTTGATGTTGTTATTTTGGATTTACTTTCGTAAACAAGTGTCATTAAAAACTGTATCGTCATTAACTCATAACAAGAATGAGCACAAAATATGTATATCTTGCTAAATTTTATTATAAATACATATTATAAGAAAATTCAATTTCTAATAGTACAAGTTCGGAAAACAATAAGTAAATTACAATTTTTTCTTATCAATTCCATATTGTTATATTAGTTATAAGGTTCCCGGCAAAACTATAAGGTCACTTTTCATTGCACCGTGTATGAAAAAGTACAAGGGGTATTTAATGGTACTACTAGCTAAAATATTTATTACTAAAAGGTGTTCCTATATACATCGTTTGGCATCATTTATTTAACATTTAATTTTTTTATAGACAAAAGTGTTGAAAATGTGAACTTTCCAGTGAGTCAAAATGATAAGTTCAGTTCATTTCTTTTTCACTAAAATCATAGTTTTTGCAATTTATTCCTTGACTATATTTATTGACTTATAGAAGTGTTTAGGAAGTGAATTATTTAAATTCCAGAAGTGTTCCTAGGAATTCATCCCGCCCAGCTTTAAAAATTTCCACTTTTATCTATCTCTCATAATTCTACGATCGTTTTGCAAGATAAAAGTGCACAACTAATTCTAAAATGATCTAAGTAAAATTGAATTAATGTTAAAAATGTGAAAATGATAAGATTCCTGCATAAGTGACATTCTAAGATCCTCAAAACGGTTCTAAGTATATCTACAATCCAATTCCTGCCGGCTGTCGCTATTAGGACCTTGAAATATGTACGAGCTAAGGAGGTAAAACTAATATTATTATTATTATTACAAGCGAAACGTACATCTGGAGTGTAAATCTTGCTATGAACCAACCACTCCATTATATGGATTAAACCGGAAAAATTCCGAAACAAGAGTTGCATGCATCATAATACTAGATTTGTGTTAATTCCGGCAAAAACTAATAGAATTGGGAGCAACCCACTGTCATGTTGTTACTCCACGACTAAAATTATAATAGCTTTAGCTAGGTTGGCAGCTCCTGGCTGAGGAACCTTCGAATTTCATGGAGCGTAATTATTTTCTCTTACTAAAGTTTTTTTCATTGTAGTGATTTCAAACGAAGAGATGCTGATAAAATCAAACATTTTCAATGGACTTGTCCTAATTGTAGAACAATAAGCATTGAGTTTTATAACTTCTTTATATAATATAAAGCAGCATTTAATGGCATTAGAAACTATTTTATAGTTTTGCAAGTTAACTAAACATGGTGAACTTTTAATAAACTTAGACAATTTTGCATCCTCTCCTAAGCCGAAACGTAAAAGAACTTCTAAATCAATTTCGATTTCTCCGTCTTATTTAAAGTATTTCCTCTGAAAGAATTTAATTTAACTATATATTTATAAATTTGCCTTGAGATAAAATTTTTTACCCAACGCATTGCACAATTGCCTTTCATCTTTTGTAATTTAAATAGTGTCTTCTGAGTCTTTCACTGCCAGTACAATTCCAGGATATGTATGATATACTGAGACTCACATTTTCGGATGCTATTTCCAATAGTGATCCCATTTCAAAAGTTGACAACATTGAAATTGATGATGAACTGATGGAAAAAAGATTTAATAATCCCAGCAATTAAAAGAAACCGAGTAGTTTGAGAGGATTTAAATATATTAACTAAAATATATCTTAACTTTTTGAGATCGTTAATTACCAAGATTAATGTAAACAATATTGATGTTCCGATCGACAAAATTAAGCATATTGATTTCTCCGTTCCTGCCAAAAGAGAAATTGATTTTTCCATTCCCGCTATGTTCAACTTTCATAATTAGTTCTCCATTCCTGCTTCTACATCACTCTAAGAAGAAAATGAATGCAATGAAGAAGAATACGTTGAAGGAGAAATATATGGTGAAGACCACGATATTGACATAGAGGTCGAAGGGGAAGTAAACAAATATAGCAAAGAAATGGACCCGTCATGATAATAAGTCCATTACACCGCTAATAGTTATTGATGACGTACATGATGCAAGTAATACTACTACATAAAAGAGATAACAACCGACTCAAGCAACAATGACCATGCTACCGTCCTGATATTAGCACCCTTTCAGACGGATAAATGCGTCTGGTTCTTGGGGACTTTAATGCCCACCATCAGCACTGGCACTCTAATTTAGGGGAAGACCAGAGAGGTGGAGTATTTGCGGACCAAATTGACGAATCTACCTTGTGTACACTTAAAGATGATGCCCCCACAAGGGTTATGGGTAGGGTATCGATTCGAATAATTGTTCGAAGAATTTAAAAATGCTACTTTTCGAATAACGAATAGTTCGAATATTTTTATGTCGAATATTCGAATAAAACGAATAATTTTATTTTTTATTATTTTACTTCTTTTAGCTTATTTTTTAATAATTTGTATAAACATAAAATATTTTACAACTACTTAATTTAAATAATTAAAATTTTATTACACAAATTTTAATTATTTAAATTGTTATTAACACAACTAAAAGCTGTAACAGGGACTTCTTGTCTCCAGTAGCTTTTTCACTTAACATATTACACCATATTGAATTATAGAAGAAGAAAAATAGGTGTAAGTAATAATTTTTTTCAACAATCTCTTTGAAAATAAAAGAAAGGTTTTTGATGATTGATTAAAAAAATTAAAACGTATAAATTTAGAGATCAACAAAACTTAAAAAATGTAAGTTGTACATAAAATTAGCAGTGTATGATTAAAAATATCTGTGTATAAAAAATATATATTTTTTACAATGAGCTTTGTATGGAAATACTTTATCAAGAGCGGTAATTATCCTCTCCGTACGTCCCACAATATTGAAATAGAAATTCATGAAGAACTACCAACAACATTAACAGCTTCAATCGGTCCAATGTTGCGATTTATTTAAAACCAAACTCTATATTCCCTTGAAGAAATTATATGCAGAAGTGTAGCAGAAGATAATATGTCAGAACGTGCTTTTAAGAAATCAGAAGTTATAACGGAATTTTTCAATTCCAGAAACGTTACAGCAAGAAGTTATAATTCTAAAAACAAATCCTTTAAACAGTTTAAATTCGGACTAGAACAATTAAAAATAAAAAGAATCGCTTCTAACATTTGCTATTTAGACTTTTTGTATATTACGATGAATTGTTAACTGTTAAGTTGTTTTTGTTTTCCTTTTACAATAAAATATTTGAAAACTTATCAAAATTTAAAATTTTCATTTTATATTTTGAATTATTCGAACAATTCGAATAATTTTAAATGCGTGATGGAATAATTTGAATAAACCAAAATGTCTTATTCGTTTTATTCGATTATGGTTAATTACGGTAACTCGCCCGACATTTCAATAGCGAGTCCTGGTGTGATCAACTGTGCAATCTGGCGAGCAGATGTGTTACAGATTTACGTGGGTACCTGCCTTGCGACCATACCCCACAGTGGTCTTAACACCGGGTGAGTACAATGCGCCTACTAACGCCCCCAGATGCAGCAGATTGCCACAACTGAGTACCAATTTGAAGACATGTATTTCGACATGACTTCCCCCTTGGTTAAGGGCGGAGCCTATCTAAAACTCCTGCCGTTCTATGGGTTACGGCACCCAGTTGGAAAATGCAACTGCACGCATGGCCCGCCACATATCAAACAGACATCGACATGCAGGGACATACACAAATTGACACACAGACAATTAACAATCGCCCTCACGGGCGACTTATTGGCCACATGATGTGACTCCGGCAATGGACATCACGAACGAAAGACAAACACTCACGACACTTGACTAAGCCACCCTCACGGGTGACCCAGCAACTCCAGAAGGGAGAGAAACCAAAAAGGAACACACAGGACATAGAACTAACAACGATATATCAGACGAAGTCAACAGGAACCGCAGCAACCACAAATCATCATCCGGGATCGGCAAGAACAACCGCAACAGCTGGAGCAGACATCAGGCACAGAAGAGGTAACATCGGTGTCATCCGAGTCCAACAACTAAGGGTGGCTTTATAGGTGACTACCCACACTAAGTCTCCTACTTCTCCTAACAAACACTTCACGCGCAAACGCACCCAACCTTCTAAATGTCCTATCGTTTTCTAAGACCCTGCTATAATCCCATCCCGCCCCGGTATGAGTTATGCCCATACCATCTAAATCCCTAATGTAAAGACATATAGTGATTACATGCCACGAATCTTCCTGTCCCCTCCCACACCCACATTCCGGAGAGTCTTTTATGCACCTAGCAGAACCTGAAGTGCGTCAGTCGAAACCGTCCGGCATACTGGCATACACCTTAGCATAGCAACCCACTGACACGACAAGACCTTGTTCCTGTCAACAACAGACATAACTATCTCTTACCATACAGGAGCGTCAAACGCTGCGCAAGCAACGAATAGACCCTCATATATGGTACGTGCAGCACATCTGCTAAGGCCCCAGTCACTCCTAAGGATGCGCCCGACCTTACCTACAACAGCAGTCAACTTGTCCCTAACATAAGAAAGATGAACCAAAAAGTTCATCCTCTCGCCTATCATTATTCCCAGATACTTGATCTCAGTCGCATATCTGAGACTAACGTTGCCAGATCGAATGAGTGGAGGACGACGTCCATCGCCACTTCGACGCCTGCACAATCGCCAAACTCACAGACGTCACGCATGACCTCCTAACCCTTAGTCTCACCCTTAGTCTCTAGCTCATAAAGCCACCGGTAGTGTATGGCTCCTGCACCAATGCGAAAACCGCACTCTTACTGCGCATCGCCTGCCCCAGTTCGCACACGACTGAATATGCCCGTTGGCAATTAAGCTGGATGATCCGCAACTCCATACTAGTGTCAAGCGTTCACTCTGGTAACCCTAGCAGCAAAAACAGGGCATGCTGATGACATCATCATATGGTCCGCCGGTAGACTCTTGAACGCACAATTGCGACAGCGCAACTCATTTGGGCACTGTGTAGCCCAGTAGCCAACAGAGCCACAACGACGACAAACGTCCTCATTCAATTTGCACTCCCGCACTCGATGGTCGAAGCTCAGGTATCTGCAACACGCCTGTAACGCGTCTTCCACCCGCACATGGAACCTAAACCATTTGATGTACACACCAGAAGTAACTAGTACATCCTTCACTCGTTCAGTGCACTCCAATACGACATTTACCTGAGCTCCTCCACTACCGACTTTCCACGGATCACTAGCCAGGCGAATGCTCCTCCTGTAGGCCTCCTGCGACAGTGAGCCCTTAAGGTTCATCTCTCATCAGGCGAGATTTCCAAATGCAACCTTAGGGCCCAGCTTGTCCTGCACGCTCACTTCCAAGCCGACTTCCGCGAACTTTGCGTTTTCAGCAATTTTCTGCCTCTCTGCCACTGAGGGGGTCCTGATCACAGCACCGCCATCTCTGGTTGGACGCACTTCATGTACCCTCACACCTAACGTAGGGCTAACCTGTTCCACCACCTTACTGACAACTTCCTTAGAAATAACCCCGCCTTTGCCCTTCAACACTCCAGCACTAACAGCACCTCCTGCACAGACGGCACCTTCACCGACCACCAGGGCGTTCCCGGCTTAAAACGCTTCCCATCCTCACCATCAGAGCTGGACAGCTCGCTCTCGGTGTGCCTCACCCGAAGCACAGGGGTTGGCGGCGGTCCCATCATCGCATCGGTTGGCGCCTCAGACTGGTCCGAGGCGTCGCCTTTGCCTTTTCTCCTACGCCGTTCTGGCAGCATTGCCAAGAAAAAGAAGTCGCCGGTGTAGATCCCTTAACCGCAATAAAAATTTCGCCGGTGTAAACAGCTACAGAAAGTTCTCCGGTATAAACCGCAGGCAGTGAAAAACTGTCAATGTCCGATGCGAGCAGAGACTGCGTCAATGAAAAACTGTCACCAACAAGCCCCATCAGTGAAATACTGTCACTGCCACTGACGATACACTGCCTATTTTCGCAGTCGTAGTGTACTGCCTTTTATGCAAAAAACTGCCTTGTATATAAAAAATTCCCTTGTATAATAAAATACCAATACAAATGTTGTATGCAAAAGCATCAACACTCTATACTAAATATAACAAAACTGAAATGAAAATCGATAACTCGTAGGATTTTATTCTCACCCACTTAATCTGCACAGCAAATTCTAGCTCGAAAAATCAGCTTCCAGGCACTACCAGAAATTTATTTCCAAACATTTTAATTCACTATGAATTTCATAAAACTCCAAGAGCACAGTTCTATACACTTCCAATAAGTTGTACGCGAAGTTAACAACCGACCGTATCTGGCGAGCAGATGTGTTACAGATTAACGTGGGTACCTGCCTTACGGCCCTACCCCACGGTGGTCTTAACACCGGGTGAGTACAATGCGCCTACCAACGCCCCCAAATGTGACAGACTGCCACATCTAAGTACCAATTTGAAGACATGTATTTGGACATGCCTTCCCCCTTGGTTAGGGGCGGAGCCTATCTAAAACTCCTACCGTTCTATGGGTTACGGCACCCGGTTGGAAGATGCAACTCCACACAGGACTTAAGCTTAAGTCCTCCCCGCGATTTGGGTATAAACCACAGCCACCACGATGCTCCCCAAGGGGCCACACCAACAGTCAGGCTGAAACCGAGGTTCCAGGGGCTCCTGACTCCCGTGGTACCAGAATTAAGTCTCCGGTCAGACTTCGTAGCCAAAAATGACTACTACCAGTTGAACACCAAATAGTTCGGGACTGGTGGCCCGCCACGCGCCAAAACACCAAACAAACAGCAACACGTATAGACATACAAGGCACACACCAACAATTAACAATCGCCCTCACGGGCGACTCATTGGCCACATAGTGTGACACCGGCAATGGACATTACGAACAAAAGACAAACATTCACAACACTTGACTAAGCCACCCTCACGGGTGACCCATATCCTCCAGAAGGGAGAACATTGCAAAGTGGAGCACAGGACAACACAACCAAGCAACGACGATCTAGGCAAAGCCTACTGAAACTGCAGCAACCACAAACCATCATCCAGGATCGGCAGGAACAACCGCAACAGCTGGAACAGCCTCAAACGCAGAAGAGGCAGCATTGGTGTCATCAGAGTCCAAAATCTAAGAGTGGCCTTGCTATGCCTAATCTCCCCATTCGCCAAATCAGAAGCAGAAAGCCAATCATGAACAAGAAGCGGTAGTCCCTTCTTGATTTTAAAGATAATACCACGACGTATTACCTCTAAATCAAGGGGTGCTACACCTAGCAGAACCTGTAGTGCGTCAGTTGAAACAGTCCGGCATACTGGCATACACCCTAACATAGCAACCCGCTGACACGACAAGACCTTGTTTCTGCCAGCAACTGACATAACTGTCTCATACCATACAGGAGCGCCAAACGTTGCACAAGCAACGAATAGACCCTCATATATAGTACGTACAGCACATCTGCTGAGGCCCCAGTCACTCCTAACGGTGCGCCTGACCTTACCTACAACATCAGTCAACTTGTCCCTAACATGAGAAAGATGAACCAAAAAGTTCATCCTCTCGCCCATCATTATTCCCAGATACTTGACCTCAGTCGCATATCTGAGACTAACGTTGCCAGACCGAATGAGTGGAGGACGACCCCGAGATAATCTGCCCTTGAGCAGCATTATCTCAGTTTTGTCCATCGCCACTTCGACGCCTGCACGATCGCCCCACTCACAAACGTCACGCATGACCTCCTCATCCTTGGTCTCTAGCTCAGCACGAGACTGGCCTTCGCTAGTATGCTACTCGCATGGAGTAGCACCGTATCCATATACCTTAAATAGGGCTCTAATGGGCAGCTAAATCTACAATAAATGCTCGATAAGAGCACCCTACCGAAACTACCCTCCGCAGAAATGCAGACCCCCCATTCACTCCTACTGACTATCGTACAATCAATGTCCCTGTCATCCACTATTATTGCAGAGTTTCCCCCACTGTCAGTATAAACTCGCATACCCCCCGGCAGCCCCCTAATAAAGCCACCCGTAGTGTATGGCTCCTGCATCAATGCGAAAACTGCACCCTTACTGCGCATCGCCTGCCCCAGCTCGCACACAACCGAATAAGCCCGTTGGCAATTAAGCTGGATGATCCGCAGTTCCATACTAGTGTCAAGCATTCACCCTGGCAACCCTAGCAGCAAAAACAGGGCATGCTGATGATGTCATCATATGGTCCGCCGGTAGACCCTTGAATGCACAATTGCGGCAGCGCAACTCATTCGGGCACTGTGAAGCCCAATGGCCAACAGAGCTACAACGACGACAAACGTCCTCACTCAATCTGCACTCCAGCACTCGATGGTCGAAGCCCAGGCATCTGTAACACGCCTGTACCGCATCTTGTACCCGCACGTGGAACCTAAACCATTTGATGTACACACCGGAAGCAACTAGTACATCCTTCACACATTCAGTACACTCCAAAATGACATTTACCTCCACTACATTTAGCTCCTCCACTACCGACTTTCCACGGACTACTAGCCAGGCGAACGCTCCTCTTGTAGGCCTCCTGCGACAGTGAGCCCTTAAGGTTCATCTCGTACAAATCCGCCATAAATTCATGCGGCGTTATTTCTGCATGCACCCTCTGCACGACGACCTTAGGGCCCAGCTTGTCCTGCACGCTCACTTCTAAGCCCACTTCCGCGAACTTTGCGTTCTCAGCAATCTTCTGTCTCTCCGCTACTGAAGGGGTCCTAATCACGGCACCGCCATCTCTGATGGGACGCACCTCATGCACCCTAACGCCTAACGTAGGGCCAACTTGCTCCACCACCTTACTCACTACTTCCTTGGAAGTAACACCGCCTTTGCCCTTGACCACGACTGACCATGTCTCCACCGGCTTGGAGACCGGGAGTGCAGGAACAGCAGCAGGTGTACGCACTGCCGAACGAACTGCACCCACAGGAGCCAGAGAAACCAATTGCTCCCTAACACCTACCGGTACTGCCCGTTCACCAGCAGCCTCGTACACCTCCAGCCGTCCCCTCAATCTCTCATTCTCTGCAACCACCTTCATGAGAAGCGCCTCATGACTGTCCTAGCCAGGGCAGAGCTAACTCCCTCGGAATAAACGGCATCCACCAGTTCACCAGTCACCCCCTTCATCTCGCTTATGACAGCATCAGCTCCAGAAGAGTCCGCAACAACACCTCTTCTACGCGGCCTGCTCTCCCTTCTGCTAACTGGCTCGCTCTGAACCGTTGTACCCCCAGCACCAGTACCATTAACGCCACTTATAGCTGGCACAGCACCTCCAACAGCACCAGCATCACCTCCCGCCCTAACAGCACCTTCACCAACCACCACCACAGGAGCACCAGACGCAGCACGGGTCGCATGCGGCGTTCCCGGCTTAAACCGCTTTCCATCCTCGCCATCAGAACTTGACAGCTCGCTCTCGTTGTGCCTTACACGAGGCACAGGGGTTGGCGGCGGTCCCATCGTCGCGTCGGTCGGCGCCTCAGACTGGTCCGAGACGTCACCTTTGCCCTTCCTCCTACGCCGTTCTGGCGGCATTGCCAACAAAAATAATTCGCCGGTGTAGACCCTTTGAATTCAAGAAAAATTTCGCTGATGTATACAGCAAGAAAAATTTCGCCGGTGTAGACCCTTAAAACGCAAGAAAAATTTCGCCGGTGTAGACAATAAGCTGGTGTAGACAGCAATAAAAATGTTCGCCCGTGTAGACCGCAGTCAGTGAAAAACTGCCTATGCGGCAAAAAAACTGCCACGAACAATAACTGGCAGTGAACAACTGACGACGCACTGCCTGTATACAAAACTTGACTTGTATACAAAAAACTGACTTGTATGCAAAAAAAAATCCTTTGTATGCAAAAAACCAATACAAATGTTGTATACAAAAGACACCAACACTTGTATACAAAATATAAGAAACTGAAAACAAAAATCCAACGATAACTCGCAGGATTTTATCTCCACTCACTTACTCTGCACAGCAAAATGTAGCGCGAAAACCAGCTTTCAGGCACTACCAAAATTATATTTTAAATCACTCCGAATCACTATAAGATTAAAGAAAACTCGAAGAGCACTTCCAAACACGTCTGATAAGTTGCACGCGAAGTTAACAACCCGTATCTGGTGAGCAGTAGTTTCTCTAGGATCAGATCACCTACCCATAATCATCACTCTGGATTGAGCCAACGATTTTAAATCTTATTTTGTCTCTGAACGCCGTACATATATAAATCAAAAGAAAGCAGACTGGCATGTGTAGTATGCTCTTTCATTACACACTGCTGTACTTTACACAAAACATTAAACACACACACGCCACACACTGCAAACATAAACATAAATCGATCAAGCTGCACTTGAATGAAATGTGACGAATGTTTAAAGGGATTATATTGGTGTTTGAGTGACATTTATAAAGTCACTCAATTCCCCGGTTTGAATACAATATGATTGGTCAATTCTTCAGGTTGCTACTGTCGAAATAAAATAAGTACATGTATGGAATAGAATTAAGCAAGATAGAATGTACATAAATTAAAGTAAGTTAGAATAGTATAGAATATATGTAAATTTTTGTATAAAAAGAGCCCTTTGGCCACAAATAAACCAGATTCAGATGAAGACTCAAATCGGCAACAACTTTGCCTTAGTTTTTATTCCAAAATCTCCTTTTGCCCTTACTAAGGTAAGATCGGCAATTGCTGTAGCGTAACCAACGGCAAACACTGTCGGTTACAAAAATCCTTTTTTTATTTATTATTTTTCATAAAAACATTTTCTACCACATGGCGATCCTGCCAGATCCTGCCAGATCCTGCCATCCTAAACCATATATTCCTTAGATGGAAGAATATGTACCGACCGGAACGAAGGAAGATATCCCGAAATACGTGCCCGCAAAATTAGGTCCCAAAAAACTAACCATAGAAGACTACAATAGGAGACAAAGAAGATTGCTGGACTATAAATTGACAGCAATCCCAAAAGTAGACATCAAAATAAAGAAGAAAAGAGGTGGACGTCTAGTGAGACTAAGAAGGAAATTAGCCGAAAATCTAAGGATAGTAAAAGACGAGCAAAACCCAATTTCATGGGAGAGAGCTCAAGAAATCTTGGTGGAAATTGATAAATTAAAAGAAGATATAAGCAATGGGAAGACCTCAAAGTAAAGAGGTAGTAGTGGAAGAGAACATAATAAACAATAATAGCCAGTTAGAAAATAAACAGGAAATTGATATAAAATTAATAATAATAATAGTTGGAATTATTGTATTCACTATACATAGAATCAATAAACATTTTAAGGACTATGTCCGGAAAAGGGTGGTTAATATTAATAATAACCCTGTTAATAGTAATGCTATAACAGAGGTATAAAAATAAATTTTATATTAAAAAAAAAAGAATTCACCGGCCGCCACTTCAGTGATCTGCCGCAGAGAGGAAGTTCCGCGAAACCATCATAACAGCAGCAGCTCGCTTCATCCCAGCTGGTAGAATACTCGTGCGTCCGATCCAAGGATCTGAGCAAAGACATCAGCAGGTTGGTTAATGAGGAAAACGGAAGACATGGTTAGATCACCTGAAGAACTGTAACTTAAGTACTGCAGTAGGTATGTTGTCAACAGTCCGGTCTCCCTACAACTCCACGAAGAAGGATAATAGGGTCGCAATTAAGTTTGCAGATGACATCATATCCGACCCTGAGAGCGACAAGGCGAAAAGAATCATTGTTCGCAAACTTCACAATCTTCTAGCCACGGATACATCTCAGCTCTTTACACTTGCGGAAGTTCCAGAAGCTATCAAAGCGCCAAACCATCCAAGGCGATCGGTGCAGATGGTAATCCATGCTGATGTTAAAACACCTTGGTGAGCGGGGAGTCGAGTACCTGACTTCGGTTTTTAACCTATCCCTCAAGAGCTTAAATGTACCCCATACCTGAAAAATGGGTCGAGTGATCCCAATTTTAAATAACTTTTGCTACATTCATCCAGGACATCCTGCAGTCTACAATGACCAACAACATGAAGAGATGGATCGTGAACTATCTGAGTATTCGACTCCTCAAAGAGTAGAGGTGATTATATATGCCGACGACTGTACAATAATGGCGACGGGCCACAATGTTGATGACTTATTCGGTAAATGGTTACCTCAACCAAATTCATAATTTCTTCACTGTGCGTAACCTGCAGTTATTACCAACGAAGTCTTCAGCAACACTCTTCACCACCTGGACCAAGATGGTAAAACTCGAGCTTGACGTCTTTTTCGATGGAGTTCAAATTCTGACAGTGAACCACCCAAAAATCCTAGGGGTCTCCTTTGACAGCCTTTTTACCTCCTCAGCTCATGAAACTGCAATCTCACTCAGGTTGCGAAGTAGAAACAAGGTCCTCAAAACACTAGCCGGGAGCACTTGGGATATGGACAAAGAAACCTTGTTGCTACATTATGCTGCTCTAGTGTGGTCTCCTTCGTTGAGTGATACCCAGTGAAGAAATTTACAAAGCTGTCAAAATGCAGCCTTAAGGACCGTCAGAGGCTGCCTACAAATTATCTCCCCAAATCACCTACATGAGAAGACGAAGGTACTACCGGTCAAGTAGCATATCGTAATGTTAATCAAACAGTTCCTCCTGGGATGTCATCGAGGGGACATTCAAACCACCACGCGATGGTGAATGTTGTGTTATTTACGAAAACAATTTTTTCGCGTAATTTTGGAATAAAAACCTCACCCACAAAAACGATTTTTTTAATCTCCCAAAAAAAAAGTACGTAGGTATATTTTAAATAAAAAATTTTAAATATTTTATTAATAAAGTAAAATAGTAAAGTGAAAAATGTAGTTTTTAATTATTAAAGGACATAACCTTCAAATTTAACGTGGACATTGTTTTGCATAATGGATAAATGTTCTCTACTACTTTAATATTACTTTACCACGTTTTGTGGATGAACTTTTTTTTGACAATCGCGAAAAATTAATAAAATTTTTTTGAATAATTTTCGATGACCTATTCGACGTGCGTTGTAACAACCCTTGACTTTCACACTTGTGTGTGATAAGAGTTATTCAAGGGTCTATGTGTATAATAGATAAGCACTTAGAATCATTTAATCTAGTTAGTTTTAAGATATTCAATATTAGTTCTTAAGGTTTTAAAATTATAAATAAAATCAGACCTTACAAGCATTCAAACAAGAGTGACCTACAATCATTCTTAAAGTAGAAATTTTTAATATTAAATAAATATTTTTACAGAATGAACCTTAGACCTTCGGTGACTCCTAGTAAAATACGAAGTAAAAAATTTCTGTAGAACATTTTAACCCATTAAACTCAAGTTTTATAAGATTTTTATGTAATTCTTTTAAACAGAATTGAAGTAATCTAAATTCTTTGGAGGGTTTATTACACATGTCAAGAGCTATCAATTGCAGATGGAATGATTCCGCCCCCACGCGATGATCTTCAATTTGTTGCTTAGTGTAATTGATAAAATTTTTCAATTGTAGGTATAATGTCCCCTTTTTCTAATAATAAGAATAAAATTAACAGTAATGAATGTTTAGATTTAATTGGATCGTTTAACAAAAAAAAAAAGAAGAATAACTCACCAGTACCCGTGTTCTGTTACTTGTGAAAAGTTTTCGAAACGAAAACAATTTTAAAATTCTACTAGTCATCCAGTTTTTAGCAGATTGATTCATATAATATTTGAAGTAAACACATTTAATGTCAAAAAAAAATTGACGATTTATTATTAATCACCCTGTTTTAAACAAGACAACTATAAATTTCTCGAAATAAAATTTCCCACAAAGTTACAAAACACGGGTACAGATTTCCAATAAATTATTTTTATTAAATCAAATTAAACCACAAGTTGGTAAATTTGTTCCATTTGTTATTAAAAAGGAAACCTTTATCTTTATAATGGCAGAACATAGACAACTTTTGTTTCTGGGTCACCCTAATGTATACATATACATATTCAGTGACCAATAATTTAATATATTGCAGTCCATATACATAAATGAAGTCTATCTTACTAGTAATTTAAAAATAATTGTTTATCTAAAAACATTCAAGTATATAATTAAATATATGCATTATACAATTTGTATGAGTTGAAAGAAGCAAAATGTTCGTGCAGATGATTATAATGCTGCATTAATCCTTTTAGTAATTATTTCTTAAAAATAATATGAGCAAAAAATTATAAACGACATAAAAGCTATGCAACACAAGTACGTTATAATAAAATGAGAAGAAAAGGAAATTTGTGTTAAGAGTCCAAACCATAAAATGCCTATTCAATATAAAGTACATATATGTCAAAGACTTTAATAAAAAAATGTGGTCATTTAAAAAACGCTTTTATGGCTTTTTAAACCACATCATTCGATTTTATTAATGCATCAAATAACATTTTATGCCTTTTTAAATTAAATGATCCCTTTACGAGTTATGGTAGTGTGGAATTTTATTTCCTTTATTATTATGCTTACAACTATTAAAAATTTATTGCAGAAAAATGTAATTAAAAAATATTGACTTCTTTGCAAAATAACATAATATTTACATATATATATATATATAAAAATCTTAGTTCCTTTTCTTCCACGCAAAGGAAATAATCTGCTCCCGCCACTTAAATTTTAATATTTTATAGCTCATATGTAAACACATTCATTTTTTTATGTTCTCATTTAACATTAATATTTATATAGTTAGATACTCCAGTTGTTGATCCTTGAACAACTTAATAATGTCAAATTGCCACAACAATGTACCACAACCCGGCACCTTATAAAACAAATACATTAAAGGGTCTTAAAGAAAATTGGTATAAACATCGAATTTTAAGTTTTAATCAAAAACAATTTGCAAAAAAAAATCCCCTTTTTGGTCGTAAAAAGGGGTTATAAAAGAAATAAAATTTCTAACTACAACTAGAAAAAAACTGTAATAACAACATTGATGACAACAACAAAAAATAGCAATAACAATAGCAACACAATTTGTCTTTATAACCACTAAAGAAATTTTAATGTAAACCTTGGCAAACTAACTTACCAAATGTTGCAGCAGCAAGTAATATAACAAATACCATAGTGGCATAAAATTCTAGAGAATTAATAAAAAAGATTCGAAAGGATAATAAGAAAAATAGGAACACAGAAGTAGCAGTTTTGTTAGGTTAGTGTTTTGTTAATGTCAAGGACGACAATTATATCCTTTAGGGAATTTAGCTTAATGTAATAGATATGAAGAAGAGCAATAGTTTTTTGAGTGCATCTTTATAAGAAAAAAGTTTAAGAAAGTTAAATATCATTAAGCGAAATATTGAACAAAAGTTCGAAATTACTATCAATAACACTGGTCGAAAAAAATGTTTTCGTCCTCCTTCAAAAAAAAGTATGCGATCTAGATATAATTCGACATGCTAAACACGATTCTGCTTTCAGTTTTTTTCCATCAGGTCGAAATTTTTTTTATGGTCGTGTCTAATATTGCGGACTAAATAATAAAAAAAATAGCCGTTTTGTATACCAATTTCAGAGTGCTGACTTTGAATATTTTTCACGTCTAGACGAATTAGATTATCCAAAAATTCTTTCAGCATTAAATATTTTAAGAAAATTTTTACCTTATAGACCTCAGGACTTATTCTCAAAAAACGAAAGAAAGTAGAGGCAAAAAATCTAAAATTCAAAATTCAAGAGTAAATATCTTTTTCACTCTGAGATATAACTTAGGTGAGTAAGCTAATTTTTTCTTTATCTTGCAAAGCACTTTACGGATAAAAATCTTTAAAATCGGACTTCATTTGTAGAAGTTACGATTTTTTTAAACTATATACTCGAGGTAGTCAAATTTGACACCCTGTAGCTTATCTTGTATTATCACAGGGTGACCACAAGATGATTTTTCTGAAAGCTTAAGTCCTTCTCTGCAACTCTTTCATACATTTCAATTTAATCCGAGAAATAGTTTAGGAGATACAGTTTTATTACCAAAAAATTTGCGTTTGACCCCCACTATGCACCGGCAGTTTCTGGTAGATGGGGTTAAAAAATAATTTGTATGAAAAAATTGGGTCGATCGATCGTAAACCGGCCAGTCGACTTTGACCTTTGTCCTAAAACAAGTCTTAAAAGTAACAAATATCTTTATTCCGCTATAACTCTTTAACAGTTTGCGAAAAAAAAACTAAGCTTTTTTGTTCAGAATAAAATGTAGAAATTTTTGACATATCATTTTTTAGCCTACTATGACTTGTTGTGATGTGAGAAAATGCGTTACAGAAATGGTTTACTTTTAATCAACATTTATTATGTCATGTGCCCGCAATAGAGGTAAATTATAAAAAAAACTGCATAATTGTATTGTATACCTACAATTAAGTGAAGATACAGTGGTTTCAGCTTATTTGATGCAAGCAATTCTGAAAAGGTAAAATCACTTTAACTCATAAAGTATTTATAATATTAAATAGAAACAAAAAACTCTTTAATGAGCAACATAGGCTCTTAAAAAAAATTACTCTTTTATAATATTATCTATCGCACTATTTAAAAAAAATGGCAAGAACAAAAAGTACTCTGTTTTTTAATTACTCAGCTTATTTGATGCAAGAAATCTTTCCTTGGAATAATACCGTTATTTCCAAAAAATGGAATGCATTTATATGTTAATTTCAAGGTTTGTGTAATTTTTATTATATTTTTTTGAGTTTGAGAACGTTAAGAAGGTTTTTTTGAATATGGGTCGTCGGACAACTTTAGAACAGCGGAAGCTAGTTATTCATCATTTTAAAATTGGAACAACTCAAAGAAAAATTTCAGAAATATTAAATTTGCCATCATCTACAGTCCAGCATATAATAGAGCGGTATTCAAAGGAAAATAGAATTCAAATTATAGGCAGAACTGCTTCTAACAAGATTTTTCTGCAAGTGGTGAACGGTGGATTGTGAGAAAAGTTAAAGAAAACCCAAGATTATCAGCGCAAAAAATAGCAGATGAAGTGGCCACTGGTATTAGAAAGGCGTGTAGCGCATCTACGATTCATCGTGTTTTATGATCACATGACTTTCATGGTCGAGTACCACTGAAGAAGCCTTTCGTAAGCCTAAAAAATAAAAGTTCACGATTAGCTTTCGCTACCAGCCATATTTCAAAATGACGCGCAACAGTTAAACATGGCGGTGGAAGCGTTATGGTATGGGCTTGTATGGCCGCAACGGGTGTCGGAAACTTAGTTTTAATCGAAGGAAACATGGATAAGACAATGTATTTAAACATTCTAAGAGAAAATTTGGTGTAGAGTGCGGAAAAATTGGGTCTGAGAAGCAACTTTCGTTTTTACCAAGATAATGACCCAAAACATAAATCCAATGTTGTTCAAAACTGGCTTATATGGAACTGTCCCCATATGGAACCACCTGCACAGTCTCTCGACTTGAACGTGATTGAAAATTTATTAGAAAAAAATATCAGAAATCACCATACTTCAAGCAAAGAAACACTGAAAAAAACTTTACTCGAAGAGTAAAAAAAATAACAAGTAGAAACCACACAAAAACTGGTTGCCTCAATGCCAAATAGGCTAAAAGCAGTTTTGGATCAAAAAGGTTACCACACTAAATACTAATTTTTATAAAAAAATCACTAAAAAATAACAATAGTACATTTTTTTTATTTGCAATACCTTGCACCAAATAAGCTGCTTCCTGTGAATTTGATTTTTTGCTTGTTTTTCTTATTTTTCTTTACGTTAATATATTGTATGAAATAAATAAATTTATGATTTTTTTAAAAAACACTTTTTTAAATAACTCAGTTTTAAAATTTTTCAGGAAAGGAAAATAATTTAAGAGTTAAAGAGAATTTACTATTTTGATTTTACTTGCATCAAATAAGCTGACAACCACTGTATACTGGTGGCGGTTAAGTATTTTTATTTTTCTAAAACTATTATTTTTGTTTTATAATTATTTTAAATTTGAAACTAATCAGTGAAAATTTAACTGATTATCTCTCCCTTTAATTGTTTTATGTTAATTAACATAAACATAAATTCACAAATACCACTCTGCGTTTTGTTCATGCCTGTATATTGGTGATACTTAGGGTGAAGTTAGAAGCTAACGATTTATGCTGAATTTATGTTGGTATGCATCTTAACACTCTTTTTCCAGAAATTTTATGTTTTAAAGGGTATAAAAGGTACAGCCAAGGAAGCCATCTTTCTTTCTTGGACAAAATTGTGAAGTGAAAAGTTTCTTTTATACAAATTATTTTCCTCAGCATAAAGATTTATCGTAGAGGCTATAATCTAACATTATTGTGTCCAAGAGGATAATTATCACTTGCGTTGAAAGGGAAAGTCTCATCAAACAAAAAAAAAAAAAAAAAAAAAACGCTAGGAGAAGAGTTGTGGCCAAAACAAGTAAATTCTTCACATTTTTGACTCAAAGCAAATATATTTGTTTGGCCAAAATCAGCTGTTTTTTGTTTGGTTTGTAAAATTATTAATATTTTAATGAAATTTGCCACATATAAGTCTAAATAAGTGTGCCATAGCTTCCATATAAACCCTTTTCAGAAAATCGCTTTAACGGGCATAAATCCCATTAAAATGTTAGTATCAAGTTAACATTCGACACAAATAAGTTTTATATGAACATAAATGATATTGCCAAATTTTACAAAGATCGGTCCATAATTTACCATAGCTCCCATATAAGGCCCTCTTTCGGGAATTTCCCAAAAGTGAATAAATTCATATAAATGTCAGCATCAACGTAATATCTTTTTCTCTCGTTTAGTATACAGCATTGCCTTAATATTTTAAGAACAATCTCAAAATTCCGAAACTTTTCAAATTCCTAAATTTTTTAATCCATTTCCCATTTCAAAAAAAAAAAAAATTTTTTTGTTTCAAAATGTTTGTACATTTAAATACGTCATTCATTTCGTTTATTCATTTGAAAACATTTTTGATTTCTACTTAAAAACAGAACTGATTTAAATTGCTTTTACTCGTATAACTCAAAATACCTATAGACAATTAGGCTACAAAGGATGATTAAAAAAGCTGTGTTAAAGTTAAATGTTAAGGGTATAATCAAATACGATAATCCCTTCAGAAAATTTTTAAAGTTTTAGCCATATTTATCGGTCAACTTTTCTATGGCACCGTTTAAAAGAAAAAAACTGATTATTCTAAAATATCTTGTTCCAACATCTTTACCACCAATAACGCCTCATATTGCTTCACCCCATAAGCACCAATGATGACATTTGTAATTGCATGTATATGCATTAACGAAAGCTTTACATCAGTCTACTCAGAAATTAAATGAAATAGCAAGTCATTACAGTTTGAAATTGTCACAAAAATAAAAAAGTTCTAAAAATAACTAGTATTACTATTGCAATGCACTTAACTAGTCAATAGGTTCATATATGATGATAGTCCTCATGACTATGATGCATGTAATGCAGACAGTATTCTAGTTACTATGCTGCATGAAAAATCAGTTATTAAACATTAGATAGAAAAAAATACAAACAGTACTTTAATTGGCATATAAAACTAGTTACACTCTATTAGATATGTGGTAGTATAATTGTATTTCCAGAAATATGCATATTTATATTCCTATTGCAAGAAGGAGATATATGTAGATTAAAATCAGGCAAACAATAAATAAAAGTGTGCCAACTGTTGTATTTCATGTAAATTAAGTAGTACCCAACTAGTAAAATGTTTAATTAAATTACATATTGGAGTAAATTTTAAATTTCAGTTTTTGGGATATTTAAATTTAAAGGAGTTTTTAACATGATTTTATAACAAAGTAGAAATTTCCAAGAAAATGAAGACGTTTAATTTGAAAGTGATGGCCCTAGAAAACATTTAGAAAACCAATTCCTTCTGTTCTATTAAAAATCTAAATTACTCAGTCGTAATTTAGCTCTTGGTTGGAGAACAACTAAATTATATTTCAATCAGTTCAAAACTTGGCATATCTAAGTTTTTCGACTAATCAAGCATTTCCAGGGGGTTAGACAATAATCTGTACACTTTTTGTAGTGAGGCCACTGTGTTGTACACACATAAAAATTATAAGAAATTTTAAAAACAACCACTTATTACCATCCTTTAGGTAAAAAGAGATGGTTTGTTTAGCAAATTCCTAATTATTTCATATCTAGACATTCTATATTTTCATTAAATGACAGAATCAGTTCCCTTGCAAATGTATTAAACATTTTATGGTTAAAGTTTCCATGCAGTAGACCATGTAGATCAGTAGAATATATGGGTGCAGATTGTGAATTATTTTTAGATTTTTTAAAGTTTGTTTTAAGATATTCAATATTAGTTCTTAAGGTTTTAAAATTATAAATTAAATTAATGTCCTACAATCATTCATGAAATAGTATCTTACAAACATTCAATGACAAAAGAATTGTGTTTTTAATTTCTTTCGTTCATAATCCTTCGAACCGGATAGAGCCTATGGATGTACCACCCTAAAAACAAATATTAAGGTTAATATTGATAAACAATTTTTAATATTTTGTACTTCGAAACGAATCGGTAACCTATTTGGTCCCGATTGCAGTTTACGATAAAAGATGTTATTATGGATTTAGAATTCTATAATTATGCAGAACTGGAAACAAATAAAAAACTTTGAGAAACATATTTCGATGAAACTAAAATATGTTATTCTAAATGCAATAGATTTAATTGTGGCATCACAATCGAAGTTTTTGAAGGATTTTAATATAATAGTTAAAATTTATCATAACTTTTTGATATCGTTAATTACCGAGATTAATGTGAAATAATATTGATTATTCATGGAAGTGGGTCCTACAAACATTGAACGACAAAAGAATTATATTTTATTATATCTTTTGTACAACGTTTCTGCGACCTGTTATAAGGATTTTGGTTACGTTTGCATAAAAAGCCACTTCCTGATTCCTGCAAACAATAATGTCAGAAATATAAATTGAGTGCAGAGTGGCAGACTCGCAGGTATGTGTCTATCACTAGATAGCGATTCCTTTTGTTTGTTTTAAGAAAGCTAACATCTCTTTTCATTTGATGTACAGTATAGGGAACTCCTTCCGGAATCGAAACTGTTGAGGGATAATAATATTATTTTGATTAGAGAAATCTAAGATTCTCTTATTTGTTATTTTTTAATATATTTAACTATTCAATATAAATAAATAATAGTTTATTTAATGAACAGATTAATTTAGCACTTCTTAAAAATATGTCTTCCATTTTGTATAAAAAAAATTAAAAAAAATTAGGAAATAATGTAAAGTATCACTTTATTATGTCGCACAAAATGCATGACCAACTCCACACTTTTTCCGCAAACTCGAAATACACATATTTCAAAAACTTCTTTCGCATATTAGTTTAAAGAATATAATACGACAAATACCTGGACACCAAAAAATGTAGACCATTATGAACCTAGAAGACAATAATTATGTACTAAATAGCAAAAGTAAAAAACCGCACTTTATTTTGTCCGATAGTGTATATAAAAACAAAACTGTTAATAGTGTATAATATAAAATATTAAAAAATAAATAAAAAGGGAATTAAAAAATAAACTTTCAGTGTAAAAGAAATTTGTTAATACTTTAAAAAATAAAAATGAATACCAACAGCAACAACAACATGTATCACTTCGACATCTGTAATATTTTATTCAACTGTGAGAGTACATTATATACATCATATTAATTGTCATGCCATTAATATGTTGCAGCTGAGTGATTCCATATCAAAACAGACATTTTCAGATTTGATATCTCCGATTTCAATGAAATTCGCTACACATATTAAGTATTGCAAATTTTTCTGAGTAAAGAATCCTCCCGGTCCAAAAATATGACGTTTCAAAAATCAAAAAGAGGTTGAATTTTTTCCAAAAGTAATCACACTTGATTTCTCATAACTTCTAAAATATACATTGCACAATTCTTATTTTTATTTCAATTAATAGAACAAAACATTGGCTTTAAAACGAAAAGTGAAACATTTATATACTTCGAAAGTTCAAAGGTCAAAATCGATAATACAAAGATTAAAGCTTAATATCTCAAAAAACGGTATTTTTAAATTATTAAAAAATAATGAAACCCTTATCTATATTTGTGCTAAATTTCAAGTTGGAGCCTCTATTCGTTTAGGAGTTATGAAGCAAAATACAGAAAAAAGCAAATTTTTTGTATGTAAAATTTAAAATATTTACAAAAATTATTTTGAAATTATTTTTTTTATGAGCACATATTTAAAAAAAATAAAATTTTATATACAAAATCTGACTTCAGTTTATATTTTGTTACATAACTGCAGAAGTAAATGAGTGTCCAACATGAAATTTTGCACAAGTATAAAGTGGAGTTGTATTAATATTATATAATTTGTTTAGCATTTTAAAAACATCGTTTTCGGAGATATAATAGTGTATTTTGTGTAAGTCTTAATTTGACCTTTGAACTTTTGATCTAAAGTAACTCACTATATATCATTTTTAAGGTCATGTCCTTGTTTTTAAAATTACACGAAAATTAAAATTTTATTTTCTATAGCTTAGGAGTTATTAATAATTGGATTTTATTTTTGTCCATAACTCCTAAACTAAATAAGGCTCCAACTTGAAATTTTATATCCATGTGGATAAAGGTTATGTCAACAATATATAATTTTTTAAGAATTTTAAATATACCGTTTTTTGAGATATAATAGATTTTTTTATCTCCAACTTTGATCTTTGAACTTTGATGTAAAAAACTTTGTATATGCCGTTATGAAGGTAATATATTTGTCTTGAATATGCAGCAACAACTAGAGATCTACCATGTATATTTAAGAAGTTAATAAAAATTAAATAAGTGTTCATTTGTTAAGTTTTTAGCATTTTTTTCGCCTTTTAAACCGTCATATTTCCGGACCGAAATTAAACATGGGTCTGAAATTTTATGTTTTCGGGAAATCTTCCATTGGTCAATACTTGTAGTGTATTTCATTGAAATCGGAGATGTCAAATCCGATTGCTATCCGTTTTGACATGGAATCACTCAGCTACAAAATATTCAAATTGAGCAACAAAATCAAAACGCATATTATTATCCTATGCAACATCAGTAATATTATCCTATGCAGCATCAGCAATATTATGTGCCCACGTATAACTATGTGCTATGAAACAACCAATTTTTTACTTATCCAGCTCCACACCAATATCCTGAGGGAAATGAACCTTTAAACCCTACCCAAAATATGATTTTGAAAATTCGTCGTCAACTGACAATTCATCAAATATAAGTGAGAGTGAGACATAGTATAGAACTAGTACGGAATGTCTCTCATTTGGTACTTCACGCAGAAATCAAAAGTACGTAACGCTAAGAATATGTTAGTGAAATTTTATTTATATGTATTGGTGTAAAAATCACATTCACCACACTTCATACCCAGCAGGAAAATATGTTAGTGCTTCCGCCCAACAGGCCTTTCTGAATGCCTCCGAACAAACTTTAAACACATTCCTTTTTGCCTTCTGTAAAAATTCCTTAAAGAATGCCTCGACTTCCTTTAAAAAGAAATCCGGTATTAATTCTTGTTTCCATTTCATTAGAAGTAGAAGGTGTCACTCACCTACTAACTTTCTCATTACAAACAGAAAAAATTGTAACTAAGAGACTTACAAAGCTCAAACTCATTTAGTCTTGTTTCAAGTGTCGGTAAAGAAGGTAGTCTATATAATACATACTCTTTTTTAATAGCATTGAAAATAAAAGAGAGCATATTTATTGATTTAAGAGTCCTTCCCTTTTCGCTTCTTTTTGGAAGGGAGAAGGGAAGGCCTTGCCACCAATGACACGCCGTGTAAAAAAGAAATAGTGTTGCAATGCGAGTGACAGGCCTTGTAGATCCTAAATAAGGCATTTTAGAATGTATATTTAGCCCTTCTATTTCCGACTGGGTATGTACACAAAGTTGCAAAAAATTTTATTAAAAAATTATTAAATTTTTCTTTTACATGTATATTTGCATTTTCAACAATTATTAAAGATTTTAATGTGTATTGTATTTATAATGATTTAATTATTATATTTTTGTTGCCAAATATCAACAAAAATATAAATTATTGTAAAATCTACTGCATTATTAATACCAAAAATTGCAACTGTTTTTGTTTAGTTTAAAATTCAACAGCCAAAACAATGTAAAAAATATTAAAAAAATATTTTTTTCCTTTGTAAAAAAATAAAAACGTGTCGGAAATTAAAATGTGATAAAAGTGTTTAAAAAAATAATAACATATTATATGTGCATGAAAGAATGTGTTGCGAATGTTATTTTAAAGGATAATTTTGTTAATTTTTTGTATTGTTTACGTCTCTCTCAAGTGTGTTGAATTCACACAGCACCTGTATGTGAAGAGTGTTTTCTAAAAAAGTGAATCAGTTTCTATACTAGTTATATACTATGACGCGGAATCTCCTCACAATTCATCGGACATGAATTTATCTCCATTAGCAGAATTGGAAAATACTGACTCTCTTCAAATGGATTTAGATGAACAAACTGTCGAGGTGAAGGAGTATTATATAATAAACAGTGCATTTAAGAATAATATTATAACCAATGGTATTCCAAACTATAAAGATGATGTATTTTTCGATTAATTTGTAGCTGAAAAAGTCGGAATAATAAAGAAAAGAATACAGGACAGTCTAATAACACATAACATTATAAAATTCAGCATAATTATAATTGCTGAATACATGAAAATTGTCGGTGAGGAGATGGAGTTCGCAATTATTACCCACAGATCTAAAATGGATTTACTTACTCATTCAAACAACATAAATGATGTAATTGAGAACCAATTTATAATTATTAAAAATAAAATGTCCGAATTCCAAGTGGACTTTAATCAGAATTATTCGCACGGAAATAAATATAAATAAATCCTCTTTAGTAAAGGCTAGCAGAAAAGCATGCATAAATATTGAAAATGACGATATTTATTGCTTTAAGAGGGCCGTAATAGCTGGATTAAACGGGGAAACAGAAAATGCGCAGCGTTACAGTTCGTATAACATAGAGAATATATGCGCCGACATAATAAATCTAAAAAATAAGCGCAGAATAGATTTCACTTCTTTAAAGTTCCCACTAAAACTAAGGGACATAGAAGTATTTGAAAACATAAATAACACTATAAGTATAAACGTGTTTGGATACGATGAGGAAATTGACAACATTATTGGCACCTAAAATTGAACAGAAAAATCATATAAATTTGATCTTTCTGGATAACATGGACAATGGTCATCATTACATATTAATAAAAAAAAAATGTCAAGGTAAGATACAAAAGAAAAAATTTTATAAGTATATTTTTGTAATTTTATTTAATTATATTATTTTGTTTTTCTTATAGACTTTTAAAGCACCAAACAACAACAAACAGTAGAAAACTTTTGTTCTGCAATTCTATATACGCATAATGATGACATTATTAATTAATAATCATAAAAAAGAGTGTGGAAAAGTTGTTACCTATATGCCGGCACCAAATCATTCTGTTCTACAATTCAAAAGCTTTCAACGTCCAATTGATGTACCGTTTGCTGTGTATGCAGACTTTGAATGTATTTTGGAAGAAATGGAGGAAAATGTGAAAAAAAACACAAATTGTTCAAAAGCATGTTCCTTGTGCTTATAGCTATATTATAAAACGTAATTATAATAGTGAGTTAGAAAGGTTTAAAATTTATACAGGGGTGGATGCAGCAGAGAACTTTGTTGCATCTTTAGTTGAAGATTGTAAGGGAATTTATAATAACTTTTTTAACACAAAACAATGTAATGGACAAATTAACCCAAGAACAAATTAAACTTTTTGAAAATACGTTCAACTGTCATATATGTGACAAACCTTTAAATAATGATCGTGTTAGAGATAATTGTCACATAAGTGGAAAATTTAGAAGTGCAGCTCACAAAAACTGCAACCTAAATTATCAAAACCCCAAATTCATTCCTATATATTTCCATAATTATTCATCCTATGATTCGCACCTTTTTGTTAAACAGTTAGGTAAAGTTTCATCAAAAATTAAAGTAATTCCTTTGAATAAGGAATTATATATATCACTATCAATTGTGATTAAGATAAACGATGACGAGACTCTTGAATTGAGATTTTTAGATTCCATGCGTTTTATGGCCGATAGCTTAGAATCATTAGCAAATAATTTGTCAGATGACGATTTTACACCATTAAATCATATTTTAATAATGAACAAGAATTTAAACTGATGAGAAAAAAAGTAAATTTTCCTTATGATTATTTAAACTCTTTTGAAAAGTTAAATGACATATATCTTCTTCCAAAAATGATTTCTTCAGTAAGCTTAGCAATAAAGAATGTAGCTCTGACGAGTATTCACATGCACTGGATGTATGGAATACGTTTAAATGTAAAACATTGAAATATCATATAGAGTTATATCTCAAAACTGATGATCTACTACTAACAGACATATTTGAAAAATTTAGAAAATTGTGTAAAAGTATATATAATTTAGATCCTTGTCAGTATTTCACTGCACCTGGACTATCCTGGGATGCAATGCTTAGGTACACAAAGGTCAAATTAGTTTTATTTACAGAAGTTGACATGTACAATTTTTTCAAAAGGGAATACGTGGTGGCATAGTTCAATGTGTGAAGCGACATTCTAAAGCGAATAATAAGTATTTAGACGATTTTGATGAAACTATACCATCAGAATTTCTGATGTACTTAGACGCAATAACCTTTACGGTTGGGCGATGTCTGAGTATCTTCCTTATGGAGGATTTAGATGGTTATCGAGTGAAGAATTTGATTTAAATCCCAATACCATAAGTGATGATTCTTAAAACGGTAATGTATATGAGGTAACATTAGAATCCTTCAAGATTACATATTTCTCATAATGATTTACCATTTTGTACAGAAAATAAAAAAGTTTGGAGTTCTAAACATAGAAAATTAATTACAGATTTCGAAACAAACCGTTCATATGTAATACACTATAGAATTCTAAAGCAATGTTTAGAAAACGGCTTAATTTTAAAGAAAGTGCATATAATTCTTGAGTTTAAGCAATCTCCATGGCTTAAAAAATATATTGATTTAAATACAATGCATAGGGCTACTGCGAAAAATATATTTGAAAAGTATTCTTTTAAATTATTAAATAACGACATATATGGAAAAACCATGGAAAATGTAGATAATAGGAAGGATGTTAAAATTGTCATAGATTGGAATAGAACTAATCGTAATCGCCTAGGTGCACAAGATTAGATATCTAAAACTAATTTTCATAGTGTTTCTATATTTACGGAAGATATGGTTGCAATACAAATGAAAAGATATGAAACCTATTATAATAAACCAATATACATAGGTTTCTCCATTTTAGATATCTCAAAGTGGAAAATGTATGATTTCCACTATAGATACATGCAACCTAAATTTAAGTCTAAGTTATATGGATACTGATTCCTTTATCTACACAATTCGAACAGATGATTTCTATGATGATATAAAGAATGATATTGAAACAGAATTTGACACATCCGATTACCCAGAAAACAGTGTCTATAATATTCCTTTAGTAAATAAAAAGGTGTTAGGTAAGATGAAAGATGAAAATTGTGGAAAAATTATGACTGAATTTGTGGGGTTAAGATCTAAAATGTATTCAATTAGTTTAAATAATGATAAAGAAATAAAAAATCTAAAGGAGTAAGGAAATATATTTTAAATAAATATAATTTCGCTTTATATAGAGATTGTTTATTTAATAAAAATATTGTTTATAATAACATGTTAACATTTAAATCTAAGATTCATCAAATGTACACTAATAAATTAAGTAAAGTTATATTAAGTTATCAAGATGATAAATATTTAATAATTGTAACGTACATATTGTTTAAAAATACTTTTATCAATTTATGAATAAATAAATAAAAACAAAGTTTCCCAGGAAAAATTTTAGAACATGTTCTAAAATCATTAGTTCTAGAACTGGTGTAATCACAACCACTTCAGATTCTTTAATAACATCCTCAGAACTAGTGGTATCACAACCAAATCTGACACTAATGGAGTAGAACCTTATTTTGATTCTAAATTCGTTTTAAGGATTGTTTTAGAGAACTAGTGCTTAAGAACTAATTCTGTATGACTTCTACATCACTTCTGAAAATAAATTACTAATTCTAGAATGACTTCCTAGAACTGTATAAAAATTTCAATACTTGTATAAAAATTTCAAAAATTAAAAAAAAAGAATATTTACAAAATTAAATTGATTTCAAAAGTGGCCTTTAGAAAATAGCCCATTAGAATAAAAAATAAAAAAAGATTCTGAAACCGTTCCCTAACGCTTCTATGGAACTAGTTCCGAATGTGACAATTTCGAACAAAAATCACTGATTAAAGAACTAGTTCTAGAACCGTTCCTTAGAATGGGTGCTGGCTAGCTAACACTTCCACAGAACTAGTTCTGGAGGTGACAATGTCAAACAAAAATCATTGGTCGTAACGCCAAAGTAGAACAAGTACAGTATATTTTCATATGTTCTGGAACTAGTTGTAGAACTAATAAAATTTTTCCTGGGTTAATATATTTTCAAATGTTTTATTTATTTTTTTTTTTTATAAAGGTAAGTTATATTTATTTAAACAATTTTACGAACTATTCCTGTTTCATTCCACCAGAAAATGTTGGATTAAAGTATCAGTTTCAACTACGAAATACTATATGTAACAATTTTCCATCTTTAATTGTTTTCATAAATTGAACTTTTTTATAGTCTGACAAATGAATATGTTAAACCTTCCAAACAATATTTGTGATAGTTAAATTAATAACTTCTTTATCATCTTTTTGAACTCCTTAACAGAATTAAATCATGTATGCTATTACATAACACTTTGTTGAAATCTTCTGCAAATCCCTGCAAACGATTAAGAGGAACACAAATGATGAAACATCATCAGTATTCCATCATTACAGCATTACACAACGTGTTGATCCCGCTATTATATTACAAAGTAATTGTAAAATATTAACTTTTAAAATATTTACTGGTATATTCGATGTATGTTTTTCACCATGCTGCAAAATTCGTCAATCAAAACCAAATAACTTACCAATAGATCGCCTTTTATCAAAAAATGTACGCTCATGTGAGGATAATATCTCAACTTGTAATGTATTATTGTTAGCAGCGATTTCTATAGTTTTATTAAAATTTTCTCTTTTGTACTCATGCTGAATGAAATTAGCAATATTTCGTAGTTCATAAGATCCAATAGAAATTTCTATTATCTTGTCACCAATATGAAATAAATTGTTATCATAGTCTACATTAGGAATAGAATTATACGATTGAAAATCTACCAAACAGCACTCATAATCATCATCCCTCAATTCAATAGGTGGAGAGTAAATTTATGATAAAGTTGATGTTTTACCGCTTAAAGTCAATGTCATTGACATTATAACGAACGATATTATAATAAACGAAAAATATGTTTATTCAGTTTTATATTCGATTTTTTATTCTTATAAATTTAGGTTTTTAAAATATAAATGTACATAAGTATAAAATGTACTAAGTATTAAATAATGATATGGAACAAGAATTTGTTTAAAAATGCCTCGACTTCCTTTAAAAAGAAATCCGCTACTATTTCTTGTTTCCATTACTTTAGATTCGAAATAGAAGTTGTTACTCACCTACTAACTTTCTCATTACAAACCGAAAAAATTGTAACTAAGAAATTTACAAAGCATTTAATCTTGTTTTAAGTGTCGATTACGAAGGTAGTAGCATGTCTTTTTTTAATATATTTCATACTCTTCTTTAATAAGAGAGCATATTTATTTATTTAAAGGAAGGCCTTGCCTCCAATGACACGCCGTGTAAAAAAGAAATAGTGTTGCAATGCGAGTGGCAGGCCTTGTAGATCCTAAAAAAGGCATTTTAGAATGTATCTTTAGCCCTCCTATTTCCGACTGGGTTTCCTGCTGGGATAAAAAAAAACCCACACACACACTACATATTAAAAGTATAACAAAAAAAAAAAAAAAAAAAAAATCAAAAAAAGACACACAATTAATTTTTTTATTACCCCTTATTATAGAACAATTATATTTTATTGCTAGTGAACGTACAATCCATAACTACTGTGAAGAAGAATTATTTCGTGAAGTAAAAAGACAGAGCGACTCCGCTGCCCATTCTTCAATTTATCGTGCTACAGAACAAGAGCGCAATAAATTGGCACATTCTGTACGACGGGAAGATGAGAATTACCGTGAATTAGAAAGACAGAGAGATTCTGCTGCACACTGTTCCCGACGTACACATCCAATATATCGCGCTATGAAACAAAAGCGCAATACATTGGAGCGTTCTATACGTCGGGAAGATGAGAATTACCGTGAATTAGAAAGACAGAGAGATTCTGCCGCACATATATATATAAGCAGACGATCAAATCTCATTTTTCGTGCTTCAGAACAGAGACGCAATATCAATTCTAGACAAGTATCAAGGTTATTGACACGACTAAACATGGAAATGTTAAACCAAAAGCGTAACTACCACATACATCTACATAATATAAATCCTGTAAAACGTTCTCTTCAAAATGAAAGTCAAGCACAAATTGTTAGCAAATTTCAACGAAAATGTTAAAAAAGGTCCAACTGAAATGTGTGTATGCTGTGTGTTACCAAGTCAAATAAGTACACTTGATATTTCAAAGGATTCCAATATATCACAAGCAATTTTTCTGTCCGAGATTTTCCCATTGGAAAATAATATCTACAAATTTTGCAACACTTCCTAAAAAATTGTTAAGGGTGGAAAAGTCTCGTCCATATGTTTGTATAATGGGTTACATTTTCCAATAATCTTTCATCAATTGAAAGATTTGACTGCACTTGAAGAAAATTTTTAGCACCTAGAATTCCCTTTATGAAAATAGTTTCCTTCATCAGATTCCTTTTATAGCAAATGTGGTTGGTCTTGAATTAATTCAAGAATTAACTCTCGTGAGTTCAGATCCTGAGATAATTGAGGAAATGAATCCTCAAGAAACGCTCTTAGAGTATATTCCCTTAGAAAATATTCCTCCCAGTAGAATTTCTATAGCTCTAGGTGAGGGACAGCGGCCTTTGGATTTACTTTTAAATGAAGATGCAGAGAACTATCATTTCCAATGATATATTGTGGTGTTAAGAGGACATGTAAAGCTTCAGAAGCTTAAATTATTAGATCAGAAGTAAGACGATATGACAGAAGATGTGCTCGTGTTGATAAGATATTATATTCTTACAAAAAGTTAGAATTATATAAAATTAAAAATAGTATCTCAACATGTTTACGAAAAAAAAAAATTATGTCAAATTCCAAGAGTACCATCATAGTAGAAGTTGCCAAAGAGACATAAGGGTACAAAAAATTTGCGATTTCACATTCCATATCAACCAATGCCTCATACGGAAGTTCTTTTACCACTTTCAGAAAACATGAATAATGCAGAACTTGAAAATCATAAAGAAAATTATAGGAAAATTCATAATTTTCTCAATGCTAAATTATCTGAGGTTGAGTTAAATGATTTGCAAATATTTGATCAATTTTTGAATGACGCCAAAATAAATTTGTCTGTCGAGGCTTATATTTTAGTTATCAAGTCATCACTTAAAAAGCCTCAAATTAATTCCTTAATTCAAAAATTTTAGCAAAGAGCTAATATGGATATTCAATTTATTCTAGATGCCTATGTATGTGTATCATATATTGTCAATTATATTAATAAATTTCAAAGAGAAATTTCAAGGTTATTACTTGTATCTATGGATGAGATAAAGTCTGGAAATTTTAATTTTAAGCAATTTTTTTCTTTTGCATAAAACACATAAAAATTTAAAATATATTCATATACATATATATAATAATATCTATATAGCAATATCAATAGTGAATAAAAAAAATTATAAGCTATTTAAAAATAAATAAAGCAACTCCTAAATTTAAAATAATGGCCACTATGTTTACATGCACTGAAGGCAATAATTAATGCCAACATTAATTCTCCTCATGCATCTTCATCCAGATTCGCTAAGGAAGATATCTCTGGAGACGGAAATTTAGTTAAAAGGGTGTAAAGTGCATTCAAGACAAGAGTTATGACTCTTTCCTTCACCAATAGAAACGAAGGATGTCTCCTGCCAAAAACATTTTTGAAGGAAGCATAAAAAGCTTTTAAAGGAGAAGTCAGTTACTTTCTTAAAAAAATTAAATATTAAAATTTTAATATTGAACTCCATGATCTATATGCTAAGCCAAATATGGATAATTTGGAAAACACCCCGATTGAGGTAAAAGTGTTTCAAACTAAAATGAAAGACATTTATTTCATCAGAGAATATGATGAAGCATTTTCTATGAAAACAGAAAATATTTTACAAAAGGCCGAAGAGTTTCAAGAGAAAGATAGTGGATGGACTTTTGTTCAATTAGTAAAAGTTGAATTAAATCTAAATAAGTTCCAGCGTCTCAGAGGTTCAACCTATATACCGCTTGTTACAAAACTGCAATTAAAAAAAGCTTGTATCAACGTTCAAAATTAGGATGAATTTTGTTTTAAATGACAAGACAAGAGTTATGACTCTTTCCTTCACCAATAGAAACGAAGGATGTCTCCTACCAGAAACATTTTTGAAGGAAGCATAAAAAGCTTTTAAAGGATAAGTCAGTTACTTTCTTAAAAAAATTAAATATTAAAATTTTAATATTGAACTCCATGATCTGTATGCTAAGCCAAATATGGATAATTTGGAAAACACCCCGATTGAGGTATAAGTGTTTCAAACTAAAATGAAAGACATTTATTTCATCAGAGAATATGATGAAGCATTTTCTATGAAAACAGAAAATATTTTACAAAAGGCCGAAGAGTTTCAAGAGAAAGATAGTGGATGGACTTTTGTTCAATTAGTAAAAGTTGAATTAAATCTAAATAAGTTCCAGCGTCTCAGAGGTTCAACCTATATACCGCTTGTTACAAAACTGCAATTAAAAAAAGCTTGTATCAACGTTCAAAATTAGGATGAATTTTGCTTTAAATGACAAGACAAGAGTTATGACTCTTTCCTTCACCAATAGAAACGAAGGATGTCTCCTACCAGAAACATTTTTGAAGGAAGCATAAAAAGCTTTTAAAGGAGAAGTCAGTTACTTTCTTAAAAAAATTAAATATTAAAATTTTAATATTGAACTCCATGATCTATATGCTAAGCCAAATATGGATAATTTGGAAAACACCCCGATTGAGGTATAAGTGTTTCAAACTAAAATGAAAGACATTTATTTCATCAGAGAATATGATGAAGCATTTTCTATGAAAACAGAAAATATTTTACAAAAGGCCGAAGAGTTTCAAGAGAAAGATAGTGGATGGACTTTTGTTCAATTAGTAAAAGTTGAATTAAATCTAAATAAGTTCCAGCGTCTCAGAGGTTCAACCTATATACCGCTTGTTACAAAACTGCAATTAAAAAAAGCTTGTATCAACGTTCAAAATCAGGATGAATTTTGTTTTAAATGACAAGACAAGAGTTATGACTCTTTCCTTCACCAATAGAAACGAATTATGTCTCCTACCAGAAACATTTTTGAAGGAAGCATAAAAAGCTTTTAAAGGAGAAGTCAGTTACTTTCTTAAAAAAAATTAAATATTAAAATTTTAATATTGAACTCCATGATCTATATGCTAAGCCAAATATGGATAATTTGGAAAACACCCCGATTGAGGTAAAAGTGTTTCAAACTAAAATGAAAGACATTTATTTCATCAGAGAATATGATGAAGCATTTTCTATGAAAACAGAAAATATTTTACAAAAGACCGAAGAGTTTCAAGAGAAAGATAGTGGATGGACTTTTGTTCAATTAGTAAAAGTTGAATTAAATCTAAATAAGTTCCAGCGTCTCAGAGGTTCAACCTATATACCGCTTGTTACAAAACTGCTATTAAAAAAAGCTTGTATCAACGTTCAAAATCAGGATGAATTTTGTTTTAAATGGGCCATAATTTCAGGAATTGCCAAAATTAATAAAAATGCTATGCGAACATAGCAATATAAAGTAAATATATATTCAAACAATATATTCATAAATGGGGTTCATTTAAATTTCAGTGGGTTTAGCTTCCCACTAAAACTAAAAGATATTAATATCTTCGAAATAAATAACCCGAATATAAGCGTCAATGTATTTGGTTATGATGAGGCGAAAGATTTGATAGTTGGACCCTACTACAAATCAAAAGAAGAGAAAGCAAATCATATTAATTTGATGTTTCTACAAGCAAATAACGGCGATAATTCCCACTTTGTTTGGATTAAAATATTTCAAGGTATGTTAAATATTAAAAATTATAAAACTATTAAAATTTATTTTTACAGATTTCTCAAGTCTCAAGTCACTCTACATCATGAAGCAATAGTTCTTTGCAATTATTGCTTACAACACTTCCACAACCAAAAGGCATTGGAAAAACATGAGGAGAGATGTACTAAAACTATATCATATGTGCCCCCAGCAGATAAGTCAATTTTAGAATTTAAAAATTATAATAAGAAATTAGATATGCCGTTTGTAATATATGCAGAATGCATGTTTGAATATATGAAAATATTCAAACATGCATTATAAATGCAAATATTTCATCAACAACATTAGTTGAGAAACATATTCCTTTTGCATTTTCTTATTTTATAAAATGTAATTTTAACTCAAGTTTAAATACTCTTCGCATGTTTTAGGGTATAGATTCTGCGAAACTATTTGTAGAGAACTTAGTTAGTGATGTTAGATATTTAAACGAAAATTATTTAAAAATTACACCCTTAACCAAGATGGAAAATATAGATGTTGCGTTAAACGATACTTGCCACATTTGTTCAAAAATTATAATAAACGAAAGCAAAGTAAGAGATCATTGCCATTTAAGTGGAAAATATAGAGGACCTGCACATAATTCTTGTAATATAAATTACAAATTACCAAACTTTTTCCCTGTAATATTTCTCAATTTTTATGCATGTGATTGCCATTTATTGTGAAAGAATTAAATAATATAGATAAAGGGTTTAATAATATAATTCCTCTTAATAAAGAATTATATATTTCACTTTCTAAAACCATTTGTAGTAATAAGGGTGGAAATATAAAAATTAGATTTCTTTATTCCTATAGATTTATGCCTTCTAGTTTGGATAATTTAGTTAAAAATTTATCTAAAGATGAACTAAAAATTATAAGTAGTTTTTATTCAGAAGATGAAAGTAAATTAAATTTATTAATAAGAAAAGGAGTCTTTTCTTACAATTATTTAAATTCAATTGAAAAATTAAGGGAGGCTCAACTGCCAAAAATAGAAAATTTTTATAACAAATTAAATGATACCATTGCTCTATAAAAGATTATACTCATGCTAAAGAGGTATGCAGTAAAATTGAATGTAAAACATTAGAATATTACCTAATATTATATTTGAAAATCTATGTTTTGTAATTAGTTGATGTATTTGAAAACTTTAGGTAAGTGTGTAAAAATATTTATCAATTAGACTCTTGCCATTATTATACGGCACCAGGTTTTTCCTGGGATGCCATGATGAAACTTACTGATACAAAGTTAGATTTATTAACTGATTTAGAAATGATTCAATTTTTACAAAAAGGAATAAGTGGAGGTATCGTACAATGTTCTCGAAGACATACTAAAGCTAATAACAAATATTTAACAGATTTTAATCCAAATATTGAATGTATTTGGATGCTAATAATTTGTATGGGTGGGAATGACAGAAGCTTTACCCGAAGGTAATTTTGAATGGGTAGATGACGTTAATAACTTCTCTTTGGAGTCAATTCCAGATGAGTCAGATGTTGGGTATATACTAGAAGTTAGTTTAATATACCCCATGGAAATTCACGATTCTCATAACTATTTACCATTTTGTTGTGAGAATAAATCTCCTCCAAAGAGAAAAAACTGTTAGTTGACTTAAATGATAAAAACGAGTATGTAATTCGTTATAAAAATCTTAAACAATGCTTAAAGCATGGATTAAAATTGAAAAAAAATTAATAGAATTTTGAAATACAAAAAATCATCATGGTTGAAAAAATACATATCTTTAAATAACTTTCATCGAACTAATGCGAAAATTGAATTTGAGAAAAACTTTTTAAACTATTGAATAATGCGATTTATGGCAGAACAATGGAAAACGTTGATAAACCTAAAATTATTAAAATTGTAAACAATTGGGAAAGTGTTGGTAAAAGGCTGGGAGCTCGTGCTCTTATATTTAAACTAGAATTTCACACCTACAGCATATTCGAAGAAATTATAATGGCTGTAGAATTAGATAAAAATCATTCCTACTACAACAGACTACATAATACCGAAATATAATACAAAGGCACAACTTAATTATATGGATACAGGTTTTTTTATTTATACAACAGAAGCAGATGATTTCTATAAAGATATAATTAACGATATAGATGATAGTTATGATACTTCAGAATACGAAGTAAATAATAAATTCGGTATTCCCCAAAAAAATAAAAAGGTTTTAGGGATGATGAAAGACGAGAACAATGGTTCTAGTCATGAATAAATTTGTAGGTTTAAGAGCGAAAATGTATTCGTTTAAAACGGAGGATCTAAAGGAAACCAAAAAAGCTAAGGGTGTCAAAGTAAATGTGTGTGAAAATTTAAGTTTATCAGACTATAAAAATTATCTATACAATAAGCAATTATACTATCCAAATTGCATATATTGTATACTTCTCTTATAAATAAAGTTACTTAAGTTATTTAGATAACAAATACTTCAAAATATTTAATAAAATTATTTTAGAAATGGAGTTAGAAAGCCAATATAATAACTCTTAGATTTAAAAAAACGAATAGAAAAGGATCAAATAGGAAAAATATTTTATCTTTTAATTAAATTAATTAAAATGCAGGTAATGTTTCAAAGTGAAAACATTTTACTGTAGTAATGAGTGAAAGAGAAACATATATTTATTGTATAAACGAAATTTTATTATGGTCTTCTGATATATTAAAGTAATATCATCAACATTTAAAACAACTATCAGTAGCTAAAAACCCTTGAAGAAAAACAGATAAAAAAATCTGTTATTTAAAAAAGCCATCGAAAATTTTTTTAATGACTTTCAAGACCTCGTTACATACGAGCATAGGGAAATGCTAAATTGCTTTATGGCAATGTTGGAGGAAAACGACGAAGACGAAGTAGTTGATGCAGAACTTGGTGTCCACCGTGTCCATTTCTATACTTGGCCCTGGCATATTATTGATTGTAAGGAGGGTCCTGACACTTGCAGATGCACCATTTATTTTTTAAGAAAATTCAATGTTATCAATTTAATTAACTCATACTATATATTTTATATACGAAAATAAATACTAAAATTAAACTAAACAAAAAAATATATATGTGTATATCTTTTTATTTTTTTTACTATTATTTTTAAATGCTTAGGAATATTTCTTTTAACAGGAAATTCATTTCAAAATTTAATATCAAAAAGAAAAAAAAAAAGAAAAAAATAATAAAAAATTAAATTTTATTTGATGTTTTCAACAAAGAATACTAAGAATAGAAAGCTTGTCAAAATCGTACAACAACATTTCTCTCTCCTCACATACAAATTCTTTGTGAATTCAACACACTTGTGAGAGAGAGAAAACACAAAATAAACAAATATTTTCCTTAAAATTTTAAGAAAATTATACACGCGACACATTTTTCCACTAGCACACGATATTTTTATTATTTTTCCGCGCAAGTTTATTGTATTTGGATTCCCATTGTAAAAATTACTAAATACTTTTATAAATAATAATTTTTACTTAGAGTGATTGTAGGTAACTCTATGATGAATGCTTGTAAGGCACTAAATTTATTTATATTATAAAATTCTTACGTACTAATAATGAATATCTTAAACTAAACTAGAACACATGTGTACGTGTGTATCAACATGTGTTTTCCTTAAATATAAGAACCCTTGGTAAGAATGTGAATAACAAGGGTTGTTTGTACACATGTGTGAAAAACCTATGCACACATGCGTACTTGAAAATTATAAATAATAAAACTGTTTTATTGCTTTTGAGATTAAAAAATGCATGTTCAAGAAATTTGAACACCCATTAAATGAATATTTTCCACTAACTGAAAAAATATTTTTTTATTTTATTTTTGACATTCCTTTTAAAATTTCAACATACGTCGATGAAATTTTGACAAAACACGAATTTTGAAAATGATGTCGGTTACGATATTTTGGCGGTCAGCGATCGATATGATAATTTTGAAAGTTTCTAAACTGATAATAGTGTCTAAAATTATATGAGTAAGAAAATATAAGTCAAATTTCGACGCGGTTGACAAATTTCAGTTTTTCCTTTTTTTTATAACGTTGAAATATTAATAAACCCCTTTGTTTTGATGAAAAACATAATTTTGTTAAAAATTATATAAAGTCTTTGTTTTCTAAGTGCATATTTTTACTTTTTAGAGCATATATTTGTTTTTTACTGCATAATTAATGCGCTTAAAACTCATTTTTTAGAGCATATTGCGGTTTCCCTGGTGAAGACTTTCAATGTGAAGTTTGTAATACATGTTTTAGCATATTATATAAATTACACAGGCATAAACTTGTGCATAAGAAAATATCAAGTGAAACAACTTTCCGTTGTGAAACTTGCTACAGAATATTTAAAACTGTGGAAGGACTGGAAAATCACAAAAAAAAATTTTTTCAGAAGATTATGTATTGTAATAAGTGTAATATGGATATAATGAGATTATATTGAGGCCATCACCTACGTATAGCTCTTCATATGAAAAACAATGGAATATTACAAAAATTAACAGAGGATATTAACATAAGATTCAACGATTTCATATACAAATCCTAAACCAGAAGAATTATTATATTATATAGTTTTGTTTGTTTCACATTTAAATAATAAATAATATCTTAGAAATACAATGCGTTTTCTAAAAATAGTTTCGCACAAGCAGGTAACACAACGTATATTTATGATGTACATTTATTTTTATTTTTTGTGCATCTTAAGTGGTTTTAGTTTCATTGTTAGTATTTATAATCAAATACAGGTTTTAGCTATAATCACTAGATCTAAGAAGTGTTTTCACGCAGAGAATGTAATGTGAGGATAATACATAATTTTGTAAATGTAACATGTGAACACTGCGTGTTAAAATATTTTTATTACTTTTAAATTTAGCATAGTTAGTTTGGAATAAGTTTTGTGTAAATAAAATTGTTAGTTCGTAATTTAACCTTAAAAAGATCCGTCTTTTTTCTTTGTGCTCTCAATATTTTGGTGTCACCTGGTGAAATGAAAATAATAAAAAAGGGGAATAATAAAAATAAAAAGATTTAAAATATTGAAAAAAGTGAAATATATTAAATTGATAAAAATAAATAAAAAAAAAAGTTATATTTTTAATAATTACATAAAAAAAGTGAAATATATGTATGTATATTTAATATATTATATGAAGTGTAGTGTTTTTTATTAATATCTGTATATACATAATTATAATTAGTGAAATAATACTAATAATAATTTCGGTACGCGACGCGATAAAACTAAAAACAAAATAGTATAAGAGGTTTTGTAATTAAAGTCGACTTTTAATTTTTTCTGTGTTGATTTAAACAATTGTAAATTTATTAAATTTTAATAAATATTTACAGTCGGTATAACAAAAAAATCTATAAAATTATAATAGCCTAAATATAAAGATTTATATGATCTTCTTTTTTTCATTAAATTGTTTTGTTTTGAATTTTGCTAAAATGGAGCCAATTCAAATTATTAAAGAACAAGAAATTTTATGTAATAAAATTGCCTCCGGTTATAATTCTCTGAGCCCGACATTTAAAGGCAAGAACTGTCCGAAAAAGTTAGAGGGTTAAGAGAGAGTTCGAGAAGAACGATTTAAAATTTTAAATGTAGAAGATAATCCAACCGATATCTAGGAGTTTATTAGGTAGCAAGATAATAAATAATAATTTTTTGTTTGAAGGTCCTGTAAATTTTAGGGACAATATAATCCAAAAGCAAAGTGATTGGAAAATTCAGCGAGATACTGTCAATACAGCAACAACATATATGGTATAAGAATATTAACCATAAGAACAGGTTTGGATATATTCAAAACATTGTAGATTATGTTTTAAAATTTATAAATAAGGCTAAACAAGGTAACGCAAAGTCATTTCAAAATAAGCATTTTCCGAAGAAAATAAAATATTAAAAGCTTATAAGTGTTTAGCAAAGTCGTCGAATTTAGTTTCATTATGCCCAATATTGGACAAACATGAAATTATACGTATAGGGGGAAGGTTAAAATAAGAAAGTAAGATATTGGGAAATAGTCGCAGAAGAAAACGAAAATTATATGAAGAAATTACATTTCGCAAAAATAACGTAAGTTGTGATCCGTTTAGAATAGCATTCGAGAAAAAAGAGGGAAGATAGACAAAATCTATCTCCTGACGCTCGCATATAAGTTTCTGCTGCTGATGTAAATAGATATACGACGAAATTGTTAGCAAATTTCAACGAAAATGTTAAAAAAGGTCCAACCGAAATATGTGTATGCTGTGGGTTAACAAATCAAATAAGTACACTTGATATTTCAAAGGATTCCAATATATCACAAGCAATTTTTCCGTCCGAGATTTTCCCATTGGAAACTAATATCTAAAAATTTTGCAACACTTGCGAAAAAATTGTTAAGGGTGGAAAAGTCTCGTCTATATGTTTGTATAATGGGTTACATTTTCCAATAATCTTTCATCAATTGAAAGATTTTACTGCACTTGAAGAAAGGTTTGTAGCACCTAGAATTCCCTTTATGAAAATAGTTTCCTTGGGATACAACCGTCAGTGTGTAGTAAAGGGAGCAGTTATCAATGTCCCTATCCAAGTAGATAATGTGGTTAATGTTCTACCGAGAACTTTTGGTCAGACTGAACTTATTCAGGTTCATCTTAAGCGTCAACTACAATATAATCACAGCTATTCTATTCGTCCCGCAAAAGCTTTTGAAGCGGTCCGTTATTTAGTTTATATGGAACTGTATAAAAAACACAATATTTCAATTTCAGAAAACTAGCTAAATAATGTCGGTTCTTATGATCAGATTCCTTTTATAGCAAATGTGGTTGGTCTTAAATTTATTCAAGAATTAACTCTCGTGAGTTCAGATCCTGAGATAATTGAGGAAATGAATCCCCAAGAAACGCTCTTAGAGTATATTCCCTTAGAAAATATTCCTCCCAGTAGAATTTCTATAGCTCCAGGTGAGGGACAGCGGCCTTTGGATTTACTTTTAAATGAAGATGCAGAGAACTATCATTTCCAATGATATATTGTGGTGTTAAGAGGACATGTAAAGCTTCAGGAGCTTAAATTATTAGATCAGAAGTAAGACGATATGACAGAAGATGTGCTCGTGTTCTTACAAAAAGTTAGAATTATATAAAATTAAAAATAGTATCTCAACATGTTTACGAAAAAAAAAAAAAAAAAAAACAAAGTATGTCAAATTCCAAGAGTACCATCATAGTAGAAGTTGCCAAAGAGACATAAGGGTACAAAAAATTTGCGATTTCACATTCCATATCCACCAATGCCTCATACGGAAGTTCTTTTACCACTTGAAAATCATAAAGAAAATTATAACAAAATTCATAATTTTCTCAATGCTAAATTATCTGAGGTTGAGTTAAATGATTTGCAAATATTTGATCAATTTTTGAATGACGCCAAAATAAATTTGTCTGTCGAGGCCAATATTTTAGTTATCCAGTCATCACTTAAAAAGCCTCAAATATTTCTAAAGAGATATTTTAAAGACAGATCCATTAATTCCTTAATTCAAAAATTTTAGCAAAGAGCTAATATGGATATTCAATTTATTCTAGATGCCTATGTATGTGTATCATATATTGTCAATTATATTAATAAATTTCAAAGAGAAATTTCAAGGTTATTACTTGTATCTATGGATGAGATAAAGTCTGGAAATTTAAATTTTAAGCAATTTTTTTTTTTTGCATAAAACACAAATTTAAAATATATTCATATACATATATATAATAATATCTATATAGCAATATCAATAGTGAATAAAAAAATTATAAGCTATTTAAAAATAAATAAAGCAACTCCTAAATTTAAAATAATGGCCACTATGTTTACATGCACTGAAGGCAATAATTAATGCCAACATTAATTCTTCTCATGCATTTTCATCCAGATTCGCTAAGGAATATATCTCTGGAGACGGAAATTTAGTTAAAAGGGTGTAAAGTGCATTCAAGACAAGAGTTATGACTCTTTCCTTCACCAATAGAAACGAAGGATGTCTCCTACCAGAAACATTTTTGAAGGAAGCATAAAAAGCTTTTAAAGGAGAAGTCAGTTACTTTCTTAAAAAAATTAAATATTAAAATTTTAATATTGAACTCCATGATCTATATGCTAAGCCAAATATGGATAATTTGGAAAACACCCCGATTGAGGTAAAAGTGTTTCAAACTAAAATGAAAGACATTTATTTCATCAGAGAATATGATGAAGCATTTTCTATAAAAACAGAAAATATTTTACAAAAGACCGAAGAGTTTCAAGAGAAAGATAGTGGATGGACTTTTGTTCAATTAGAAAAGTTGAATAAAATCTAAATAAGTTTCAGCGTCTCAGAGGTTCAACCTATATACTGCTATTAAAAAAAGCTTGTATCAACGTTCAAAATCAGGATGAATTTTGTTTTAAATGGGCCATAATTTCAGGAATTGCCAAAATTAATAAAAATGCTATGCGAACATAGCAATATAAAGTAAATATATATTCAAACAATATATTCATAAATGGGGTTCATTTAAATTTCAGTGGGTTTAGCTTCCCACTAAAACTAAAAGATATTAATATCTTCGAAATAAATAACCCGAATATAAGCGTCAATGTATTTGGTTATGATGAGGCGAAAGATTTGATAGTTGGACCCTACTACAAATCAAAAGAAGAGAAAGCAAATCATATTAATTTGATGTTTCTACAAGCAAATAACGTCGATAATTCAAACTTTGTTTGGATTAAAATATTTCAAGGTATGTTAAATATTAAAAATTATAAAACTATTAAAATTTATTTTTACAGATTTCTCAAGTCTCAAGTCACTCTACATCATGAAGCAATAGTTCTTTGCAATTATTGCTTACAACACTTCCACAACCAAAAGGCATTGGAAAAACATGAGGAGAGATGTACTAAAACTATATCATATGTGCCCCCAGCAGATAAGTCAATTTTAGAATTTAAAAATTATAATAAGAAATTAGATATGCCGTTTGTAATATATGCAGAATGCATGTTTGAATATATGAAAATATTCAAACATGCATTATAAATGCAAATATTTCATCAACAACATTACTTGAGAAACATATTCCTTTTGCATTTTCTTATTTTATAAAATGTAATTTTAACTCAAGTTTAAATACTCTTCGCATGTTTTAGGGTATAGATTCTGCGAAACTATTTGTAGAGAACTTAGTTAGTGATGTTAGATATTTAAACGAAAATTATTTAAAAATTACACCCTTAACCAAGATGGAAAATATAGATGTTGCGTTAAACGATACTTGCCACATTTGTTCAAAAATTATAATAAACGAAAGCAAAGTAAGAGATCATTGCCATTTAAGTGGAAAATATAGAGGACCTGCACATAATTCTTGTAATATAAATTACAAATTACCAAACTTTTTCCCTGTAATATTTCTCAATTTTTATGCATGTGATTGCCATTTATTGTGAAAGAATTAAATAATATAGATAAAGGGTTTAATAATATAATTCCTCTTAATAAAGAATTATATATTTCACTTTCTAAAACCATTTGTAGTAATAAGGGTGGAAATATAAAAATTAGATTTCTTTATTCCTATAGATTTATGCCTTCTAGTTTGGATAATTTAGTTAAAAATTTATCTAAAGATGAACTAAAAATTATAAGTAGTTTTTATTCAGAAGATGAAAGTAAATTAAATTTATTAATAAGAAAAGGAGTCTTTTCTTACAATTATTTAAATTCAATTGAAAAATTAAGGGAGGCTCAACTGCCAAAAATAGAAAATTTTTATAACAAATTAAATGATACCAATTGCTCTATAAAAGATTATACTCATGCTAAAGAGGTATGCAGTAAAATTGAATGTAAAACATTAGAATATTACCTAATATTATATTTGAAAATCTATGTTTTGTAATTAGTTGATGTATTTGAAAACTTTAGGTAAGTGTGTAAAAATATTTATCAATTAGACTCTTGCCATTATTATACGGCACCAGGTTTTTCCTGGGATGCCATGATGAAACTTACTGATACAAAGTTAGATTTATTAACTGATTTAGAAATGATTCAATTTTTACAAAAAGGAATAAGTGGAGGTATCGTACAATGTTCTCGAAGACATACTAAAGCTAATAACAAATATTTAACAGATTTTAATCCAAATATTGAATGTATTTGGATGCTAATAATTTGTATGGGTGGGAATGACAGAAGCTTTACCCGAAGGTAATTTTGAATGGGTAGATGACGTTAATAACTTCTCTTTGGAGTCAATTCCAGATGAGTCAGATGTTGGGTATATACTAGAAGTTAGTTTAATATACCCCATGGAAATTCACGATTCTCATAACTATTTACCATTTTGTTGTGAGAATAAATCTCCTCCAAAGAGAAAAAACTGTTAGTTGACTTAAATGATAAAAACGAGTATGTAATTCGTTATAAAAATCTTAAACAATGCTTAAAGCATGGATTAAAATTGAAAAAAAATTAATAGAATTTTGAAATTCAAACAATCATCATAGTTGAAAAAATACATATCTTTAAATAACTTTCATCGAACTAATGCGAAAATTGAATTTGAGAAAAACTTTTTTAAATTATTGAATAATGCGATTTATGGAAAAACAATGGAAAACGTTGATAAACCTAAAATTATTAAAATTGTAAAAAATTGGGAAAGTGTTTGTAAAAGGCTGGGAGCTCGTGCTCTTATAGCTAAACCAGAATTTCACACCTACAGCATATTCGAAGAAAATACAATGGCTTTAGAATTAGATAAAAATCATTCCTACTACAACAGACTATAATGTAATACAAAGGCACAACTTAATTATATGGATACAGATTTTTTTTATTTATACAACAGAAGCAGATGATTTCTATAAAGATATAATTAACGATATAGATGATAGTTATGATACTTCAGAATACGAAGTAAATAATAAATTCGGTATTCCCCAAAAAAATAAAAAGGTTTTAGGGATGATGAAAGACGAGAACAATGGTTCTAGTCATGAATAAATTTGTAGGTTTAAGAGCGAAAATGTATTCGTTTAAAACGGAGGATCTAAAGGAAACCAAAAAAGCTAAGGGTGTCAAAGTAAATGTGTGTAAAAATTTAAGTTTATCAGACTATAAAAATTATCTATACAATAAGCAATTATACTATCCAAATTGCATATATTGTATACTTCTCTTATAAATAAAGTTACTTAAGTTATTTAGATAATAAATACTTCAAAATATTTAATAAAATTATTTTAGAAATGGAGTTAGAAAGCCAATATAATAAATCTTAGATTTAAACAAACTAATAGAAAAGAATCAAATAGGAAAAATATTTTATTTATTAATTAAATTAATTAAAATGCAGGTAATGTTTCAAAGTGAAAACATTTTACTGTAGTAATGAGTGAAAGAGAAACATGTATTTATTGTATAAACGAAATTTTATTATGGTCTTCTGATATATTAAAGTAATATCATCAACATTTAAAACAACTATCAGTAGCTAAAAACCCTTGAAGAAAAACAGATAAAAAAAATGTCTTATTTAAAAAAGTCATCGAAAATTTTTTTAATGACTTCCAAGACCTCGTTACATAGGAGCATAGGGAAATGCTTAATTGCTTTATGGCAACGTTGGAGGAAAACAACGAAGACGAAGTAGTTGATGCAGAACATGGTGTCCACCGTGTCCATTTGTATACTTGGCCCTGGCATATTATTGATTGTAAGGAGGGTCCTGACACTTGCAGATGCACCATTTATTTTTTAAGAAAATTCAATGTTATCAATTTAATTAACTCATACTATTTATTTTATATACGAAAATAAATACTAAAATTAAACTAAACAAAAAAAATATATATATGTATATCTTTTTATTTTTTTTACTATTATTTTTAAATGCTTAGGAATATTTCTTTTAACAGGAAATTCATTTCAAAATTTAATATTAAAAAGAAAAAAATAATAAAAAATTAAATTTTATTTGATGTTTTCAACAAAGAATACTGATAATAGAAAGCTTGTCAAAATCGTACAACAACATTTCTCTCTCCTCACATACAAATTCTTTGTGAATTCAACACACTTGTGAGAGAGAGAAAACACAAAATAAACAAATATTTTCCTTAAAATTTTAGGAAAATTATACATGCGACACATTTTTCCACTAGCACACGATATTTTTATTTTTCAACGCAAGTTTATTGTATTTGGACTCCCATTAAATGAATATTTTCCACTACTGAAAAAATATTTTTTTAATTTATTTTTGACATTCCTTTTTAAATTTCAACATATGTCGATGAAATTTTGACAAAACACGAATTTCGCAAATGATGACTGTTACGATATTTTGGCGGTCAGCGATCGATATGATAATTTTGAAAGTTTCTAAACTGATAATAGTGTCTAAATTATATAAAGTCTTTGTTTTTTAAGTTCATATTTTCACTTTTTAGAGCATATATTTGTTTTTTACTGCATAATTAATGCGCTTAAAACCCATTTTTTAGAGCATATTGTGATTTCCCTGGTGAGAGCATATTGTGCATAAGAAAATATCAAGTGAAACAACTTTCTGTTGTGAAACTTGCTACAGAATATTTAAAACTGTGGAAGGACTGGAAAATCACAAAAAAAAAAATTCAGAAGATTATGTATTGTAATAAGTGTAATATGGATAAAATGAGATTATATTGAGGCCATCACCTACGTATAGCTCTTCAGAGGATATTAACATAAGATCCAACGATTTCATATACAAATCCTAAACTGGAAGAATTATACATTGAAAACTTCTTTGAAAGAGCTCAAAGAGATCTATTACTAAAGAAAGCTCTTATAAAACAAATAATTTTTAAATTTAATTTTAAAGTTCAATATTTAGTTTTGTTTGATTCACATTTAAAAAGTGGTTTTAGTTTCATTGTTAGTATTTATAATCAAAAAGGTTTTAGCTATAATCACTAGATCTAATAAGTGTTTTCACACAGAGAATGTACTGTGAGGATAATACATAATTTTGTAAATGTAACATGTGAACACTGCGTGTTAAAATATTTTTATTACTTTTGTATGTATATATAATATATTATATGAAGTGTAGTGTTTTTTATTAATATCTGTATATACATAATTATAATTAGTGAAATAATACTAATAATAATTTCGGTACGCGACGCGATAAAACTAAAAACAAAATAGTATAAGAGGTTTTGTAATTGAAGTCGATTTTTACTTTTTTCTGTGTTGATTTAAACGCTTGTAAATTTATTAAATTTTAATAATTGTTTACAGTCGGTATAACAAAAAAATCTATAAAATTATAATAGCCTAAATATAAAGATTTATGTGATCTTTTTTTTCATTAAATTGTTTTGTTTTGAATTTTGCTAAAATGGAGCCAATTCAAATTATTAAAGAACAAGAAATTTTATGTAATAAAATTGCCTACGGGTATAATTCTCTGAGCCCGACTTTTACAGACAAGAACTGTCCGAAAAAGTTAGAGGGTTAAGAGAGAGTTCGAGAAGAACGATTTAAAATTTTAAATGTAGAAGATAATCCAGCCGATATCTAGGAGTTTATTAGGTAGCAAGATAATAAATAATAATTTTTTGTTTGAAGGTCCTGTAAATTTTAGGGACAATATAATCCAAAAGCATAGTGATTGGAAAATTCAGCGAGATACTGTCAATACAGCAACAACATATATAAGAATATTAACCATAAGAACAGGTTTGGATATTTTCAAAACATTGTAGATTATGTTTTAAAATTTATAAATAAGACTAAACAAGGTAACGCAAAGTCATTTCAAAATAAGCATTTTCCGAAGAAAATAAAATATTAAAAGCTTATAAGTGTTTAGCAAAGTCGTCGAATTTAGTTTCATTATGCCCAATATTGGACAAACATGAAATTATACGTATAGGGGGAAGGTTAGAATAAGAAAGAAAGGTATTGGCAAATAGTCGCAGAAGAAAACGAAAATTATATGAAGAAATTACATTTCGCAAAAATAACGTAAGTTGTGATCCGTTTAGAATAGCATTCGAGAAAAGATATGAATGCAAAATAAGTTTATCAAAAAAATCTGGGTAACAAGTTCTTCACATAAATTGTACACATCATTTTTGCAAATCATGTTTTTATAAGCTAAAGACAATAAAGTGTTCTATTTGTCGTCAGGAAGTTAAAACCTTAAACGCCTTTGGAAAACAAGGTGAAAGATATCTCGTTAACAGTCTTCCACTTACGGAAGCTATTGATTTGTATATAAAATAATATTTATTATTAATTGACGAATTGTTAATGTTATGGTATAAGAGTGAGAATATTACTGATTCTATACAAAATTCAAAAGATGTGGGACAAAGGAATATATAATAGATGATTATAAATGTTCTTAATGTATCTTATATGAAAAAAGGAAAAACTTTGTTAAAAACCTAACTAACAAATACTATTTATTAAAAATTAAACTTATGATAAATAACTAAAAATGATACTTTTATATTTTAAAATTTAAATACATTTTGTTTCAATCAACATATATTTTATTTAGGATTTTTGAATATTATTAGAGTTATTACTTTTTTTACATAAAAATTTACAAAAAAATGTATAGAAACATCGACATGAAAGCTTTGAAGATGAAACATTGGAAGTATCATCTTTATACGAGGAAAGGGACAGATTGTTTGGGAAAACCGCAGCGGAAGTCATTGGAGGTATTAATAATGACTTAATCCAATGGGATGAGGGGATAAAAGTCGAGATGAATGCAATGAGACCATTGAAGGAGGCGAGAAAGACATTGGCAAATAGTCGCAGAAGAAAACGAAAATTATATGAAGAAATTGTATTTCGCAAAAGTAACGTAAGTTGTGATTCGTTTAGACTAGTATTCGAGAAAAGATATGTATGCAAAATATATTTATTAAGAAAATCTGGGGAACAAGTTCTTCACACAAATTGTACACATCATTTTTGCAAATTATGTTTTTATAAGCCGAAGACAATAAAATGTCCTATTTGTCGCCAGGAAGTTAAGATTTTAACGCCTTTGGAAAACAAGGTGAAAGATATTTCGTTAACAGTCTTCCACTTATGGAAGCTATTGATCTTACTACATAAAATTATATATCATTAAATATCTAAATTTAAAATAAATAATCTAAAATAAATGAAAAAAAAAATTTCTTTTATTCTGAATCTCTTTTATCTTTTATAGGGTAATTTTTAAATTTTTATTTCATTTTTAAAAGTTGCTTCGTAAAGATGTCTTATATAGAAATAATCAAGGTTTTAAAAGATTTTCATGGCTACATTTTTTAGGAACATTTAATATTAATTGACGAATTGTTAATGTTATGGTATAATAGTGAGAATATTACTGATTCTGTACAAAATTCGAAAGATGTGGGACATTTTAAATGGTGCTGTTAGTCAAAGGAAGATATAATAGATGATCCTAAATGTTCTCAATGTATTTTATATGAAAAAAAGGAAAAACTTTGTTAAAAACCTAATTAACAAATACTATTTATTAAAAATTAAATTTATGATAAATAAATAAAAATGGGACTTTTATATTTAAAATTTAAATACATTTTGTTTCAATCAACATACATACATCGAGTTATACTTATTTAGGATTTTTGAATATTATTAGTTTTTTTTTTTTTTTGTTTTTGTTTTTTCTAAACATAGATGTCCACAATTAAACGTGTTAAACTATTGTTTTTGCTTATTATTATATTTAATGCTATTCCCCAAATATTTTATGATTTCCAATTTCCAAAGCTATCAAAATATTCTATATAACTTTTCCTTTTATAGTATGCTACCCAATGAGTACCACTGCCGCTTGAAATATCAACATTAACTATTCCACATTCAATTTCCTTAGGATGTTTTGAAAGCGTATCCCTCATATATACACCTCTAAAATTTATTATATTTTTCTCCGCAAAACGTTTGATATCTAGATCAGTAGGTAGTCTATTCGGTAGCAATTTTAATATTTTTTTGAATTTTTACAAACTAAACCATAACCTTTTTTGCATGGCTTAAGAAAAAGACCTTTTCCCATGATAATTGACTCCATTGTTTTATTGTGACGTTGAGATTCATCTAATAACTCTTCGCATCTATTGCAGCGTTTATAGTTTTTGCCAATGCAGAACCACCTTAAGTAATATTTCCTAATGCTCCGAGAGCGCTTAATATTGGAATAAGTGGTATAAAACCAGTTTTAGGAAGTAATATTATACGCGGGACAATAATTTTATCTTTTTTACCCTTAAAGGACTTATTGATGACTTTCCTCCGTGACTTAATAAAATTTATAGTGTCAGTTTCGGTTCTGTTGAAGATATTGATTTCAATCATTTACTGTATATCGAAGATTTATGTCAGCTAAGCAATGTAATTTGGATGAAAAAATCGAGTTTATACTTTTTCTGATATTTTAAATTAAAGTAAAATTTTTGTAAAAAAATGTTTTTTTATCTTAACGGAATTTACTAAACTATCGTATAAAAGTAGAAAGTTAGAAAAACTTTAAGATTTTTGTTAAAGGAATACGACACTTCTCAAAAAACACCAAAAATCCCAATAATGTGTTTTTGCACATGTTCGGCTATAAAATTCAAATTTTTCCAAAGTCCAGTAGATTTTGATTGAAAACTTTTAACAACATAAATTCAAAACTTTCATTTAAAATGGGTCAAATTCCGGAGGGTGTGTAACTTGACCACTTGAGTTATTGGGCTTGCTTTTTATTTTAAAGTTCTCTCTGTGAAGATAACTTTCAGAAAAGTATAAAATTGTTGTATGTTGTTAAAGAAAATTTTATTTTAGAGAAAAAAGACTGTAGATATCTTTTGGCCAAAAAAAAAAACACAAAAAGTAGTAATTTTTGCAATTTTCAAATTCAAAATCGTTTATTTTTGGACTCGGTAATGATATAGACTTAAATTTGTTTGTGTTGAATAGATAATTTTGCTCTTTAACTAGTTAAGCTTGTAGGTCTACAATAATATAAAAATATTTGAAATTGGACGAGAAACAAAAAAAAATTTTACAGATTTATTTCCAAAAAATTTCGAATCTGCTCCACTGTGCAAAGGAACGAAATGCTGTTATTGGAATCAGAAACATTTAAAATAAGAAACATTTAAGACCAATGTGGAAAATGCTTCAGACAAAACCCAGAGCCAGTCCAAAATTCACAAAAGATAAAGAAATAATGGTATATTCTCTAGGAGTAACTATCTTTGGAAACAGGCGAATTCTCCTACACCAATTATAAAAACTGAGGGAGCAGATTAAAGCACAAATACTCCAGGAATATAAAATAAATTACAAATTACACATTCGCTATAAAGATTAAAAAAAAAACGATTTTATTGTATAAATTAAATTGGGAAAAGGTACGAGGAAACAATAATACATATGTGCTAAATTTTTTAAGTCTTGCACATTTCCAGAAAATATGTCTTTTATTGAAGTTAAAAGCGTTAAAACTTTCTTCCACGATGGGGGCGAAGTGATACAATGAACAATGAAAATCCTTAATAACTTTGAATGTCTAATTAAAAAAATAAAAAATGGAGGACATCAGTGGCTGGAGAACAACTTCTAAAAAAATAAAAATAAAAAAACAACAACAAATTTGGTGGAGGTGAAACTTTATTAAATATTTATTATTCACATTTACACAAATTAAAAATTTAACATAAATAAAATTTAAAACACTTAAACTTTGAATTAAAGAAAAAAATACACACAATATTGGTTTACACTAAAAACTAAAACTTGGATTAAAACTTAAATCTAAATTCATTGAGAATTTGACATCTACAATTTTTAAACATAAAACTTAAAAAGCGAAGAGTAAAAAGGGAGAAGAGGAAATGGTGAGGTAGAGAAAATTTTGTTTAGGGACATTCCAATAAAATAACGCCGGAATGTTATTGTGAGAGTTAGCTTACTCTGGGAGGGATTGATTTGGCAAAACAGCAGCCAAATCCTTAAATTCCTTTGTGTGTGAACATTAGGGAGTTGTTTCAGTTATCTTACTTCGGGCTTCAACAATTTTTCTTTCTTTCGCTTTCTTTACACATTAATTTACAGCTGGTACTATTTTTTTTTGAATGTGGATGAATTTCCAGACCTGACGGCAAGGACCACCCCCGTCCGGCGAGCTCCAGCCCGGCATAAGCTAGCGTACCAGAGCCGCCGTCAGTCTGGCAACACCAACAGTGGTTGGTTATAAGTATTTCATCCAGTCCACTATTACATACTTTCCAATTCATGTAGGTATACAAATAATATTTTATGTGTATGTAGCAATGTTTAGGTTCAGAATTCAATAAAGTTCATTTTGCAAAACAAATTATTTTTAATTTTATGGAATATCTAAAGGTATGTATATTAGAACCCAACATACCGGCCTTATTGAAGGTCCTTCAATCGGTAGGTAATAAGACAAGTTTTTGAATAGGTCTTGCCGTCTTTGCATTCTATTACGGCGACGATTCGTCCGGTCAACCACTCTTGGGGTGACAGGTTGTCCTCGTGAATCACCACTAACTTCCCCACCTGTAAGTTGGAAGATTATCGGTGGCAAAACGTCTCTTTCTTCAGATCCGGTAGTGAACGCAGACCCCTTCCGATTAATAGTTGGGCTGGAGTTAGCGCGTCGCTGTCGTTAGAGTCTGGTGACAGCGGTGCAATTGGCCGGCTCTTCAGCACCGCCTCTATTTCTATGAGCATTGTTCCCATTTCTTCAGCGTTCAGCAATGCGTTGCCTACTGCTCGCAGAAGTAGGAACTTCGCTTGCTTTACAGCAACTTCCCATAGACCGCCGAAGTGAGGAGATCGTAGTGGTATGAAGCTTCTGTTGACGCAGCTTCATACCACTGGTCTCCACAATGTTTGTTGCTTTATCGCAATGGATTCACTTGGGTAGTCCTCGTTTGGCAGCAAACTGTTTGAAACAAGGAATAAAAGCTTTAGCAGATAAATCCGAAATTAACTCTAGGCGAACAGCTTTAAAAGAAAAAAAACGAAAACTGCAATATACATCTTTAACTGAGGTTTACCTCGAATTCTCAAAGAAACGTTAACCGGTCCACAAATATCAATGCCAATAATTTTTAATTTAAATAAAATATATTTCACAAAACACTTTTTAATTTATTTTTTCACTCGTCCCTGCTCGGGCGCCAAAATGTTGATTCTTAATATTTTTTAAGAATTTTAATTAAATTAGAATTTAATTTAAAAGAATGGACATTATGAAAAAATACCGAATAAAATAAAAACGCAACCGAAAGATTTTAAGCTAAATTTGCAAATTTCTTCAAATTATCTTCAAAAATGTGACCTGTACTTGTGCACTGATGAACGGACATAATTAAATCCACTCAGAAAATGATTCTAAATCGAGTGGTGGATGTTAAAATATTTATTACGAGCGTTACCAACATCAGCACAAATCTGATAGCAGGCCAAACAATCCAAAAATATATTATATGCGCTCTGCCTATTAAAATTAGCTTTATTTCCGAGAATGAGTATCAAAAATATAAAATTGTCCGTATACATAAAATGAATTAGTATTTTTGAAAAGCATAACATAAATTTAACTATAAATGTATTCAAAGCTTGGAAAGATTTAATGAAATCTTAGTATAATACCATTAAATCGTAATTCTGAATTAAGAAATAATATTTTTTCATTCTTTAATACCACTCCCAAAAAATTAATTCTATAGCTTCATTCAAAGGCTTTTATTTAATAGAATTTTTATTAAATTTATTAATAAAAATTGATTAAATTTTTGTTAATTATCATTTTTTAATTCAATATTTTTCTTTAAAATTTATATTTTTTTATATTTAATTTATATTTTTCTTTTGAAATATTAATTATAATATTAATTATTGAAAACACGTCCGATCGCTTCCACATTTAGAGTAAAACTGCAAACTTTTAAACGATATAGAACATCGATAACATAATGGTCACTTATTACAAATTATCATTCTTAAGCTTTTTTACCCTACACCACCATAAGTGCTTAGGATATTGTGCTGATTGTGCACACAAAAAATCTTTTGAATAAGGAAAGATTAATTTATTTGTATAGAGCAAATATGGATAACCAATTTATTTTTGATGTATATGTGTGCAGGGTTTAAATCGCTATCGCCTTTTAAGCAAAAGCATCTAAATATTGCCATTTACGTGGCTAAATTAAACATCAAAAAGCAAGAGCTAACAATTGCTAAAACAAAATTAGCTCACACATTACAAAAGCAGAAGCAAAAATAACACACTGCTTTTTAAATTTGTAAATTTTAATAGCACTAGCTGCTGACAAAATTCAAAAATTGAACAAAAGCTAAAAGTCCTAAATGGAAAATTTTAGAAACGAAACAAAAGCAGCACCACTCATTTTATGTGTTTATGAAAATCCATCTCAAATAAAATAAAAAGCAAAAGCAGTCGGACAAAAAAGGCACACACAGAAAAACGAAAATGTGCTAAAAGCAGTATGATCATGAGCTAATAGCCGCACGAGCAAGTGCTTTTGTGTTTATGAAAATCCATCTCAAATAAAACAAGAAGCAAACGCAGTCGGACAAAAAAGGCACACACAGAAAAACGAAAATGTGCTAAAAGCAGTATGATCATGAGCTAATAGCCGCATGAGCAAGTGCTAAAAGCCACATGAACGTGAGCTATTAGGCGAATGTCAAAATGTAGGTAGAATTATTATTAGAAATGTTAACACAACCGTATGTGTTTTTTTTTAAGACGTAAAAAATTCCTTAAGTTAAATATTTGTAAATATGAATATTTTGAAAAAGCGTTCAATTGTTTTAATAAAATTGAATTAAAACTTAGAATTTTTAATACAAATAATAATTTATGTTAGCAATTGCGACATAAAAACAAATATGATAAACAGTATCCTGAATGTGTGTTTGATGAAAAGCCATTTGTTAAACAAAATTCTAGCATTTGAAAATCACGGTTAATATCCAAGAATAGTTCTGTTTGAAAATGGCAAGTTTTAGCCTCGAAGTTAATAATAGAAATAGAATCAATTTTTGTTTGAATTATGAAGGAAAAAATAGAACCAATTTTTGTTTGAATCATAAAAAACTGTTTTTATTAGATCTTGTTAAAGAAATGCAGAACATATGTATTTACCTAATCGATTTTCTGATTTGCTGCATACACTTTCTTGATAGTTTCACGCACACTTTACAGGTAATAAATATAATGTCAAATCGCACATACTAGGTAATTCCATGCAAATTTGGAAAATTACATTATACATTTATATATATCAATAAAAATAATAAAAAATGTTTCATTCATGATTTTGTCATTTAAAATCATTAGAAACCCTTTTATGATACGGAAACATCTGCATCCATTCATAAAAATATTTAGTATATACCTGTAAAAACTTGAAATTCTTTTGAAATTGATCACATAAAAATAATATAAAAATAGTTTTCCTGTAATATGGGTTGTTATACTATAGTTAGGTAAAAGTTTGACTTTTTTGAAGCCACTTGATATAGAGCACTTGTTTGAATATTAATAGTTCGTTTTTTTACGTGAAACCTTTAACATTAAAAATATTTAAAAATGCGTTGTTTTAAGTACGAGGAACATTATGAAAATTTCAACAATATGTCAGTGTGTAAATTGTGCAAAAAAGAATTTAAAAGTGTTAAAATGTTTAATTTAAAATTACATATGGAGAAAATTCATAAAGTGGTTTTTAATCAAAAGAATAATACATCTTTGCAAAAATACAAAAAGAAAAATATAAAGTGCGAAATAAGTAAAAAACTTTTAATTAAATCATATATCGGATTGGTAACGGAGGATGCCGTGCCATTTAATGTTTTAAATTCGGATAACATGAGAAATATAATAGATCCAATATGTAAAGGCATCGAAAAAGAAAGTGGAGAAAAATTTTGTTTGAATGCAAATAACTGCAAAAAAACACTTGCTGAAGTGACAAAAAATATAATAAATGCAATTTCAAGTGAATGTAAAAATAAATTGATCTCACTTAAAGTGGACAGTGCAACAAGATTATCAAGAAATATTTTTGGAATTTCAGCTCAATACATAAAAAGTGATAAAATTGAATCTAGAATACTTGGAATGGTGGAGTTAAAAGGCCAAAATTCAAGCACTTCAAAAAATTTAGCAACAGAAATTTTAAACGTATTGAACAAATATGATATTAATTTACAACAAATTGTAACAATTACAAGTGATAACGGCAGTAATATGGTGAAATGTACAAAAATTTTATCACATTTATGTTCTGAAGATGAAGAATATGAAGAAAACTATAACAATGAAACCTACTTTCAAAACATTACCTTAATTGAAAATAATATGGATCTACGCGTCGGAAACATAATAGTTTGTAGATGTGCAGCTCACACAGCACAGTTGGTGGCACTGGATGCAACAAAAGACTTTGAAATGAAGCGTTATATTCGACAGTGTAGAAATTTAGTAAAGTTTTTGAGAAAAAATTCAAATGGTTACAAAGACTTATTTGAATTAAAGTCATTAAAAATTCCTCAGCTGGATTGTCCTACGCGTTGGGGATCAACATATTTAATGATTTCGTGTATACAAAATTCGAAAGAGATAGTCGAAACAGTGGAATCAATAACAAATAAATCATCTGAAGAGAATTTTGAAATAAATGAAGACTTTTGGAACTTTGTGGCCTCATATTATACTGTTTTTAAGCCACTTCAAAACATAATTGTCATATTTCAAGAAGAGCAACTTCATTATGGCGACTTTTACGCACAATGGTTAAAATGTAAGCTACTGATATCAAAAACTGTTGAAGAAAATGAAGTCAACAAGAGTGCATCATCATACAAAATTAGTAAACTTCTATTAGACAATATGGAAAAACGAACCACCACTCTTTTTTCTAATAACGCTCTGGCAGCATGTCTTTACCTCGATCCAAGGTTTCATCATATGTTAATTGATACCCAAAGAAAAGACGCTGTGGAATACCTTAAATTGCTATGGGACAAATTGACATCTATATGTAAAATCGAACTCAACACACAGCCAACACCAAATTTCATAACAACAACGCAAGAAAACCATGAAGATGATGACATTTTAAATGATTTCCTGGACAATATATTTAACGCAAATAATGCAGAAAACGACAATATTATAAGAAAAATTGAAAAATTAAATCTTCCATACACAAAATTGAAGACAAATGTTTTAGAATTTTGGAAGGAAAGAAAATATAGTGAACCTGAGCTATATGCACTGAGCAACATTTGCTTTGGAACTCCTCCAACACAGGTAAAATTTTAATTTTGGAAACAAAAATGTTATACTTTGAATTTCTTGTTTAAATATTCTCTTAATTTTTATTTTATATTCTCTATTTTCAGGTTTCTGTCGAACGAGCATTTTCAACATTAAAGATAGTATTGGCCGATAATAGAAATCGTCTCAAACAAGATACATTGGAGAATATTTTACTAGTAAAGCTAAACCCTGATTTTCTGGATAATGCCGTATCAGAACTTAATATATTTATGGAAGATGATTGTGCAAACCAATAAGAACATTTTATATCTATTTTTTTATTAAATGTTTTGACAATATTTTTTAATTATTCGTTTTTTTTTTTTGTTAACTTTTTTATTGAAATATATATGAATATGTTTATAAAATATATTGTAGTTTTTTTAAAAACAATGTACGGTTTTTAGCTAAAACACTTGATCTCACTTTTGAAGAAGAAATTATTAACAACTTTCAAATAAGTGTAAAAAAAATAATTTTTTAGAAGAATTTCCTTGTTTTCTTTTGACAGAAAACTTCAACATACAAATGTTTTTCAAATCTTTTTTACGCATTGCAGGTACCAAACCATAAGAATTTTTTGTTTTATAAATTCTCTTAAATTTCTTATTGCATTCATTATGCACATATAATGTAAATTCATTCTGTGCCTTTCAGCCGGCTACCTATATTTGGTTGTGTGGCTTTTAGCTCATGTTCGTGCGGCTAATAGCTCTTGTTCATGCTGCTTTTAGCAAATGTTCGAGCGGCTTCTAGCACATGTTCATGTGTCCACTAACCCTTGTCGTTTTTCTATCAGCACTGATTGTGTTCTCACTAGCCTGCTAGAGCACTTCTTATGATGCCTTTTTTGAAAAAGCATTTTTTGTAATTTTTCCTTTTGCTTTTTTGAAGTTAACCTTTTTATTTCTAGCAAAATAAAAAAGCAAAAGCAAGAGAAATATTTTCGTGTTACTGCTTTTTGTGTGGCTATTTATTATTACTGTTAGCTGCTTAAAAAGCACGTGGCAAAAATTTTAATACTTAAAAATGCTGAATGGATTTTTTGAATAAAATTAAAAGCAAGACTGTGGCTGTTGCTAGAAAATTTGAAATTTGTAGAAGCAGTAGGAAAAGCAAATTTAAAAAAGCCTTAGCAAATCATTGCTTTTAAACACTGTATGTGTGTTGCAGTTGCTGATATGTCTAACCATAGCATCAATGGTTTTATATAAACAACCAGCTGCTTTCTTTTAGTTATTTTCCAGTCCAAAATACAAACTTTATGTGTTGCTTTCAATCATGCAACAAGTGCCTTGGGACTTCAGTTAATTAGAAAGTACATTAAAAATTATATATATGTTTATACATAATTTTTGTTACTCCAAAAAAAAAAAACACGTCCGACCGCTTTCACATGTAGAGTAAATCTGTGAAACATTTGAAAACTATAGATCATCTATAACGTAATGGTCACTTATTACAAATTATTTTCTTTCTTAAACCATTTCTGTAAGGATTTTTTTCTTTGGATTGAGATCTTTGGATTAAAATTTCCCAAGCTACAATATAGTTATTACCGGTTATTGAAAAATGTTGTATTAACTTTAGTGCGTCATCTATTAATTTTTTTTTTTTTTAAATAATAAAGTTTCTCAACATCTGCCAATTTATTATTTTTATACACTAGCTTCTTAAAAAGGTCATGGAATGGTATTTCAATTCTCTTTAATGCCATTGGTTTAGTCTCTTCGCTGAAGTTTGTGATTTTATTTATCACCTCTTTTGATTTTAATTCTTAAAATCTGTCGATTTCTTCAAATTCATCATCGACTTCGTATCCCATTAAGTGATTAACGGATAGCTCTGAATGAAGTTGCTTTAGCTCATCCATCTGCTTCTCTCAAGATGTAATTTTCATCTCTATAGAGTATCATCTCTACATAGTATACCTGCGTGTGTATATACAAAACTAAACATAGAGAATATATGGAAATGAATTAGTTCATTTCAAAACAGCCTACCTAACAACGGCAAAAATAGATTCAACCACTAAATCAAAATGATGCAGCAATTATAGTGGATAGCTCTTCCTCCTCCGATAAGAAAGAAATTAACATGACGATGTACAAGCTTAAAATGAGATGATGACCAAAAGTTTAAAAAAGAGAGTAGAGGAGGCAGAAAATGTAAATAGAAGGTATCAGGTTCTGAAAAAAAAGTTAAAAAAGTTGAGTTGAGATTTTACACCAAATCTGCTGGCATACATCAAGAGCTACAATTGCAAAATTTGCTTACAATCTGTAAGTGGGAAGTATATTATCCACACAGATTGTTCACAACACTTCTGTGAAAAATTCTTTAGAACATTGAGATCATCGACATGCGCACTATGTAGACAGCAAATTTACAGCATGATTGTAAATGTTGGTGAGCGTTATGCCATAAAAAGAGTACCAGTTGTAATAGAAGTTCCTATTTCACCAGAGTCCATAAGTCCACCTCCACCTACAATAATAAATTCACCTTCATCATCACATTAATCGTATAACGGGTATAGTTTATGGATACCTGGCTTTCGAAGTAGTAACTAAGTAGTAATAGTCAATTTTTTTTTATTATTTTATAAAACCAAAACAAAATGAAACAAATAAAACAACAATTGTTCATATTTTTTTATTTACATAAATTATTATTTTTTATTTTATGATATTCCCATGCGTAAGTATACAATCATCTTAATAAATCAATTGTATTTTAAAAATAAACTCAAATTTTATGTTTAAGTTATAAGTTTTTCTTATGCGATGAAGTATCAGAAAAAAACATTATTTTTCGTCTTTTTTCATATTCAAAACAATATACTAACCAAAATAACATATGTAAAGAGTATGGGGTTATAAACATTTTTAGAAAATCAAGATGTTTTATCACATAAAGATATAGCATAGGAAAAACAGAATACTATTAGATCATACTATTTTGAATAGGGAGCTATAATAATATCGAGCCTTTTTATTTATCAAACTTATTCATATTAAAGTGCCCCACTAAAAAAGTTGCAAATGTACCCCTCTAGAAAAGAAGATTATTATGTTTTTACATGATTCCCAAAATATTACATCTCAATGTTTAGATTTACATGAGCTGGACCATTTTTAAACACATATAAAATTTATTTCAATATTATAGAGATCGAGTAATGTTTAATTTAGTTTTTAAGATTTTAATACATATTGTGAGGTCTAAAATAAGACAGATTCAATATATAAATAAAACGTATAAAAAAAAAAAAAAAAAAAAAAAAAATTATTATCAAAATTGTAGTTATAAGAAAATTTACTTCAAATTATAATAGAGGCATACTTCGACCATCGATATTCATTTAAATAATTATTATGTCACTTTTCAATCGCAGAATATTAAGATTTTACTAAAATTTTTTATTATATTTTCTTTTTTCAAACATGTAATTTTAAATATTTCGGACATTTTTCAAAATATATTAGGTTATAATGTACCATAGGAATGGTCTATCCTGTTATTATTGAAGATAATACCTAATTAACATTATGAGCAAGGGGATAAATTTTATGCATTTAGTTCCCAAAAGCTTAAACTTGCAATTTTTCAAATAAATTTGATAAATTTATGCTTTGGAGGACATGTATGTTCTTAACTAACCATTTATTTGGTATAAAAATTAAGTTAACCAATTATGGACCGGAAATCCCAAAATATTATTTGTGAAACTAAAGGGTTAAATGAATGTGGGATTGGAGCCTGGTCGCGTCACCAGATCTGGCAGACGTTGGTAACAAATGGGTTAAGATAGTTAACGGACAGAACATTCTCGACGGAGCTAGTGACGAGTCACGTACGCAACAGACAAAATATGGACGAGACATCTTATAACGAAGGACGAATATTCTAGATGACGTTTTTTGATTTGATAAATGGACTAACAACGGACAAGAAAGGGACAAATATAGGTTTTGCTCCCTAGGAAGTTTCTGGAACTTTAGGGAAGTAGCGAGTGATAGTGAATAGGATATAAATAGGAAGAAAAGGGAGTAGTAAGTTAGTTGAAAATAGTTGAAGAATAGTTGCAGAAGAGCTGTGCTAAAGTTGCTGAAAAGTTGCTTTCAAGTTGAAGTTAGTTACAGAAGAGTTTACAGAAAAGTTGTAAAGTTGAAGTTAAGTTAAAACCAAATTGTTAAAGTGAAGTGAATATTTTAATTTTAAGTTTAATAATTTAAAATAAACTTTATACACAATAATTTATTAATTAAAATAAATTGTGTTTTAATTGATTAAAGCCATCAAGCTTAAATCGCAGGAATTTATTTAAAAAAATCCCACATGAATGATCAATAGTATTTAATGAGAGCTTTCAAATGATGTGCTTAAATATAACTTACGATGAAAAATGTCCAAAATATTCAAACTTTAATAAAATACTATTTAAAATAAAATCATTGAAAATTTTACTTCTATTTCAATTTCGCGAGAATGAAAAGAAATTTTAAATTATTTTTTGTTCAATATGTAGTAGACATCGTTTTTCTATCATATTTTGTAAGTTTTTTGACAATAAGTTAAAAACAATGTATACTGTCGATGGAATACCATATTTTTAGAGGTATTTTGAAAATGGTCCTGCTGACGTAAATTAAATAATTGAACCGAAATATTTTGGGAATTAGCTTAAAATATATCAAACTTTAATTTTAGGGGGGTACATTTGCAACTTTTTTTGTCCCCATACAAATCAAGGCACTGTAATGTATAGTAGAGCGGGTCGGTCGCCATACAAAAAAATAATACTAAATGACATTTCCAAAAATACAAAAAATCTTCTTTTGCCATGCCTTAAAATACCGCCCTTTTTGTTTTTATAAAATTTTAATAAATAAATTGATTTTTTACACACTTGTATTCCTCACTGTGTTGTGTTATTACCTTATAAATACTATGAAAAATCAAAAAGTTTTTAAATCTTTTGTAAATTCTTTATTTGTGAATATAAAGAAATATTTTAAAAGCTAAAAAAAAATAAATTTAAAAGGGCTTTCTTCACATTAAAAATAAAATAACATTATGGGGGAAGGATCCGAAATACAAAAAATAATATCGAGAATTTGATGACGGAATCAAAAACAACGAAAGACGAAATTTAAGCTATTTTCAATCCATTAACAAAGTTATGCCATATGTTGCGATCGGCCTCAAAATGGCGACGCTATACACAAAAAACAAAAAGGGCGGTATTTTCAGGCTTGGCAAAAAATATTTTTTGTATTTTTGGAAATGTCATTTAGTATTCTTTCATTCTAGGGGGTTACAAACACAACTTTTTTTCGACCCGCCCTAGTGTACATTTGACTGGTTGATTGTGTCCAAATACACTACATCTGTAGTGGTGAACAACATACACAAACTCAACATCGTTAATGACATCAGCAATGTACATCTTCTTGGAGGCTGATTTCTGATAAAGGTTGATATCGTTCTCGAAGGAGTTTCGTCTTTGGTAATCTCTGATTTATCATTCTCAAGTGGGCATAGTTTATAAATAGACCATTTGAATAACCCATTTTGTGTTTTACAATTAACCACTCTTACTAGTCCATCATTGCCGGGGTGCACATTTTCAACTTTTCTCAACGGCTTCGTTTTTTTATGATCACAACTTGTCCTGTTTCGATATTGTTACAAAATTTTTTCCGTTTACATTTTTGTTGTAAAGATGATAAACAGGGCAAGTTTTTCAAGCTTTTCGCTTGGAAAGTAAGCATTTGCATGTTACAAAAGAATTTCCCAAAAAATGCTTATATTTTACATCTTTGCATAAATTTGCATATAATGGATACAAAAGTTAGTTTTCTTAACAAAAACACAATTTTTTGGTGATTTTTTGGAGTTCAATCAAATGATTTCTAAAAATTTTTTTGTGAGTATTTTGAGTACATTGTAAATATTGTAAAGAAAAAAATTTCGGAAGCGTCAAATATGATACTTAAAATTAAAATAGTTATATTTTTATACAAGGTTTAATTTTTCTACTATAGTAGGTCTTTTTTATTATAAATATCAACTACTAACAGACGCCATATTAAAAAATATATTTACTGTTTAACATTTCGTATTCCATACTACTACAAACTGCTGCAATATTTTCATGTTGTATACTAAAAATTGCAGCGTTTGTTTACAATTTATGGCAACATACTAAAACAGTATTCAACTTGTATGTCAAATATACAAACTACAACCTCGTGCTGTAGTTGCGTTCGCACAATTTTGCCGAAAACATATTACACACCAGTTTGTGTTTTCTTTGTTATGCTGGATATTTTATTCTATTTGAAAATTTGCTCTTTGATTTTTCTGCTATAGTAGGCAATTTAGCAGTCTTTTTTTTTTTTTTAAATTTCGATGCTTTGTGAGTAAGAATAAAACACATAAGGGTTGAAATATAGCGTAATGTAGTTAGTGTGTATGTTCGTATGTATGTTTATGTTTTTAACTTTCACACAAGAATGTCTAGCAGCAATGGAATTATCAACAAAAAGTCTGCTAAACATTATACTGTAGCAGCAAAATCAAAACGAAAATAAATAATACTGCGTAATATGGTTTCAACAAAATTGTGCGTGCGCAACTTTACAGAAATAAATTTTACTTCGTATGCAATGGTTTGTTTTTGCTGCTGCAAATTGCAGAGATGATTGACAATTTTAGTAGTATAACGAAGTTATAGTGTGGATATTTCTAGTTGTTGAGTATTGTATAAATGAAACATTTGTATATTTATTGCACAGTCGTAAGTGAAAATTTTTTTGCTGGAACTGAATATTTAAACCTTGTTTTTATAAATATAGAAATCTATTTAAGATTGAAGTTAAAAAATGCATATTTGTGCATATTTTCTACACATTAATATATAAGAATGCATAAATTCGTTGGTTTTTATAGACATATTCATGCTATTTTTGCATATTTCTGTGCATATTATACCATTTTCTCGTGCTTTTTCAAGCGCATATTTCAATTATTTTTGTGCATATAAAAACTTGCCCTGATGATAAATATTAAATCTTTTTTAGAAATTGCAGTAGTTTCCATCTATGAAGCAGCTAATTTTGTTGTCATAATTTTTTTTGGAAAATTCTTCGGATTGGACTATTTATCCATAGGTTACCAACCAAACTAGAACACATGCGTACGTGCGTATCAACATGTGTTTTTCCTTAAGTAATAGAAAACCCTTGATAAGAATGTGCTTTCTTATCTTAAACACATGTGTGAAAAACCAGTGCACACATGCGTACTTAGAAATTTTAGAAAATAAGTAATAAAATTATTTTATTAGTTTTTACATTACAAACTATTTTTAAATACTAGAAAAGGCATGTTCAAGTAATTTGAACTTGTGATTATAATTATATTTGATATTTTTTGCAAGGTACATTATTAATTCCAATGGGTATTATATCAAATATTTAAATATTATATTAATAGTGCAAGAATACATAAAATTCATGGATTTCTAATTATTATATTATAATAATTAATATTATAATAAAAAGTTCTTGAAATTCCATGACATTAACTTTTTTTACCTATTACGGATCAAAATTGTGATTTAACAAATCCTCATTTGCATTAATTATGCAATATAAATGTTGTAAGTCATTCGAGTAGAAACATTCAAGAGTTGAACATTGAAGGAGCAACAACGTTTCATAAAAATTTGTGAATCTTAAAAAAATTTAAAACAATTTCTTCATTATAATCAGAAATTACATTATTATAATGAAAATTATTATGATAATTTTGAAAATTTAATAACATAACAAAGAGGAAGTACATTATTATTATTATTATTTTTTTTCACGGTTAGATTATATATATATTTTTTTTTAATTTTTCAATATTTTAAATTTTGAGCAGAAAGTGATCTTCATTATCGCTAATAAATTTTTTAATAAAGTAATTTTTCTTCATCATCATTTAAATGAATATTTTGGGAGCCTCTTTGTTGAAATTAAACTCTAGTAATATTTATCCACATAATGGGTATCAAATATTTCATTGATCAATTTTAAAAGGCCTACAAAATTTTGGATTCTGAAATTGAATAAGTCCGCACAAGTAAAATAATCACTGTGTATAAGTTATGCTTTTTTCATAAAATTCTAAGACTGGTCCATACCAACTTTAATCCGGAATTAAATTTCTCTTTAAATAGATTGGTCTGTCTTGGATAGTTGAGTTTGTACTTACTGTGAATACTATTAATATCAGAAATTATTGTGGCAAACTTAGAATATCCTTGAGGACTGTGATCATTTCTGGATTCTGAGAGTAAATTAGACATGTCATGCAAAAGTGAATAGAAATTTTGCTATTCGTTTGTTATAATCTCAAGAATCTAAAAAAAAAGATAATAGAGTAACTCGGATTTATATGGTATATCTATTTTTATTTTCGCTGTTAAACTAATAAATTTTGATCGATTACAATATAATGTATTCTGTAATATCTTACACGTGTTAGACTCGCATAAAGCATTTTGAATATTGCTTTATGTGAGTTTGAAAACATAATTTCAGAAATATTTAAGAAAATTTAAAAAAAAATTTGTTTATTTTTTATTCACTGTATCGTCAGTTTTTTCCAAAATGGATTCAAATTCTGCATAACGGGACAGCGATATATATTTGATGGTTTATGAATTTTACTTCGGCATTCTCAGGCTTGGACATTCCTCATCTTGTGTGTAATATAAACACAAATGCAAATGTGAATGTTCATTTGAAACAGTAAACATCTAAGTTTTCTACGTTAATGCATGCTCCCTTTTTGCTACTTATTTTCTTTGAAAGTGGAATGAATTGGTATCCCTTTATCACACTCACTTTGTTTACGTTGATTTCCAGAGAATTTATTTTTATAATGGTCCATCTACTATCCCTCTCCTAGAAATCCTCCATTTTTGCTATAATTTCCTCTACGTGTTTTGTGAATATTTCAGAGATGACATCGGCCATAGTTACTAATATCATTTTTGATATATGAACCATTGGTGTTATTATTATGTCGTCATTAACAGTCTTCATATAGTCGCATAGTAACTCCATTTTACTTTTAAAGATGGTATGTTTTGCCATACATTCTCCTATCTGTTCAATAACAACATCTTTAGCAGCATTGAAAAATTCTACTCTGAATTTGCTGCCTACATAGTGCCTAGAGGTGTCACAACCTGACACCTCTTGTTTATATTTTTCGTCTCCTCTACTCTACAATAATAATGGAGACTATTAAAATTGTCACCGACATATGAAAGGTTACCTAGCTCTTCATTTAATGATCCTATTGAAATGTTTTTATTTCTATATAGGACCATTATTTGATTATTGATATAAGTATTCGAATATCGTAAATTTAAACGTTTTATTTGCTATGTGAATTTGTTTACTATCGCAGTACTCTATTAAATTTCCAAGTTTCAACGAAACAAAATATATCATTACGAACGTCTTCCACGTATGCATGTAAACTTTAAACTTAGTGATAAGTTATATTAATATAATTTCTATCTATTAAATTATCAAAGTGTGTATTTAATTTTTTACCACTTTGAAGATTATTCGTCTCTTCTAATTTACTAATTTACTTACCCCTAGAGGATTTACCATTATTTTATCACCGATTGTGAAGTTATAGCGGTGCATATATTAAAGACGGCCTCTCAGATGAAGCTGAATTATTTGAACTTGGTCAAACATTCTAGGAAGAGCTGTAACTGTTTCATTAACTGAAATTGGAACATTTACTACAGTCCCTCTTATTGCACGTTGTCTCTCAAATGCAAGAGCTACAATTATCATAAACGTAAGTCTAGCCATTGCAAGCCATTCTTCAATAGGCGTTAAATCTTTGAGACATTCAGGTATCTCAGTATAACCGAACCCATTTGATAAACGAATATTTGGCCTTCTGTTATTTTTAATTGTCTTGCCACCAGTTTTAAAAAATAGTACGTTTTCGAACTAAATACATCTGTGATAAATGCGGTACTTACATTATTGCGATCCTTTGAGGTTCTATCGTATTGCGAACTTGTTCGCTTATCCTATAAGCAAAATCATTTGATGCTCCAATGTGTTACGAGTTTGCTCGTTTTTTCCTATAAACGGTATTAATACGTCTAGTTTGATGCTCTTGTGTCTTACGAGTTTGCTCTTCTATTCTGTAAGAAGGATTAGATCTTCTTAATTGATGTTCAAATGTATCGACGGATCAGCTCGTCTAATTTGACAACTAACACCGCGCAGTGGGGCCAAAAGCTAAATAAATGGTAATAAGTCTGGATCCTTGAAACCACAGAATCGATTTAGATGAAACTTGGAACATCGATAGAGGAAGAATTAGGATTTCAGAATAAAAGTGTGTAGCTGCAGCATAGACGCCGCTAGAGTGGGCTAAAGCTAATCAACTCGAGGTTGAAAAACTTATAGAGGCTTATAACTTTTACAAATATAAACCGATTTAAAATATTTGTATTTTCGGGTATTTTCGGAAAATTGTCTCGTGTGACTAAATCTACCGGTAGACTGCAATTATTTTTTGCAAAAGTTTTAATAACATATTGAGCTATATTATTTATTTCACAGAAATGCGTCTGTGTTGCAGCTACACTCTAGCCAACAACATTCTGAAAGCCTAACTCGCCCTCTATCAGTCTTTTTATAGCAGATTTTTTAACACCTTTTGATTTTTAATCTCTTTCGCATTAATAGTCAAAAATGAGTAGATTTTAGAACGTAAACTTACAAATTCTCTCATAATGCCCCCCCCGTTATTTTCATCCTTCATCATTCCCAATACCTTTTTAGCAGTATCAAAATGTAAATCAATATCACCGCGAATGTCATTATAAAAATCGTCAGTTATAATCGAATAAATAAATGAATCTGTGTCCATATAATTGAGAGAGAGATTTTCCCTAAATGTGGGTTTCTTGTAGCTATAATGGAAGTCATATATCTACCATTTAGATAGCTCTAACATTGTAAACCCAATGTAAATGGGTTTTCTTAAGCTCTACAGCGTACATTGTGTCATTACATTTTGATAAACTTAGAAAATTTGGTTTGAATATTAATGATCTAAGGCCTCAATGATCTATGTTTGTTTTTTCCCACTCTTTGCCAATACGAATCTTATCTTTTGTCTACACACTCCATTGTCTTTCCGTTAACACCATTGATTAAAAATTTAATAAAGTCTTTCTCAAAATTATTTTTAGCACTTGTCCAATTTAAGTTATTTAAATCTATATACGTTTTTAACCATGCAGATTGTCTTAATTGTAAAATTCTATGAATCTTTTTTAAAACTAAACGACTTGAAATGCATTGCTTTAAAACTCTATAGTGTATCACATAATTGTGCTTATTATATTAATCTGCAATTCATTTTTTACACTTAGAATTAGTTGGAACGTTTTTTTGAGGACAAAATGGTAGGTCATTGTGTAAATCGTAAAGTGAATCAGAATATTCTAAATCAACTTCTAAAATGTATCCATATTTTGATGAATCTGATATATTTAAATCATCAAACTAATAAAATTTCTCAAAATCATACAAAATATTTGCATCCAAATGCAATAATTTGTCTGATCGTTTTGCTCATCAAAATTATTCATATATTTATGATTTGATTTGGAGTACCTTTTCGAGCATTGAACTAAACCACCTATTATTCCATCTGTAAATAATTCTAATGAGATTTCTGTTGTTTTGAGCATTGCATCCCAAGATAAACCTGGTGCAGTAGAATAATTGCAATGGTCTAAACTATAAATGCAATTGGCTTTCACTGAATTTGGCAAACGAATCCATATCTGAATATGGATATACCACCTTTCTTCTAAGGAGATTAAATTAATTTTCATTACCGAAATGTTAAAATCTTTTGTATCGAGATTTTTTGCTAAGTTGTCTCAACTGGAAACCATAAAACTAACAGAATCTAAAAACCTTTTGTGGAAGCTTCTATGACTTTCTATTTTAACAATTATCGATAAGGAAATATATCTTTCTCTATTTTGTGGAATAACTTTAATACTCGCATTTTTATTGCAGAAAGATCTTTCATTACATGTGCATATCTTATGCAGAAAGGTTGTGAAAAATGACTGGTATTAATTTTGGAGTCTTATATTTTAAATTGCTTTCGCTATAAGCAGCTCCATGAAAATTGTCAGTGAGATGACAATGTCATCATTCAAAAGTTTTTGGCAAATGTGACACTTTATTTACTTTTTGAAAACGTCAATTTCTTCTGGTATCATAATCATGATCTTCACTCTTGACAAATGATTTATGTAAATATCTGTTGAATCTTTAGTTATTTATATATTTATTAATTCTTCTGCATGCTTTGCAAATATTTGAGATGTTATCGGCCATAGTTACCAATGTCATTTTTGATATATGAACCATTGGTGCTATTATTATTATTAACAGTCTTCATGTAGTCGCATAGTAACTTCATAATACTTTTAAAGATGGTATTTTTTGCAATACATTCTTTTATTTGTTCAATAACGACATCTTTTGTATCCTTGAAAAATTCTTCTGGCATCAGAAGTTCCTCCTTTTTTGTAAAAATTACTAAATAATTTTATAAATAATAATTTTTACTTAGAGTGATTATAGGTCACTCTATGATGAATGCTTGTAAGGCACTAAATTTATTTATATTATAAAATTCTTACGTACTAATAATGAACATCTTAAACTAAACTAGAACACATGCGTACGTGAGTATCAACATGTGTTTTCCTTAAATATAAAAACCCTTGATAAGAATGTGAATAACAAGGGTTGTTTGTACACATGTCTAAAAAACCAATGCACACATGCGTAATTGCAAATTATATCAAATAAGTAATAAAACTGTTTTATTGCTTTTGAGATTAAAAAATGCATGTTCAAGTAATTTGAAAATTTTTGTTTAAGAAAGAATATTCTTCAATACGTCCATTGAAGGCACTATTTTTCACAGAAAGCTTAACACATTGAAATTTAAACAAACCCCATTTACGAATATATTTTTTGAGTGTACACGACTTCAGAAGTGATTTAAAACAAAAATTAATCCTGATTTTGAACGTTAATACAAGCCTTTTTTAGTTGCAACTTTATAGGAAGCGGTATGAAGGTTGAAACAATGAGTGGCTGGTACTTGTTTAGATTTAGTTTATTAATTCAACTAAAGTCCAAACGGTGCCTGTCTCTTGGAACTCCTCGGTCTTTTGTAAAATATTTATATTTATTTATATTGTTTTCAATCGGGATGTTTTTCAAATTATTAATATTTAATTTAGCATAGAGACCATGGTGTTCAATATTTTATTATTCCCCTTTAAATGCTTTCGATGCATCTTTCAACAAGGTTTCTTGTAAGAGGAATCATTCTTTCTTTCCCATCGCAAACGATATCTTCCTTAGCTACTCTGGATATAGATGCATGAGTTCTTTCGTACATTTTCAATGAAGCCTTATTACATTCTTAGCATACAAACATAGCTGCCATTATTTTTAACTTAGATATTGCTAGGTAGGTAGAAAACAGTGTAGTATTCAAACCTCTAACCAGAGACCAAACGTTCCATGGATAGGGTCCGACTGTTGAAAATTAACTGTCCTGAAGTTCTCAAATAATCATAATTCCTTCAATCTAAATACACCACGAACACAAACTTCTCAGTTGGAAGAAGGTGGAGAATTATTATTTAAATTCTTATTTTTTAATGTTTTTCCAACTCCAAAAACTACAATTGTCATAAATGCTTTGGATTATCTTCTTTTGATTTGTAGTAGGTTCTAACTATCAAGTCCTTTGGGTCATTAAAACCAAATACGTTGACAGTTATAGATGGATTATTTATTTTAAAGATATTAATATATTTTATATTTCGAAATGGAAAGCAAAGAGTAACAAGAGACGAAACTAATTGTCAAAAACCTAAGTCGGTTGTCGAAAACCTAACTCATGCAACAACAAAATACATGTAATCAAATACATTTTGTTGTTGCCAAAAGAAAATAAAAAAACATATTTGTGTACAAAACAACAATTTTGTTTAAATGTCAATCGAGAATTTCTACCATGTGTTGTAGTTATCATAACCGTGGAGATTGTGCATTAAGAAATGCTATTTTACTTGAAAAAGAAAATCCAGCTTAAACGTAAAAACAAATTAAAATGTATATACTAATTTTTTTATTTCTTAAATTTATAGCCTGTTTCTCTATGTCGAACGAATGCTTTCTTTCTCCTTCTAAGCGCACGAAAACTGATTTGGGTTTCTCTAACTCACTTCTATGCGAACAATGAGTCGAACGACAAGTCGAAAGAAAACGTAAGTGTTTTCATATAAAATTGGGTTTCTATATTTCGAACTATAAGAAAAAAAATGTCAAAATCAGTCACTTGCTATTTTGCTTTCGACTTGTTGAATTTTTAAATGAAAAATAGAAAAATAGGACATTGCAAATATTCATCAATCATGTGTATTATTCGTTTTTATATATTTTGCATCGACAAAAAACAATTTTGTAGCTAAAAAAAAAAAAAAATATAAAAAAATATAAACAAAAAAAATTTTTAATTTTCTTACATTATTTTATTTTTACTTGTTTATTTTGTATCTACGTTTAAACAATTTAGTAGTGTTTTTATTATTTTTACGAAAAAATTTTACACTTAAAGAAAAATAAAACAAAAACAATACGAAATTACTTAACTGCATGCGAACGAAAGCGTGGGAAATACAGAAACCCAAATTAATTCGAATTCGTTCGCTTAGACTTTCGTTCGACATAGAGAAACAGGCTATTAGAGAATTTATGAAGTATAATAAATACAATTTTATATCAATATTTACTAGTTGTTATCCTTTCATTTATATTTTTGACCACAGTCATATCACATACAATTAATATCATTTCCTAAGCTGGTCAATTTCCATACCAGAATTAATTCTGCCTCTTTATTTCTTTTATCATCTGTTGTATGGCTGTATGTAATTTTTGTGTATACAACTGTTAAGTTTTTGATCTAAATAATACCATTTCATCCGTTATAACTTTTTGTTCAAATACACAATCTTTATAATCGTTTAATGAAGTCTTTTTATAACAGATTTTTCAACACCTTTTGATTTTTAATCTCTTTCGCATTAATAGTCGAAAGTGAGTACATTTTAGAGCGTAAACCTACAAATTCTGTCATGATGCCTTTCTTATTTTCATCGCTCATCATTCCCAATATCTCTTTATTCACCTGTGGTAAATTAAATTTATTATTAGGAGAATATTCGGAAGTATCAAAATTTAAATCAATGTCACCGCGAATATCATTATAAAAATCGTCAATTACACAGGTCATCAGGAAAAAAAGGCTTGAATAACTACTATATAGATTTGATGTATTATGGTTCCAGTAGTCCAAAAATGGGCCAAATTTTAAATTCTATGGAGAGGTTTTTTTTTTAAATTTTGTTGTAAAATTACAATTTTTTTAGGCGTTTTTCCACATAATTAATGATAACTCAAAAAGTTTTAGTCCGATATTATTGAAAAAAATTTAGAAAAATTTATATTTATATAACCTTTCTGTCATTATTTCAAATGATTTTATCTTCTCGATTAATTTTTGAAGTACATTTTGGTATTTGTGCTTTACTTCAATAAATTTGGTTGCGATGCCAATATTAAATCTGCTGCATTTAGAGTAACATATTTCAATCTCATCGAAATATGTTTCTAAAAGTTTTTTATTTGTAAACAGTTCTTCATACTTATAGAAATCTAAATCCATAATCGTATCATTTATATTAAATTTAAACAGGGACCAAATATATGAAAATTTTTTTGACATACGATAGACTTAAAAATATTTCACAGTCCTCAATTTTATGTCCACGTTTGAGGCAACATCTGCATATTTCAACCTAGATGCTATTCGTAACAACATTAACTTTTTGTGGTTGCACTTTGCCTCTTGCAGGTAGATCCATTTTATTAAAAAAAATTTTCTTTTAATTGTACTTCCTCTCAGTAAATTTACTGATTCAAGTACAAAATATTAAAAATATTTCATAAATATTAATTTTAATATTTATTTTTAGGATTGTTCAACAAAAGAAATCAAATAAAACACTTCTTTTGTATCTGAATGTTTGTAAGACATTGAAAAATTTATTTAAAATAAAATGCTTAATAGCTAAAAACTAAAATCTAAAATTAAAATAGTATAATATTTTTTATGTTATGCCTTATAATACCACTTCGAAACTAATTCTTATCACACACATGTATACAATCATAAAATTTATAAATATAATCGAAATGGAAATTAAAATTTTAAGATAGCACTTAAAAATAATATAAAAAAATTATAAAAATTTTAATTATCTACTTAACTAAAAATAATCAATATGTTCAAATAAATTTGAACACTAAGTGTAAAAAATTAATTAAAGATTTATATAATAGGTAAGTTATGCTCTTTAAAATGGTGTAGTTTTAAAAAAGATTCATAGAATTTTACAATTTAGACAATCTATATGGTTAAAAACGTATATAGATTTAAATACTCTCCATAGGACAAATGCTAAAAATTATTTAGATAAAGACTTTTTTAAATTTTTAAACAATGCTATTTTCAGGAGGTCAATTGATTGCGTAGACAAAAGAAAATAAAATACTGCCACAGAGTGGGAAACTACAAACAAAAATCATTTAGGCCCTAAATCATTAATATTCGAACCAAATTTCCAAAATTTATCAAAATTTAATGACACAATGTACGCTGCAGAGCTTAAGAAAATGAATCCCTATTAAGATAAACCCATTTACATTGGGTTTACAGTGTTAGAGCTATCTAAATGGAAGATGTATGACTTCCATTATAGCTACATGAAACCGAAATTTAGGGAAAATCTCTCTCTCAATTATATGGACACAGACTCATTTGAATATTCGATTATAACACAAGGCAACAAAATCAAAAAAAATTTGGAGGCTTTAAAAACCACTATACAATTTTGATGTATTGTGGTTCCAGTAGTACAAATATGGTCCAAATTTTAAATTCTATGGAGAGCTTTTTTTAAATTTTTTTTTGTAAAATTACAAATTTTGTTAGGCGTTTTTCCACATAACTAATGATAACTCAAAAAGTTTTAGTCCGATATTATTGAAAAAAATTTTTTAAAATTTATATTTATATAACCTTTAATCCCTTCATATATTGCGTTTCAATCGGCTCGATAGTTTCGGAGTTATAATAAAGAAAATGAAAAAAAAAAATATATTTTTTTCGTGAAAATAGCAAGTTTTTTTTGTTATAAAAAAAACATTAAAAATCGAAAACGACAAAAACTGGTCTGATTTATTGCTTTATCATAAAGCCACATGTAATAGCAACAAAATAAGATATCGATCATGAATATCGATTTTGAATTTAATCGCAATTAAGTGAATTCGCTCATTTTCACAAAATTTTAGCTTTTTGAAAAATTTCTCCAGTTATGTTGTCATAACTCAAAAACAACTTGTCCGATTTTGTCAAACTAAATTACAATTACAAAAATTTTGGCTAACAATATCTTTAAATGATGTATACAATTGTTGTTGATGCGAACTTGGATACAAAAAATGAGCATGGTCCGCCCACTTTATCGTGCACTTCCCATATAAGGTGAAATGTCAACGAAATTTTGTACAAGTAGTTCATGGATCAATGTAAACTCGGAAACAAAAAATGGGCGTGGTCACCCACCTTACCGCCCACCACCTATATAAAAAGGTGATGGTGGATATATAGATTCGGTAAAGCCGAATATAACATTCTCGCTTGTTTTTTTTAATTTTTTTACTAAGTTTATATTTTTGTGCCTAACAATTTTTTTTCATAACTTTGAAGCTATTGATCGCATCAAAAACAATTGTATACATCATTTAAAGATGTTGTTAGCCAAAATTTTTGTAAATTTAGTTAAATAAAATCGGACAAGTTGCTTTTGAGTTATGACAACATAACTGGAGAAATTTTTCAAAAAACTAAAATTTTGTGAAAATGAGCGAATTCACTTAATTGCAATTAAATTTGAAACGAATCAATCGATTTTCATGATAGATATCTCATTTTGTTGCTATTACATGTGGCTTTCAGAGTGATTTAATGATTATTTTAAAACAAAAAATCTTGCTATTTTCACGAAAAAAATATATTTTTTGTTTCATTTTTTTATTATAACTAAGAAACTATCGAGCCGATTGAAACGCAATATATGAAGGGATTAAAGGTTATATAAATATAAATTTTAAAAAATTTTTTTCAATAATATCGGACTAAAACTTTTTGAGTTATCATTAGTTATGTGGAAAAACGCCTAACAAAATTTGTAATTTTACAAAAAAAATTTTAAAAAAGCTCTCCATAGAATTTAAAATTTGGACCATATTTGTACTACTGGAACCACAATACATCAAAATTGTATAGTGGTTTTTAAAGCCTCCAAAATTTTTTTGATTTTGTTGCCTTGTGTTATAATCGAATATTCAAATGAGTCTGTGTCCATATAATTGAGAGAGAGATTTTCCCTAAATTTCGGTTTCATGTAGCTATAATGGAAGTCATACATCTTCCATTTAGATAGCTCTAACACTGTAAACCCAATGTAAATGGGTTTATCTTAATAGGGATTCATTTTCTTAAGCTCTGCAGCGTACATTGTGTCATTAAATTTTGATAAATTTTGGAAATTTGGTTCGAATATTAATGATTTAGGGCCTAAATGATTTTTGTTTGTAGTTTCCCACTCTGTGGCAGTATTTTATTTTCTTTTGTCTACGCAATCAATTGACCTCCTGAAAATAGCATTGTTTAAAAATTTAAAAAAGTCTTTATCTAAATAATTTTTAGCATTTGTCCTATGGAGAGTATTTAAATCTATATACGTTTTTAACCATATAGATTGTCTAAATTGTAAAATTCTATAAATCTTTTTTAAAACTACACCATTTTAAAGAGCATAACTTACCTATTATATAAATCTTTAATTAATTTTTTACACTTAGTGTTCAAATTTATTTGAACATATTGATTATTTTTAGTTAAGTAGATAACTAAAATTTTTATAATTTTTTTATATTATTTTTAAGTGCTATCTTAAAATTTTAATTTCCATTTCGATTATATTTATAAATTTTATGATTGTATACATGTGTGTGATAAGAATTAGTTTCGAAGTGGTATTATAAGGCATAACATAAAAAATATTATACTATTTTAATTTTAGATTTTAGTTTTTAGCTATTAAGCATTTTATTTTAAATAAATTTTTCAATGTCTTACAAACATTCAGATACAAAAGAAGTGTTTTATTTGATTTCTTTTGTTCACTTAGTATTATTTGGAACTTTATTTTGAGGACAAAATGGTAGGTCATTGCGCAAATCGTGAAGTGAGTCAGGATATTCTAAATCAACGACTAAAATGTATTCGTATTCTGATGAATGTGATATATTTAAAACATCAAACTATCAACTTTCTAAAAATCTTACCATTGAAAATCGCCATAAGGGAGGTATTCGGACATTGCCCAGCCATACAAATTATTTAAGTCCAAATGCATTAATTATTCTGATTATTTCTGCTTATAAAAATTTTTCATATATTTATGGATTGATTTGGACCACCTTTTCGAGCATTGAACTAAACTACCTCTTATTCCATTTTGCATAAAAAGAAACATATCCCTATCTGTAGATAACTCTAATGAGATTTCTGTTGTTTTGAGCATTGCATCCTAGGATAAACCTGGTGCACTATAATAATTGCAAGGGTATAAACTATAAATGTTTTTACAGGTCTTTTTAAAATTTTCAAATATATCTGTTAAAAGAAGTACATCTGACTTCAAATAAAGCTCAGTATAATCTAGAAGAGTCTTACAATTTAATTCCCTCCATACTCTATACGAATGATCATAATCAACCTCATTACATTCTTCATTATTTAAAATATTAAAGATGTTTTCTCTGCTAGGTAATTGGTTTTAACTTTATCATAATTCAAAAGTTTTTGGCAAATGTGACACTTTATTGACTTATTGAAAACGACAATTTCTTCTGGTTGATTTATGTAAATTTCTGTTGAATCTTCAACTATTTGTTCAACAAAAATCTTAGAGGCATTTTCGCCTAAATAATACATAATCTTATTATTGTTTTTATTAAAACTACATTTAATATTATAACTAAAAGCAAAAGGGATGTGCTTCTGTATATTAATCACATTTTTACTCACTCCATCTTCTGTTCTTTCCAAAATGGGTTCAAAGTCGGCATAAATTGTAAAAAGGACATCGATCTGCTTATGATGGTTGATGAATTTCACTTCGGCATTCTCAGGCTTGGGCATTTCTGATACTTTTTCTCCACAGTCCTTCATTTTGTGTTCATTGAGCAAATTCTCTTCCTGCGTGTAATACAGACAGGTGTTGCAAACGTAAATTTTTCTTCTGTGTGACGTTATACTGGATCGAATTAGTCTATAAAAAAAAAAAAAATAAATACACATACAATTTAGAATTATAAAATAAAAAATAACCAAAACAAAACAAAAAAAAAGTAATAATAATAATAAAAATAAAGAAAAACTTACTTAGAGATATCACTTATGAGAACATAATGATATTTCTCATCTGTGTGCAGCAATATCATATTTATGTGTTTAGATTTTTCCTCCATCGTAATATAGTATGGCCCCACAATGGATGAGTCCTCGAAACCAAAAACATTGACGCTCACCAAATTTTGTTTTTCAAATTTTTTTACATCTTTCAGAGATAGTGGGAATTCTAATCCCTCAAAATTCAGAGTATGCTCACCAACCGCTATTATAGGGCTCTCAATATTAACGCTGTATGCATTGCAGTTTTTTCTCTGTCTTACATCCAATCCCTCATATAATGCTGCAAGCAAAGTCCATTTAAAACAGTAGACATCTCTGTTTTCACGTTAAAACATGCTCCCTTTTTGCTACTTAGTATCTTCGGAAGTGGGATGAATTGGAATCCACATATCAAACTCGCTTTGTTTATATTGATTTCCAGAGAATTCATTTTTATAAGGGTCCATCTACTATCCCTCTCCTGGAAATCCTCCAATTTTGCTATAATTTCCTCTACGTGTTTTGTGAATACTTCAGAGAAGTCATCGGCCATAGTTACCAATGTCATTTTTGATATATGAGCGATTGGTGCTATTATTATGTCATCATCAACAGTCTTCATATAATCGCATAGTAATTCCATATTACTTTTAAATATCGTATGCTTTGAAATACTCTCCCTCAATTGTTCAATAAGAGAATCTTTTGCTACATTGAAAAATTCTTCTGGCATTAGGAGTTCCTCCTTGCTGTTCAAGAAAGAATAGGCTTCAATACGCCCATTAAAAGCACTATTTTAACAGCTAATTTTTCCTTAGATTTCATTGCATCTTGATTTATGTTCAATAAGTTTTCTTGTACTCATAAAAACTTTAGCACAAATAGGAAGGTTTATGTGAGCCTTCAAAATTGTTTTTTTGATCATTCTGCTACAAATTGGACATGCTTCCTGCTGATCCGTAGATGTTCCATGTTCCACATTCATGTGCTCCTTTAGCTTTAAATGAGACATGAACAGTTTCTTGCATAAGTCACAATGAAGGGAGTGATGAGCCTTATTCATGTTGGCATTGCTGGATTCGATTCCACAAATTTTGCAGGATACTAGAGCCATTAAATTTTTTATTTTATTTTAATTTTCCAAAAAATTGTTGTAATTAATAATATCAATTCACCTTTTTTTTTTTTGTTATTTTCTCTTTTCTTTCCAAGTTCAAAAAACTTTCACGTATTACAATTATTTATTTTTTATTCAATTCAGACTGCACTTGTCACTTTTTTTACTTTAAACTTTGACTTAAAATTTATTTTTTAAATGTTTGGGTATATATTGTCACTCTACGGAATGGTACAATACACTAATATAAAAAAAAATAAAAAATTTTTATATTTTTAGGTAGGTTAGAAAATGTTTAAATAGTACTATTAATGACTAAAATACTAAAATATATTTCTTCATAGTTAACAGTATGACATGGAGGAAAGTGTTAAAAAGTAAATTTAAATTTGATCAAACAATCCTTTTTTTAATTCTGCAGGTAGACCTTTTATAACAAAAGCAAACCACGTAAATGTCTCGTGGTTTGCTTTTTATGTTATACAACATAAAATTTTTAAATCAAACCTTTTATTTGCATCGTGAATTTGTTTACTATCGCAGTACTCTATTAAATTTGCGATTTCATTTTTAACGTAAACAATTATTCCACGTTTGCATCGTCTGTTAGCATTTTCGTTTGAATCTAATCGCATTTGAGGTAAAATGCTAAACCCTGGAATATCATAATTTTCATGACTCAAAGTCCAAGTTTCGACGAAAGATAGGATATCAGATTCCTTGATTAACTTGTCATTACGTATGTCTTCTACATGTGCATTAAACGTTGTAATAAGTAATATTTAATGAACTTCTTTCTACCCATTAAATTATAAAAGTGTGTAATTAATTTCTTACCACTTTGATCTCTAACTTTATCATCATTCAAAAGTTTTTTTGCAAATGTGACACTTTATTGACTTATTGAAAACGTCAATTTCTTCTGGTTGATTTATGTAAATTTCTGTTGAATCTTCAACTATTTGTTCAACAAAAATCTTAGAGGCATTTTCGCCTAAATAATACATAATCTTATTATTGTTTTTATTAAAACTACATTTAATATTATAACTAAAAGCAAAAAGGATGGGCTTTTGTATATTAATCACATTTTTACTCACTCTATCTTCTGTTTTTTCCAAAATGGATTCAAAGTCGGCATAAATTGTAAAGAGGACATCGATCTGCTTATGATGGTTGATGAATTTCACTTCGGCATTCTCAGGCTTGGGCATTTCTGAAACTTTTTCTCCGCAGTCCTTCTTGATGAGCAATTTCTCATCCTGTGTGTAATACAAACAGGTGTTGCAAATGTGAATTTTGCTTCTGTGTGACGTCACACTGGATCGATTTAGTCTAAAAAAAAATAATAATAATAAAATACACATATAATTTAGAATTATAAAATAAAAAGTAACCAAAACAAAAAAACAAAAAAAAAAGAATAATATTAATGATAATAAAAATAAAGAAAAACTTACTGAGATATCACTTATGAGAACATGATATTTCTCATTTGTTTGCAGCAATATCATATTTATGTGTTTACATTTTTCTTTCATCGCAATATAATATGTGTAATGGTTCCAGGATTTATGGGATGTAATAAAATAATTTGTTTGAAGTTAATCTGAGATAGTGTGCATTTAGTTATTACTCCGGCAGCTTCAGTATCGTAGATTCGTTAAAATCTCAGATGCAAACCTAAACCTATAGCCAATACAAAAAAATTATGCACACAAAACACCGAACTATAAAACATTTGAAGCAATCACATAGAAACTCAATACCACAAGTTATTGCCGTCAAGCTTATTTGTAATGCTTGACCTAAACCCAGCCCTACCAATGTCTCTAGGTGTTACGAGACCCGTTTAACCACACTGTGAATTCAATAATTTCAGACCATATTTAATTTATCTTTAACAATTCATTTTATATTCTTCATAAATTACTAAAAATAACTATTGTAAAATAATAATACATTTCTTTGCAAAAGAGTAAACAAAATAAAAAAAAATATATAGTAAGAACTAAAAAAAATATTGATAACTTTCAAAATGAAAATAAAAAAATTTGTAAAAGTAAAAAAATAATAAAGGTATGAACAAAACAAATTAATGCAAAATAAAATACTATAGCTAGAATAAGGAATCAAAACAAAACTTACATTTTGGTGTTGTTGTTTCATCACGTTGAAGGCCTTCACCGCTGATTTAGAGTTTTGATATATTTTGTTTTGGTCACATAATACGTAATATAATTAGTAATGTCATTTTGAAGTTATTTTTAATTCTTACTTTTATTAGGTTTGTTTTTACTTATTTTTTTTTCTCTTGTTAGGTTTATGTTTATAATACTATTCTTAGTGTTATTAATAATATAAATGTACAGAGTTTTTTTTTTTTTTTTGATGCGTTTATATTATGAACATTAAGATATAGAATATACAGAAAATAAATGTGGAGTTAATAAATTTTAATTGTTATATTAAAATAGGGTTATAAGTCCAAGTAAAATATTTTATAAAGTATTTATTAGTATAAGGCATAAAAGTATTAATTCTGGATTTGAATTAGATTAGTATAAAATCTGAGTTATTTTAATACTTTAACACTAATATTTTAGTTTATATTAATTTTAAGGTAGAAAACTTAACGAAAGCTGTTATGTTATTATAAAGGTTATTCCTTTCTTTGACTTTTTAATAATTAGTTGATTTGGTTAGGTATATTTAGTTTTTATAAAACTACAAAAAAAATCTTCCTTAACCATAAAGTAATCAAGTCAAGGGAAACTCTTTAGTGCCAGGCAACTATAAACTTTTACAGATCCGTGCCGATATGAAAATATGAGAATTAAAATGAGGTTCTTAGAATGTAGAACACTACAAAAAGTAATAGAGTCTACTCCCACACGTGTTTCCCCACAGGTAAAAGTCAAGTCAAATTCACACGTGTTGGCAAGATATTGGATTCTGCTGCCACAAGAATTTCGCCTAATAATAATTATAACACATTATATATAATAATATAAATTTTGATTCGACTGATTTAGTGTCTCACCTCAATATTACAAGAACTACACGTGGAAGGTGTTAACTAAAACAGCTAAAGTAGTGGGGATTTTTCCTCCCTTTTCCGAAATAACCACTGTTTAGTCAGCCCAGGGAAATACTAATTTATTTGTTTAAATTGGTTTTTATAATAAAAAAATATTTTTATTGTCAACACAAAATCACTTCTTAGATTCACACTTTTCTAATATACACCTATTTTTGTTTTCCAAATTGTACTGCACTTGTTTAGAACCACGTTTGGAATGAATCAATAACCAATAATAATCTTCACCATGTGCTTAAAACAACGTTCTAGAATTTTTCTTCTTTACAAATGCTTTTGTTACCGTAAACTCAGAATTAATGTAAACTCTGTAAATTTACCGGGTTTATACAATTTCAACTGAACAAAGATATAACTGGTAGTCATGACAATACACTGACATGTAACATTATTTGTTACGACATAGATATAGGATTTATATTAGTGCTATGTCCATAATATAACTATATGTATTATGATACTGATTTTGCGATGATTCTTATTATAGTATTTGACAAAAAAATATATATAAAAAGACTAGAACCACACTAAAGAAACTAATATATTTTATTTATATTCTTTTTTTACCCTATGACCGCCAAACTTGATGTTAATATTTTTTTTCCTTGCTTAACCCAGTACATATGGTCCCACAATGGATGAGCCCTCGAAACCGAAAACATTGACGCTCAAAGAGTTTTGTTTTTCAAATTTTTTTATATCTTTCAGAAATAGTGGGAATTCTAATTCCTCATAATTCAGCGTATTCTCAGCAACCCCTATTATAGGGCTCTAAATGTTAATGCTGTATGCATTGCAGTTTTTTCTCTGTCTCACATCCAATCCCTCATATAATTCTGCAAGCAAAGTCCATTTAAAACAGTAGACATCTCTGTTTTCCACGTTAATAAATGCTCCCTTTTTGCTACTTAGTATCTTCGGAAGTGGGATGAATTCTAATCCCCATATCAAACTCGCTTTGTTTATATTGATTTCCAGAGAATTCATTTTTATAAGGGTCCATCCACTATCCCTCTCCTGGAAATCCTCCATTTTTGCTATACTCTCCTCTACGTGTTTTGTGAATACTTCAGAGATGTCATCGGCCATAGTTACCAATGTCATTTTTGATATATGACCTATTGGTGCTATTATTATGTCATCATCAACAGTCTTCATATAATCGCATATTAATTCCATATTACTTTTAAATATCGTATGCTTTGAAATACTCTTCCTCAATTGTTCAATAACAGAATCTTTTGCTACATTGAAAAATTCTTCTGGCATTAGGAGTTCCTCCTTGCTGTTCAAGAAAGAATAGGCTTCAATACGCCCATTAAAAGCACTATTTTAACAGCTAATTTTTCCTTAGTTTTCTTTGCATCTTGATTTATGTGAGATGATGTAGAAGGAGTGGGGTTGTTGTGGATATCCTTATGCTCAATAAGTTTTCTTCTACTCATAAAAACTTTAGCACAAATAGGAAGGTTTATGTGAGCCTTCAAAATTGTTTTCTGGATTCGATTCCACATATTTTTCAGGATACTGGAGCCATTTAATTTATTTTATTTAAATTTTCCAAAAAATTGTTGTAATTAATAATATCAATTCACTTTTTTTTTTTTTTATTTTCTCTTTTCTTTCCAAGTTCAAAAAACTTTCACGTATTACAATTATTTATATTTTATTCAGACCGCACTTGTCACTTTTTTTTACTTTTAATTTTGACTTAAAATTTATTTTTTAAATGTTTGGGTATATATTGTCACTCTACGGAATGGTACAATACACTAATTTAAAAAAAAAAGTTATATTTTAGGTAGGCTAGAAAATGTTTAAATAGTACTGTTAATGACTAAAATACTAAAATATATTTCTTCTTAGTTAACAGTATGACATGGAGGAAAGTGTTAAATAATAAATTTAAAGTTGATCAAACAATTATTTTTTTTTTTAATTCTACAGGTAGACCTTTTATAACAAAGGAAGTCGTAAATAACTCGTGGTTTGCTTTTTATGTTATACAACATACAATTTTTAATTCAAACGTTTTATTTGCATCGTGAATTTGTTTACTATCGCAGTACTCTATTAAATTTGCGATTTCATTTTTAACGTAAACAATTATTCCACGTTTGCATCGTCTGTTAGCATTTTCGTTTGAATCTAATCGCATTTGAGGTAAAATGCTAAACCCTGGAATATCATAATTTTCATGACTCAAAGTCCAAGTTTCGACGAAAGATAGGATATCAGATTCCTTGATTAACTTGTCATTACGTATGTCTTCTACATGTGCATGAAGGCTTTAAACGTTGTAATAAATAATATTTAATGAACTTCTTTCTACCCATTAAATTATAAAAGTGTGTAATTAATTTCTTACCACTTTGATCTCTAACTTTATCATCATTCAAAAGTTTTTTGCAAATGTGACACTTTATTTACTTATTGAAAACGTCAATTTCTTCTGGTTGATTTATGTAAATTTCTGTTGAATCTTCAACTATTTGTTCAACAAAAATCTTAGAGGCATTTTCGCCTAAATAATACATAATCTTATTATTGTTTTTATTAAAACTACATTTAATACTATAACTAAAAGCAAAAAGGATGGGCTTTTGTATATTAATCACATTTTTACTCACTCTATCTTCTGTTTTTTCCAAAATGGATTCAAAGTCGGCATAAATTGTAAAGGGGACATCGATCTGCTTATGATGGTTGATGAATTTCACTTCGGCATTCTCAGGCTTGGGCATTTCTGAAACTTTTTCTCCACAGTCCTTCTTTTTGTGTTCAGTGAGCAATTTCTCATCCTGTATGTAATACAAACAGGTGTTGCAAATGTGAATTTTGCTTCTGTGTGACGTCACACTGTATCGAATTAGTCTAAAAGAAAAAAATAATAATAAAATACACATATAATTTAGAATTATAAAATAAAAAATAACCAAAAGAAAAAAAAAAAAAATAATAATAATAATAAAAATAAAGAAAAACTTACTGAGATATCACTTATGAGAACATAATGATATTTCTCATTTGTTTGCAGCATTATCATATTTATGTATGCTCAGCAACCCCTATTATAGGGCTCTCAATGTTAACGCTGTATGCATTGCAGTTTTTTCTCTGTCTCACATCCAATCCCTCTTATAATGCTGCAAGCAAAGTCCATTTAAAACAGTAGACATCGCTGTTTTCCACGTTAATACATGCTCCCTTTTTGCTACTTAGTATCTTCGAAAGTGGGATGAATTGGAATTTGTGAATACTTCAGAGATGTCATCGGCCATAGTTACCAATGTCATTTTTGATATATGAGCGATTGGTGCTATTTTTATGTCATCATCAACAGTCTTCATATAATCACATAGTAATTCCATATTACTTTTAAATATCGTATGCTTTGAAATACTCTCCCTCAATTGTTCAATAACAGAAGCTTTTGCTACATTGAAAAATTCTTCTGGTATTAGGAGTTCCTCCTTGCTGTTCAAGAAAGAATAGGCTTCAATACGTCCATTAAAAGCACTATTTTTAACAGCTAATTTTTTCTTAGTTTTCATTGCATCTTGATTTATGTGAGATGATGTAGAAGGAGTGGGGTTGTTGTGGCTATCCTTATGCTCAATAAGTTTTCTTGTACTCATAAAAACTTTAGCACAAATAGGAAGGTTTATGTGAGCCTTCAAAATTGTTTTCTGGATTCGATTCCACATATTTTTCAGGATACTGGAGCCATTTAATTTATTTTATTTAAATTTTCCAAAAAATTGTTGTAATTAATAATATCAATTCACTTTTTTTTTTTTTTTTTATTTTCTCTTTTCTTTCCAAGTTCAAAAAACTTTCACGTATTACAATTATTTATATTTTATTCAGACCGCACTTGTCACTTTTTTTTACTTTTAATTTTGACTTAAAATTTATTTTTTAAATGTTTGGGTATATATTGTCACTCTACGGAATGGTACAATACACTAATTTAAAAAAAAAAGTTATATTTTAGGTAGGCTAGAAAATGTTTAAATAGTACTGTTAATGACTAAAATACTAAAATATATTTCTTCTTAGTTAACAGTATGACATGGAGGAAAGTGTTAAATAATAAATTTAAAGTTGATCAAACAATTATTTTTTTTTTAATTCTACAGGTAGACCTTTTATAACAAAGGAAGTCGTAAATAACTCGTGGTTTGCTTTTTATGTTATACAACATACAATTTTTAATTCAAACGTTTTATTTGCATCGTGAATTTGTTTACTATCGCAGTACTCTATTAAATTTGCGATTTCATTTTTAACGTAAACAATTATTCCACGTTTGCATCGTCTGTTAGCATTTTCGTTTGAATCTAATCGCATTTGAGGTAAAATGCTAAACCCTGGAATATCATAATTTTCATGACTCAAAGTCCAAGTTTCGACGAAAGATAGGATATCAGATTCCTTGATTAACTTGTCATTACGTATGTCTTCTACATGTGCATGAAGGCTTTAAACGTTGTAATAAATAATATTTAATGAACTTCTTTCTACCCATTAAATTATAAAAGTGTGTAATTAATTTCTTACCACTTTGATCTCTAACTTTATCATCATTCAAAAGTTTTTTGCAAATGTGACACTTTATTTACTTATTGAAAACGTCAATTTCTTCTGGTTGATTTATGTAAATTTCTGTTGAATCTTCAACTATTTGTTCAACAAAAATCTTAGAGGCATTTTCGCCTAAATAATACATAATCTTATTATTGTTTTTATTAAAACTACATTTAATACTATAACTAAAAGCAAAAAGGATGGGCTTTTGTATATTAATCACATTTTTACTCACTCTATCTTCTGTTTTTTCCAAAATGGATTCAAAGTCGGCATAAATTGTAAAGGGGACATCGATCTGCTTATGATGGTTGATGAATTTCACTTCGGCATTCTCAGGCTTGGGCATTTCTGAAACTTTTTCTCCACAGTCCTTCTTTTTGTGTTCAGTGAGCAATTTCTCATCCTGTATGTAATACAAACAGGTGTTGCAAATGTGAATTTTGCTTCTGTGTGACGTCACACTGTATCGAATTAGTCTAAAAGAAAAAAATAATAATAAAATACACATATAATTTAGAATTATAAAATAAAAAATAACCAAAAGAAAAAAAAAAAATAATAATAATAATAAAAATAAAGAAAAACTTACTGAGATATCACTTATGAGAACATAATGATATTTCTCATTTGTTTGCAGCATTATCATATTTATGTATGCTCAGCAACCCCTATTATAGGGCTCTCAATGTTAACGCTGTATGCATTGCAGTTTTTTCTCTGTCTCACATCCAATCCCTCTTATAATGCTGCAAGCAAAGTCCATTTAAAACAGTAGACATCGCTGTTTTCCACGTTAATACATGCTCCCTTTTTGCTACTTAGTATCTTCGAAAGTGGGATGAATTGGAATTTGTGAATACTTCAGAGATGTCATCGGCCATAGTTACCAATGTCATTTTTGATATATGAGCGATTGGTGCTATTTTTATGTCATCATCAACAGTCTTCATATAATCACATAGTAATTCCATATTACTTTTAAATATCGTATGCTTTGAAATACTCTCCCTCAATTGTTCAATAACAGAAGCTTTTGCTACATTGAAAAATTCTTCTGGTATTAGGAGTTCCTCCTTGCTGTTCAAGAAAGAATAGGCTTCAATACGTCCATTAAAAGCACTATTTTTAACAGCTAATTTTTTCTTAGTTTTCATTGCATCTTGATTTATGTGAGATGATGTAGAAGGAGTGGGGTTGTTGTGGCTATCCTTATGCTCAATAAGTTTTCTTGTACTCATAAAAACTTTAGCACAAATAGGAAGGTTTATGTGAGCCTTCAAAATTGTTTTCTGGATTCGATTCCACATATTTTTCAGGATACTGGAGCCATTTAATTTATTTTATTTAAATTTTCCAAAAAATTGTTGTAATTAATAATATCAATTCACTTTTTTTTTATTTTCTCTTTTCTTTCCAAGTTCAAAAAACTTTCACGTATTACAATTATTTATATTTTATTCAGACCGCACTTGTCACTTTTTTTTACTTTTAATTTTGACTTAAAATTTATTTTTTAAATGTTTGGGTATATATTGTCACTCTACGGAATGGTACAATACACTAATTTAAAAAAAAAAGTTATATTTTAGGTAGGCTAGAAAATGTTTAAATAGTACTGTTAATGACTAAAATACTAAAATATATTTCTTCTTAGTTAACAGTATGACATGGAGGAAAGTGTTAAATAATAAATTTAAAGTTGATCAAACAATTATTTTTTTTTTTAATTCTACAGGTAGACCTTTTATAACAAAGGAAGTCGTAAATAACTCGTGGTTTGCTTTTTATGTTATACAACATACAATTTTTAATTCAAACGTTTTATTTGCATCGTGAATTTGTTTACTATCGCAGTACTCTATTAAATTTGCGATTTCATTTTTAACGTAAACAATTATTCCACGTTTGCATCGTCTGTTAGCATTTTCGTTTGAATCTAATCGCATTTGAGGTAAAATGCTAAACCCTGGAATATCATAATTTTCATGACTCAAAGTCCAAGTTTCGACGAAAGATAGGATATCAGATTCCTTGATTAACTTGTCATTACGTATGTCTTCTACATGTGCATGAAGGCTTTAAACGTTGTAATAAATAATATTTAATGAACTTCTTTCTACCCATTAAATTATAAAAGTGTGTAATTAATTTCTTACCACTTTGATCTCTAACTTTATCATCATTCAAAAGTTTTTTGCAAATGTGACACTTTATTTACTTATTGAAAACGTCAATTTCTTCTGGTTGATTTATGTAAATTTCTGTTGAATCTTCAACTATTTGTTCAACAAAAATCTTAGAGGCATTTTCGCCTAAATAATACATAATCTTATTATTGTTTTTATTAAAACTACATTTAATACTATAACTAAAAGCAAAAAGGATGGGCTTTTGTATATTAATCACATTTTTACTCACTCTATCTTCTGTTTTTTCCAAAATGGATTCAAAGTCGGCATAAATTGTAAAGGGGACATCGATCTGCTTATGATGGTTGATGAATTTCACTTCGGCATTCTCAGGCTTGGGCATTTCTGAAACTTTTTCTCCACAGTCCTTCTTTTTGTGTTCAGTGAGCAATTTCTCATCCTGTATGTAATACAAACAGGTGTTGCAAATGTGAATTTTGCTTCTGTGTGACGTCACACTGTATCGAATTAGTCTAAAAGAAAAAAATAATAATAAAATACACATATAATTTAGAATTATAAAATAAAAAATAACCAAAAAAAAAAAATAATAATAATAATAATAAAAATAAAGAAAAACTTACTGAGATATCACTTATGAGAACATAATGATATTTCTCATTTGTTTGCAGCAATATCATATTTATATGCTTACATTTTTCCTTCATCGCAATATAATATGGTCCCACAATGGATGAGCCCTCGAAACCGAAAACATTGACGCTCAAAGAGTTTTGTTTTTCAAATTTTTTTATATCTTTCAGAAATAGTGAGAATTCTAATTCCTCAAAATACAGCGTATTCTCAGCAACCCCTATTATAGGGCTCTCAATGTTAACGCTGTATGCATTGCAGTTTTTTCTCTGTCTCACATCCAATCCCTCATAAAATGCTGCAAGCAAAGTCCATTTAAAACAGTAGAGATCTCTGTCTTCACGTTAATACATGCTTCCTTTTTGCTACTTAGTATCTTCGGAAGTGGGATGAATTCTAATCCCCATATCAAACTCGCTTTGTTTATATTGATTTCCAGAGAATTCATTTTTATAAGGGTCCATCTACTATCCCTCTCCTGGAAATCCTCCAATTTTGCTATAATTTCCTCTACGTGTTTTGTGAATACTTCAGAGAAGTCATCGGCCATAGTTACCAATGTCATTTTTGATATATGAGCGATTGGTGCTATTATTATGTCATCATCAACAGTCTTCATATAATCGCATAGTAATTCCATATTACTTTTAAATATCGTATGCTTTGAAATACTCTCCCTCAATTGTTCAATAAGAGAATCTTTTGCTACATTGAAAAATTCTTCTGGCATTAGGAGTTCCTCCTTGCTGTTCAAGAAAGAATAGGCTTCAATACGCCCATTAAAAGCACTATTTTAACAGCTAATTTTTCCTTAGTTTTCATTGCATCTTGATTTATGTGAGATGATGTAGAAGGATTGGGGTGTTGTGGATATCCTTATGCTCAATAAGTTTTCTTGTACTCATAAAGAGTTTAGCACAAATAGGAAGGTTTATGTGAGCCTTCAAAATTGTTTTTTTGATCATTCTGCTACAAATTGGACATGCTTCCTGCTGATCCATAGATGTTCCATGTTCCACTTTTATGTACTCCTTTACCTTTAAATGAGACATGAACAGTTCCTTGCATAAGTCACAATGAAGGGAGTGATGAGCCTTATTCACGTTGCTGGATTCGATTCCACAAATTTTGCAGGATACTGGAGCCATTAAATTTTTCTATTTTATTTTTATTTTCCAAAAAATTGTTGTAATTAATAGTATCAATATTTTTTTTTTGTTATTTTCTCTTTTTTTGCCAAGTTCAAAAAACTTTCACGTATTACAATTATTTATTTTTTATTTAATTCAGACTGCACTTGTCACTTTTTTTTTACTTTAAACTTTGACTTAAAATTTATTTTTTAAATGTTTGGCTATATATTGTCACTCTACGGAATGGTACAATACACTAATTAAAAAAAAAAAATAGTTATATTTTTAGGTAGGTTAGAAAATGTTTAAATAGTACTGTTAATGACTAAAATACTAAAATATATTTCTTCATAGTTAACAGTATGACATGGAGGAAAGTGTTAAAAAATAAATTTAAATTTAATCAAACAATTCTTTTTTTTAATTGTACAGGTAGACCTTTTATAACAAAGGAAGTCGTAAATAACTCGTGGCTTGCTTTTTATGTTATACAACATACAATTTTTAATTCAAACGTTTTATTTGCATCGTGAATTTGTTTACTATCGCAGTACTCTATTAAATTTGCGATTTCATTTTTAACGTAAACAATTATTCCACGTTTGCATCTTCTGTTAGCATTTTCGTTTGAATCTAATCGCATTTGAGGTAAAATGCTAAACCCTGGAATACCATAATTTTCATGACTCAAAGTCCAAGTTTCGACGAAAGATAGGATATCAGATTCCTTGATTAACTTGTCATTACGTATGTCTTCTACATGTGCATTAAACGTTGTAATAAGTAATATTTAATGAACTTCTTTCTACCCATTAAATTATAAAAGTGTGTAATTAATTTCTTACCACTTTGAAGATCGTCCATCTCAACTTGTACCGAATCATTATTTATAATATTTGGTAAATGTGATGGAAACTTTTCAACTAAGTAAAGTCCCGAAGCACTAGTTGCCCTACTGCAAGCAACATATAGAGCAGAAGGTTTCATTCGTGGTTTTAAATGAACTGGTATGCTTGTATATGTTGCTCCTTGGCTCTTATGGATCGGTTTACCCTCAGCTGGCACAATTGGAAATTGCTTGCGGTCAATATTGACATTCTCATTCTATTTATATTGCAAGGACCGTACTAGCATTTCTATCAGTGTCCAAAGAGCCTCGTCTGGATGAGTGCAAAAGCTCCCACGGAAGCATCAGAAAATTTAATCCACATATTATATGGTTAACGACCTGCTTTAGCCTTGTGTCATGATATTTAAACATTTTTGATTCTACTATTGAAATTTCATCAATGATAAGGAGTTTTTTTTTTTAATTATTTTATCTGTATTTATTGAATCTTCACGATATTAGGTGAACTAACAATAAGTATTCAAATCTTAAATCTTAATTTATATTAAGTCCAACAACTGTCGGACGAAAAAACTTTATAAGGATAAGGAGTTTAAAATGTAAAAATGTTTAATACAATGCGTTAGCTCTATCATGGCTTAGTGGTCCGAGTTCTGCCGCAGATTGGTTTATGGGCAATGAAAACATTGAGTGAAGCTTAGCTCCATCAATAATAAATACAGCCTTTCCAGTTGGAGCACACAGAAAAACTTTTACTAAATTTGGATCCGTACCATGCACGTAATTCAGTCAATAATTTACCGACTGATATGTCGCAGATGTAAGTCTACTTTTACCGACTCCAGCGATATCACCTACTAATTCATGAAAGGTGTGTCCAGATTTTGCATTATGTAAAATAAAGTTTTTCTTGATATGAACATTGTTAAAAAATCGGCTTCTACAATAAGAGGTGGCAATCGAAATCGAAGTAGCGTGCACAAGTAATATAATCGCTGCGTTTAAGTCTAGCCTTTTCCGTAAAACCAAGACTACTGGCATCTTCTTCCGTTATAACTGTATTATCTACAGTTTTAGACAAAATTACCAGTAATTCTAAACACTTTGTTCCGCAGCAGAAAAAGTTATAAAAAATGTAGGAAAACCAAACTGTCTAATCATAGCAACTGCTTTCTTCTTCTCAGCTTCCCAGCCTTTTAGAATTCGGTAGCCATCATCATATTGAATCAGTTTGTTCATAAAGGCATCGTTAAGTGCATTTCCTGCAGTGACATTTGATGATCTGGTATGTTTACGTAAAGCAATGGATGTAGCACTTTTAATTGAAAGTAATTCCAGTTTTTTTGTAACTGTATAATAACTTATCAATTCTACAATTTTACTATATGTTTCGGGACATGGACATTTCTTTCCTCCATAGATGGTAACGAATGCAAGTTCTTCATCCATTATCATGTCCATAGATCGTTGTCCTTCTCTAGGTGTCATTACCAATCTCTACATAGGTATATTTTCAACCGGCATATTATCAAACAGGATTCAGATTTTCTTCACTTAACTCATCAACATTGTTACCAGTATTACTATTGTCATCGTTTTTATTAATAAAAATATCGTTTATTATATTTTCATCTAGATGATCAGTCCTAGGAAGAGCAGTAACTGTATCATTAACCGAAGCATAAACATTTAAAACAGCCACTCTAATGGCACTTGTCGTTAGTAGTAGGGGGTTCTAAACACAACACGATGAAATTGACAGGGGGTTCTAAACATTTTGCTAGTTTTTACAACAAACACGATGAAATCGAAAGGGGTTTCTGAACATTTGGCTTGTTTCTACAACAAACACGAAGAAAGTGACAGGGGGTTCTAAACATTTTGCTAGTTTTTACAACAAACACGAAGAAATTGACAGGGGTTTCTAAACATTTTGCTAGTTTTTACAACAAACACGAAGAAATTGACAGGGGTTTCTAAACTTTTTGCTTTTTTTACAACAAATACTATGAAAACGACTAGAATGGTGTTTTTTTTTTTTTTTTTTAAGATTTGAAAAATATTTTTGATTCCTCTTTATGATTATTTAAGTAATTATAATATTATAATATTCTTATTTTCATGTGGGTTCTAATACTTCCGTTTAAGATTGTAAAATATACAGTTTTTTCACAAAATATATTACTGATAAGTTCCTCGGACATTTAAAAGAAAAATGTATAAATACTTAAATCCTAAATAATATTTACTCAGTACAAATTCTACAAATTAAAATGATTAAACTAACTAACACTCAAATTATGGCTGCCTTTAATAGCAAGAAGGAGAAGCCATATTTGAGTTGCACGGACCTACAAACTTCTAAACCTTTTATGGGTTTAAAGATGTTTCGCCATATAAATAAGAATGGCAATGTTGTCATAGCAGAGCTGGAAGATATAATGGTGTACCTTCCTAAAAGGTATAACGACTTGGATAACTTGGTTATTGATGGTGCTGGGGGTGAAAAATTTATTCTCATAAAAAGACTGGATGACACAAATAAAAATTTTGTGTTAGAGCTTGAAGAAATTCCTGTAACGGATCTCACTTGTGACGAAGAAGATCTTATGTACATACCCAATGCTCAACCGTTTTTTTGCTGGGAGGTGACGAAGGTGGCGAAGAAATAATAATAAAATATATTTATTATTCTTGTAAAACTTTTAATTAATTTAATATATAATAAAACAAAAATATATTTATATATAAAAAAAATAAAAAAATTATAATTTTTTCAGATAAACTTTCATAATAAGTTATATACATAAATAAAGTACAAAGTATTTCATTTAAAAAGAAAAATTGTATATAAGTATAATACAAAAAATAACACTTATTATTTCAGATTTCAAAGTTGTTAGGTTATAATGTCTCGGAAGCAAATATTACATTTTCTAACTGATTTTAAACATTTATTTTTTCTGGAACATTTGGAAATAATTAACAATTTCTTAGTTTTAATGGATGAACAGAAAGTTCGTGGAGATATACTACTACAGTCAAGATATGGTTCACATTTTAAAAGCTGCTTATGGTCTCAGGACGATACCACTGACGGTCCAGATTGTTGTGAATGCATGTTCTTTGAAAAACGAAAGAAAGAAGACTTACCCCCTGTTTTTATAAAACGAACAAAAAATTCGTTTTGACAATTTATATTGAAAACAACAAATAAATTTGAAATTTATTTGTTGTTTTCCATACATTTTGACGAAACGAATTTTTCGTTCGTTTTATAAAAACAGGAGGTTAATAAAAAAATATCATTTACTCTCAAAATATTTTTATAAAACATTTAAAACTCTGTAGAAATAAAAAACAAAAATAAAAACACGTACACATATATTGTTTAAAAATAAATATTGTTTTATTATTTATATATATTTTTTTCTTTACATAGAAATTCAAGATATAAATGTCCACAGTTGAATGAATTATAACTTTGTTTTTGTTTATGATTATATTTAATATTGGCTCCCAAATATTTTATTACTTCAAGCGGCGGTTGTAAATTTCCAAAACTATCAAAATATTCTACAAATTTATTGTTTTTATAGTATGCTACCCAATGAGTACCACTTCCTCTTGAAGAATCTAGGTTAACTATTCCACACTCTCTTGTTTTAGGATGTTTTGGAAGCGTATCTCATGAATACTCCTCTAAAATCTGGAATATTTCTTTTTGTAAATTGTATGATATCTACATCTGTTAGTGGTCTATTTGGTAGCTGTTTTAATAGCTTTTTGAGTTTTGACATATTAATCCATAACCCTTCTTGTATGGTTTTAGAAAAAGACCTTTTTTTTATAGTTTTTGCTAATGTGGCACCTTCTGAAGTTATACTACCTAATGCTCCAAGAGCACTTAGTATTGGAATAAGGGATATAAAACCACCGATTTTAGGTATTGAAATAATGCGAGGAATAATTACTTTGTCTTTTTTCCCCTTAAAAGATTTACCAACCACTTTTCTAGCAATTTTTATAGCATCTTGTATATCTTTTGGCTTTTCTTTTCTCAAAATGGCTGTAGCAGTTTTAACAGTTTTTGTAAAAAGATTTTTATTGTGCAACTTTTTATTGTTTTTAAGACCCATACCGAATTTTGTTTTTGCTTTCATAGCATTGGTAACTATATATGCACTTGCTTTTTTCCCCAATTTTACTATCTTCTGACAAAATTCTCTCCCAAGCTCGTTCAGTTAATATTTTATCAGCTTTATTACGTTGGTTAACTTTGTGAATGTGCTATATCATGATCCCTACATGCAGCGTCCAATGGATTAATACCTTTGACGCCTCTTGCTAAACGTTGCACAGTGGGGTCAAAAGCTAATTTTTTGGTAATAAATCTGAATCTCCTAAACTAGCTAAGTCTATTTTTATATTCTTTTAAAATTTTTAAAGTATTTTCAAAATTAGTGGAGTTGTATTAACAAAATTAAATTTTTTTTGGATTTTCAGCTATTTTAAAAAAAAATAATTTATTTTTGAAAAATTACCAAAAATAGGTTATTGGAGCTATTTTATTGATTTTTTTAGGAATGAAAGCTTGATTTGTGTTTTATACATTACATAAGAAATAATATTAAAAATATTATGCTAATATGCTTGTAATATGCTTTTAAAAATAGTAGTTAAAAAACCTGACTTTTAACATAAAATCTCCACTCCTGCATTCGTTTTTGGCCGGGCGGGAAGCAGTTTAGTGTTAAATAATTCTAAATCTATTTCTATAAAAAATATGGGTACCAAATTTAAAAAAGCTCGCGTGACATTTTTTTTATTAATCGATAAAAATGAAACTATTTTTTAAAATTGAAAATTTTCGGCGAATGCTGGATGTAGGGTGCAAACTTAAATCAATTCAAAATTTCTTTATTAACCATTTATGAAGCCTTATCTTTTGAAATTAATAAGGAACAAATTTTTTTATTAACGGAACTTCGAGAAAAAATTGAATGAATTGTACTATATTTTTGTAAAAAAAATAGCCATTTTTCATGCCAATTTCAGAGTGCTGACTTTGAATATTTTTCACGTCTAGACGAATTAAGATAATCCAAAAATTCTTTCAACATATTATTTTGAAATATGTAGCAAATTACAGAATATTTTTAAAAAATTTTTACCTCATATATCTCCGGACTTATTCTCGAAAAACGAAAGAAAGTCGAGCCAAAAAATCAAAAATTCAAAATTCAAGCGTAAATATCTTTTTAACTGTAAGAGATAACTTAGATGAGTAAGCTTATTTTTTCTTTATCTTGCCAAGCACTTTCCAGAAATATAAAAATCTTTAAAATCGGACTTCATTTGTACAAGTTACGATATTTTTTTACTTTTACATACTCGAGGTAGTCAACTTTGACACCCTGTAGATTTTCTCGTGTTATCACAGGGTGACTACAAGATGATTTTTCTCAAAGCTTAGGTCCTCCTCTACAACTCTTCCATACATTTGATCCGACCAGTAGTTTAGGAGATTCAGATTTATTACCAAAAATTATAATATTAGTTTTTGGTATCTTATATATGTTTTGGGGAAAATGAAAATGTCAGTTGTACAAATGCGTTTAATAAAACAACATAAAAATATTTCTGTGAGAAATATGGACTTTTCTACAAATACGAATACAAAAATTCTTCATAGCACATTACTACCAAACAAAATTAGAGCACTTATTGTAGGCCCTTTAAATTGTGGAAAGACTAATGTAATGCTTAGTTTAATAGAAAGTCCAAATGGTTTCAAATTTGAGAATATATATTTATATTCTAAATCACTCTATCAACCCAAGTATGAGTACTTGGAAAAACTTGTGAAACCTATAACAGGAATGGGGTATTTTACATTTAGTGATAATGACAGTGTTATACCACCGGAAGAAGCTAAAAATAATTCTATTATGATATTTGATGATGTTGCATGTGAGAAGCAAAATAATATACGATCATACTTGTGTATGGGTCGACACAAAAATATATGTAGATTCATTTTATTTATGTCAAACATATACTCGAAGTCCAAAACATTTAGTTCGTGATAATGCCAATATGAAAATAATGTTTAAACAGGATGAATTAAACATTCGACATGTATATAATGATCATGTAGGTGCGGATATGACTTTTGAAAAGTTTTATGATATGTGTCGAGAATGTTGGCGAGATAAATTTGGATTCTTAGTAATTAGCAAGGATGATGACATGAACATTGGGAGATATAGAAAACTTTTTGATAACTATATTCAACCTTAAAGAAAAAATATATATATTAAAATTTTTCAAAAACTATTCATTAATATTTAAAAAACAGTTCACATTGACCTTTAAACGGACAGAAAATTTATAAAAAGGAACGTTCACAATACTTTAGATGTTATTGTTCCACATACAAGTATAGCACAAACATCTTATAACTTTTAAATCATAAAATGAACGAAAAACAAAAGAATTAATAAAAACAAGGTTAAAAAGAAAATTTCGAAGTCTTAAAGTAGGAGAAATTGATAGCGGTGAAATATTACAAAAAACATTTAAGACGATAACTGAGCCATTAAAAGAAATCATTGCAACGAGCAAAACTCAATACGCTATACCAAAACTGGAAAATGTAAATGAATCATCCTTAAGTTTTAATAAAAGGTTGTCTGAAGGAATAACAAGCACACCAAAAAAAGAACATATTTAAGATTTTGATGAAGAAAACAGTGATAATACTTATAGAAATGAGACTGAAGATTCTAGTTTCAATTCTGCTTCTAATTCATCTGGAATTGTAGATTTATAATTTTTACATAAAAATAAAATTCTTGATACAACATTTGGTCCACATAAAAATAGGAATAATGTTTGGAAATTTGGAGATTGTGACATAGAAATATCAAACGATAAAGTAACTATAGGAAATCAAAATTGGGCACTTACACCAGGATTGATTGAGTTATTGTTTCACAAAGAACCAAAAAATTATGAACCATATGAACTGGATATTTATAAAAAAAAATTTAATAAATACTAATGCTGATAAAAAGAATTATGATCTATTAAATCAGATAAAAGGTATCAGAAGCAAAAAATATAAGACGATTATACAAAAATTATTTGTAGATGAAACCTCATCAACACCAATAAAATCGTTGAGATCACAAACACGTAAAGGAAATGGTATGATGATGGAATTTAATAATGAAAAGCCCAACTATAAATACTGGGACGATCCTAATGAATTAGTAGATAGACTTAGACTACTGATTGCATCAGAAGGTGCCGGATACAATAACCATAATAATGAAATTAACTCAATAATAGAGGAATTAGAAGAAGCGGATATAATTGTATAGAAGATTATAGTTTTATAGGGATATGTCTGTTGATAAGTTTGGCCATCATTCAAAAAGTCAAAATGATTTTGTCAAAAATGAAAAAAATAAAAGAAAAATTCGTCAAATTATTGGATTTATGTTGGATAAAAATAATAACATGGATTTTGAAGACAAAAGGATCACAAATGTTTCTTTTCCTATACAAGAAAAAGACGTTGTTAATAAACATTACATGGGAAGAGAAATCAGACAATTGCAACAAGAAATAAAGAACAATATGCTAAACTTAATGAAAAAATTCAAAATTAATGAATCAAATAAAAATATGATAGCTCAAACAGAGATGTTTTTAAAGACGTACTTTGGTGAACAATTTGAAGTGTTGTATGAGAAAATACTAAGAGTAGAAAATAATGGATTTCCATTAGTTACTAAGAATACAAAAAGGAAGCATTGATTCAAATACGCCAAAATAAAAAATAAAAAAATAATAAAAATTAAAAATAATAATGAATGTTAAACGTAATTTAGTGAATGAGCTTCATGCTCAAGCAAGAAAAAACTTTAATGAAGGGTATAGATGATTTATGGCAAGCCGATTTAGTTGAAATGGGGAATTATTCATCATATAATAAAGGATTTAAATATTTATTGGCATTTTTTTATTTATGGCAAGCCGATTTAGTTGAAATGGGGAATTATTCATCATATAATAAAGGATTTAAATATTTATTGACTGTCATTGATACATTTTCTAAATTTGCTTGGATTCGACCACTTAAATCAAAGAACTCTCAAGATATTACTAACGCCATGAGTAATATATTTAGTTTGGGACGAATACCAAAAAATTTACTAACAGATGATGGAAAACAATTTTTTAATAAAGTATTTAAAAATTTAATGATGAAATACAAAGTAAACCATTATTCTACCTATAGCATTATGAAAGCCTCTATCGTTGAACGTTTCAACAGAACTTTAAAGGGAATGATGTGGAAAGAATTTAGCTACAACGGTTCATATCATTGGATCGATTTGTATAAACAGTTAATTAATGAGTATAATAAAAAAAAATCATCTTCTTTCGACCAGATATCCTAATACATATTTAGTTGAGAAAGTTTTAAGAACTAAAAATGGTCAAGCTTATGTAAAATGGTTGGGATTCTCTAGTGATCATAACTCTTGGATTAATAAAACGGAAATATTATAACTATATAAAATAAACAAATTATATGTAATTATATTCATGAAAATTTATTAAATAAAATATATTTTAAAATATCATTTCTCAATCTTTCATTTCATTAAAGTTTTAGTGGTCAACATGTCTATTACATTAACTTTGAACGGAAATTCTTCTATTTTAACTGCAAATTATTTTCCATCAATCGAATTAGGACAAAACTATGAATGTTCACTTATAGATTTTCATACCTATAATAGCATTCCTAATGTGGATGGCGATAATAATTTATTTCATATTGGAGATAATATCATTGAAATTCCCATTGGTTCTTATGAATTAGAGGATATTGCTAATTATTTAGAGTTTGAATATGAAAGTCTGACAAATGGTGAAAAGTCAATTAAGATTGAAGCCAACAATAACATCATGCAAGTACATATATCTACTGATTTCAATAGAGAAAGAACAATTGGAGGGTTGATGGGTTTCACTAAAAATATTTTAAGAGGAGGTTCTAATTATCTATCTGAATTGCCTGTACATATTCTAAAAGTAAACACAATCCGCATTGATTGTAATATTGCAATTGGTTCTTATATTAATGGTGCAAGAGCACATACAATTCATGAATTCGGGATTAATGTATCTCCGGGATATAAAATGGATGAGATTCCTAGGAATTTAATTTATTTACCACTCAACACCCGAGAGATTATATCTATAATTGTTACTATTGTCGATCAAAATAGTGATTTAATTAATTTTCGTGGTGAAAATATTACTCTTCGCCTTCACTTAAGACCCAAACTATAATGATTATATATAATAAAAATACTGTCAGTCGAGTAAACAATCACATTAAGGTGCAGAACATTGGACGAACAAGAACATTTTTAAGCATTCCAAAACTTAGCGAAGCGAATAAACAATTCCTAAAATCATTGAATTTAATATTAAAGAATAACGACTTTGAATAAAGATATTGATATTGGTGATGGATATTTCAACTTTTATGTACCACTTAAGTCATTATTAGGATTTGCAGAAGATTATAATAAAATTTTATTAAATTGTAAACATGAACTAATTTTACTGCGAACCAAAAACGACGATAATATTATTTATTCAACTCAAGCTGGTGAAAAACCAAAAATTAAAATTCAAAATATAAGCTGGAGAATTCCCCATGTAAAATTATCTGATTATGCAAAACTAAATACAATAAAAATTATTAACAGTGGAAATCCGTTGCAATAGCTTTTCGTAGTTGGGATTGCCACTATCATCCTCAACTATCATCATCTCAAAATCATATTTGGAATGTTAAACTTGCAGCAAACAGAGAGCGCCCTCGCTTTGTTTTAATTGCTTTCCAACAGAATAATGAATTTACACATTCCAATCTTAACAATATTAAAGTTCATTTAAATTCCGATTCATATCCATATGATGACTTAAACATTAAATTTGATAATCAGCGGTATGCAATTTTATTTGATATGTATGTAAAATTTCAACAAAACTTTTATATGAGGGAGCCACAACCTCTTCTATCATCAGAAACATTTAAGGAAAAAGCACCTATAATCGTAATTGATGTAAGTCATCAAAATGAATCAACCACAACAGGTCCCATAGATATAAAAGTTGAGTTTTCTATGGATAAAACAGTCTGCATACTGTGTGCTCGTACATGATCGACTTATCGAATACTCACCCCTTACATCATCCGTCAAAAAAATAGTTTAAAATAAATAAATGTTTGAAACTATTATTACTTTTTTAAATTACTGAATTTATTTAACAGACATATTTTATAACTTATGTTTAAACAACAATAAATAAATAAACAAATAAATAAATATATATACATATATACAAATCACAGTTTTTTTTTTTTTTTTTTTTTGTTCTTCAATTAATAATTACTTTACATTAATAATCCAACTCCATAAAAATATCATCATCACTATCAGAGAACATAGTTATATTATTTTTATTAGAAGATGAATTTAAATTGAGAAATATTTCCTCATCACAGTCAGAGAACATAATTAAATTATTATTAATAGGAGAAGAAGAAGCAAATGTTTCTAAATTAAGAAATATTTCTTCATCAAAATCGGAAAAAGTACATATATTATTTTTTTTTTTTTTATTATGAGAAGATTCGTCTAAGTCTAAAAACTTATCCTCATCACAAACAGAAAAATCTGGAATATTATTGGCATTATTATTATGAGAGTGTAATTGATTATCATCCCCATAATCTATTAAATACTCTGCAATATCATCTAATTCAATATCAGAATTTTTTAATCTGTAATGCCCCCAAGCTTACCATCCATCTTAATATACCGTTTATCATCATTTTGGCTTAAAACTGTTTTGTGTATTCTTTGAGTATATAATTGATGTTTGTATGATCGAAATGTATACATACTATCACTATAAATATTTTTTGTATACAAACATTTTTTATATTCTGCTAAACTAATTCTTTTTAAAGCTATTCTTTTCACTCCTTTTGATTTTTTTTACCTCACTATGGTTTTCATTTTGGAAAGAGTACATTTTTGCTCTAAGCCCTACAAATTCCCTCATTATTACACCATCGTTTTCATCCTTCATCATCCCAAGAACTTTTTTGTTCTCAATTGGTATATTAAAAATATTGTCTGGTTTATATTCGGATGTATCAAACCGTTGAGGAACATCACTACAAATATCTCTATAAAAATCATCTGTTTTAACAGTATAAATAAAAGAATCTGTATCCATGTAATTTAAGTTCAAATTTTCCTTAAACTTGGGTCTCATATAACTATAATGGAAATCATACATTTTCCATTTTGATACTTCTAAAATACTGAATCCTAAGTACATTGGCTTATTACATTTTATGTTTAATCTTTTTAGTTCAACAGCAAACATATCGTCATCAAATTTAGACAAGCTATGGAAATTAAGTTGAGCTATGTGAGCTCTTGCTTCCTTGTGGTTTACTCTATCTGATTCCCACTTTGTAACTAAATATACATTTTTCCTTTTTTCCAAATTCTCCATGGTCTTACCACAAACAGCGTTATTTAATAGTTTGAAAAAATCTTTTTCAAACGCATTTGTCGCTCTAGTTCTCTAGTGGAATGTATTAAGATCTATATATGTTTTCAACTATGGAGCTTGTTTAAATTTAATTACTCTATGTACTTTCTTCAAAACTAAACCATTTTCCAAACATTGTTTTAAAACCCTATAATGAATTGTATATTTTCTCTTATTAGTCAAGTCTGCTATTAATTTTTCTTCTTTCATTGGAGGAATAATTTTATTATCTGGACAAAATGGTAGATCATTATGTAGGTCGTGGAGCTCATTAGGATAGTCTAAATCCACTTCTAATATATATCCCTCACTACTCTCATCCTCTATAGATGTAATATCTAATTCATTTATTTCTTCATTATTAAGCCAAACGAAATCGGATACTGGTAAATATTGTGACATTGCCCAACCGTACAAATTATTCGCATCTAAGTACGTTAAATATTTTGATTGTTTTGAACTATCATAATTTGACATATATTTATTATTTGCCTCTGTATGCCTCAAAGAGCATTGGACAAGTCCTCCTCAGTCAATAATTCTAATCGAACATTTGTTGTTTTTAACATAGCATCCCATGATAAACCAGGGGCAGTGTAATAATGACATGGATCTAGTCCATAAATGTTATTGCATATTTTTCGAAAATTTTCAAAAATATCAGCTAAAATTAAAGTATCACTTAACATTATTCTGTATAGTCCAAAAGTGATTAACAATTAAATGTTTCCCAAACATTTTTAGCATGCAGATAATCGTCAACACTACATTCTCTATTTGTTAAGAGATTTTTAAACTCTTCACGAGCAGGAAGATTTTCCTCAGAAAGTTTTGTGTAAGAGTCTATATAAGAGTAAGGAAATACTCCTTTTCTCTTTACTAAATTAAACTCATTATCGTTAGGGAAATATTTTTTAATAATTTTAAAATCATTTGAACTTAAATTTGACTATAATGAGTCTATACTTGATGCCATAAACCTGAATGAGTCTACAAATCGAAGTTTAAAACTACTCTTTTCTGCGGAAACAATTTTCGTTATTGATATATATTTCTCTTTGTTTAAAGGAATTATTTCAATATCACCAGTATCTTTTCCTAATTCTGTAATAAACAAATGACTATCATATGACGATAAATTGTGGAAAAATACTGGAATGAATTTCTTAAGTTTAAAATTTATGTTACAGTGGTTATGAAGTGCTGCTCTATAACGACCAGTCAAATGACAATGATCTCGAACTCTATCTTCACCTAAGAGTTGACCACAAACCATACAATCTTTAGTATTTTTAAACTTATTGATTTCTTCTTTAGTCATTTCTATCATTGGCACTACCTTGTTTAGATACCTATTATAAATATCAGTTGTGTCTTTCAACAATTCCCTAACAAATACTTGGGGGCTATCTAATCCGCTATATGTAAATAATTTTGAATATTTATCATAATAGCTACATTTAATGTAATAACTGAATGAACAGAGGATATGTTTCTGTTCATTCACGGTTTTGTCACTAATCCTACTACAAACTTTTTCTAAAAGACATTCAAAGTCTGCATAGACTACAAATGGTACTTCTAAATTATTAAGATTATTTTTAAATTCTACATACATATTATCAACGTCAGGCATTTTTGTGACCAATTTTGAACATCCATCTTTGTGGAGCACTGACATGTTGATATCCTTTGAATAAGCCAGACATGTTATACAAAAATTAACAGAGTTATTGCTAGATGTTAGCGATGATCTCAGGAATCTAGAAAATGAAAATATTATTAAAAAACTAAAAATATATTTTTAAAATATTAACGTACTTTGACAATTCAGTAATAAGAACATAATGTCTCTTACTACTATCACTATTTTCCAGCAACATTAAGCTTATATGTTTTTTCCTTAATTCTTTGCAGGCATGGTATGGTCCAACAATTTGGCTTCCTTCGACATCATACCCAAAAATATTGATGCTAATTTCAGGGTTTTTTTCTTCAAAAATTTTAACATCCTTTACGTCCAAAGGAAATTTCATATTCTCAAAATTTATTTCTATGTCCCCAAGCATTATTTTTTCACTCTCAATATTATTAATGTTATATGAGGTACATTCTCTTGCTTTCCTAGTATTGGTTGTAGGTCTTAAGGCAGCTATAATACACCATTTGAAGCAATAGTTGTCATTATTTTTAATGTTTAAACATGAATGTTGTTTCATTAATTTGTATGGTAAGTATATATAGCTAGACCCTCGAACAACATTATGCTTATTTATATTAATATCTAAGCTTAAAATTTTAAATAGCGCCCATCCACTATCTCATTCTTGAAATTCAGACATTTTATTTTTAATGTCGAGGGCTTTTTCTTCATACATAGCAATTGTTTCAATATTTTCCAATTCACCACTGCTTTTAATATACAAACATTGAACTTCAAAATTAAATTTGAAATTAATTTGTTTAATAAGGGCTTCTTTAAGTATATCCAATACTTCTGTTTGTGCTTTTTCAAAAAACTTTTCAATGTAGACTTCCTCTGGTTTTGGATTAGTGTATGTATAAACTTCGATTCTCTCCATAAAATCGCTGGATCTTACATTCATGTTTTTAATTTTTGTGATATTCCAATGTTTTTCTAATGAAGAGCTGTACGGAGGTGGTGACCCCAATCCAATCTCATTATGTCCATATCACACTTTGTACATTTGATAAACTTTTGATGACTTTTTTTATGATTCACCATTCCTTCAACAGTTTTAAATATTCTTGTACATTCATCACAAGGGAAAATTGTTGTTTTTGTACTTTTTTTATGTACAATAATATGTTTATGTAACTTATGTAATGTATTGAAACATATATTGCATACATCACATTGGAAGTCACCGCTAACTCCATTATTGCTCTTATTTGCTTCTTTCACAATCTTGGTGGATCTGGACGTTGAAGGGGCAAAATTCATATAATGTTTATCATTTGAGAAATTGGAAGTTGAAGGCAAAAAGTTTAATGTGGAATCCATTCTAATGATTGATTTAAAATTGTATTTTTATTTTTTTAAATAATGTGTACACAAGTCTTTTAATTTGATACAAAAAATTGCTTTGAAGTTTGAAAATAAATTTCAAACTGAAAACAGTTTAATAATGTAGCCTTTATATAACCTTTGACTTTTATAATAATGCTTCATTTTTATCATTCTGAAACACATTTACACATAAAAAAAAAAAACTTAAGTTTGATAATATTAAAAATAGCCCAAAATATGATTTCACATGGTTTTATCATGTAAAATATTAATAAATTTTTTATTAAATCTTGTCATCACCCACAAATTTTTAGAAAATCCAATATAATATGATAATAAAAACAAAAAATCCAAGATATGTAATAAAATGTTAGAATAAACATGCATTTTCTAAAACGGATATAATTATAATTTTATATATATATCTATAGATTTAATAATGTTACCAACCACATCAAAGAAATCATAAGAGGAAATCCCGTGTAAACAATTTGGGCGCCACAAACAATAATTTTCACGCTTTACAACCCTCATAAAATAAAAATTTTATATGCCGCAAAACAAAAAAGGAATAAACGTAGAAAATTTTTGGGCGCGAAATAGATAGTTTTCAAATCTTAAAAAATACCACTAATAAATAATAAAATGTTTGCAATATTTTCAGGAATAAATATATTCCTCAAATGTCTAAATGTCTATTTCCTCAAATGTCTAAACATTTTTAGATGACAAAAATATTTTTAAAACCCTTTAAACTCCATGAAATTGAATTTAAATACGAATTTTAAATAATAATACTAGGGTTCCAGCAAAAATTACAAGATTCAAGAACTATTTTCAAAATATTAAAACCCACATAAAAAATAAAAATGTCAAAAATTTTTGGGCACGATATTTTTCAAATCTTACTAACTCCATGAAATTCATTTAAAACGGCAACATTAAATATTAATACCAGGATTCCAGCAAAAATTGCAAGATTCAAGAAATATTTTTCAAATATTACAACCAGCATAAAAATAACAATGTTACCACCCGCATGAAAATAACCACAAAGAGGAATATACGTGGAAACATTTTGTGTGCGACGAAAATATTTTTCAAATCTTCAAAAAAAAAAACACCATTCTAGTCGTTTTCATAGTATTTGTTGTAAAAAAAGCAAAATGTTTAGAAACCCCTGTCAATTTCTTCGTGTTTGTTGTAAAAACTAGCAAAATGTTTAGAACCCCCTGGCACTTTCTTCGTGTTTGTTGTAAAAACAAGCAAAATGTTTAGAAACCCCTGTCGATTTCATCGTGTTTGTTGTAAAAACTAGCAAAATGTTTAGAACCCCCTGTCAACTTCATCGTGTCCTACTACTGTTGTTCAAAACCTAGAGCTACAATTATCATAACTAGAAGCCTTATTATTATAAGCCGTTCTTCGATAGACGTTAAGCCTTTGGTATCACAGGATAATCGAGCCCATTAGATAAACGAATACTTGGTTTCCTTTTATTTGTTTTATTGACCTGCTGCAAGTTTTACAAAAACATCAGTAGTAAAATCGGTACTTACCTGAATTCTATCCTTTGAAAGTAGCTCTACTTGATGAGGGAACCATAATCCTCCGCAAGAGGTACATATTGTAGTTGGTCCTTGTTTAACGATGTCATTATACCTGTTGAATCGTAAATAATTCTAAATTGTAGTTGCTCACCTTCTAATTTCTTACAAATCTTCTTCTGGTAAATCTTCTCTCATTAGTCTATTTCCTTTCAGCTTGGCCTCTATTGCGAAGTATTCTCTCATGCACAGTACGTTAATTATCATGTGGGGTATGTCTTTCTATTAAACGATTCATTTGTCTATGAATAGTGTTTTTGGTGTTGCTTGGATCAAAGCGTCTAACTTGATGTTGCAAAGTATCTCGAGCTTGTTTTGCACCATTTCCGGTGGTGTTTTACTATTGATTCTAATTATTACTGCTCTAGGAGCAATAGGAAGTCTATCGACTGGAGGTGCTGCAATTGCTAAAGCTGTAAATGATGCAAAGAATGCTAAACTTCAACTTGATGATGCTACTAGACATAACAAAAAAATGGAAATCAAAATTTCAATTCATTTAACTGTGGTCATTTGTGTTTACAATTTTTGTATAAAATAGCTGAAAAAATAAATAATAAAAATTAATAAATAAAAGACTTTTTTTTAAAGTAATATATGTTTTATTTATTTATTTTTTCTGTGGACATTTATTTATATCTATTTCATATTAATTTAGAACAAAAATTAAGTATTTTAAATTTGCCATACTGGATACTGCCCATTTGATATGAAGTCCTAAACGTCATCAAATGCATTTAAAATTAAATTTCTCTATAAACGCGGAATATTCCCGCAGATAGTTCAGATATATCTTCATCACTTAATGTATTATATGTGGTAGGAACATGATATTATTCTCCAACTCTATGAGAATTGTGGGACCATATTTAGTTGTAATCCTTTTTGCTTTTGAAAAAGGATACTGTAATCCAATCTGCAAGTACTTAAACAGATTTGTTGTTTAAGCTATTCAATTTATTGACAAGAAGTGAAGCAGTATCCATTTTTTATTTTACGTCTTGACACTCGAAGTACTTTTTCGAAAATGAAATCTTAAAATATTTTTTATTACTTACAAAATTTAAAAAAAAAAAAGATTTTTTTTGTTCTCAAATGCAGTGCTTCATCTGGAACATTAGACTCAACAACTTCTCGTGATTTCAGTGAAGGAATATCTTCTTCAAACACTGTGCAACAAGCCATGCTATTTCTGTAAGTTCGAAATATTTAAACATGTCCTATTGTGAAGATCCATAGATAAGAATATGAGGATCATTTGATGGGGCCGAAAATATCCAGCTATCACCTAAAGGCGGAAGTTGTCTTAAATCTCCAAATACTACCAAAGAAATTCCACTAAACGGTTGCTTTAGCCTTGTGTCAAGATATTTAAACATTTTGATCTTTATTTATTGAATCTTCACGATATTAAGTAAACTAATAATAAGTATTCAAATCTTAAATTTAAATCTTAATTTATATTAAGTCCAACCATTGTCGGACGAAAAAAACTTTATTTATTCGAAGGGTTAGGGGATTTTAAATGTAAGGAGTTTTAAATGTAAAAAATTTGAATACGATGCGTTAGCCGTATCTTGGCCTAATGGTCTGAGCTCTGCCAAAGATTTGTTTATGGGCAATGAAAACATTAAGTGGAGCTTAGCTCCGCCAATACCAAATGCAGCCTTTTCAGTTGGAGCTCACATTAAAACTTTTACTAAATTTGGATCCGTACCAGGCACGTTATTAATCTGTAATTTACCGATTGATATATCACAGATATAAGTCTACTTTTACCAACTCCACCGATACCACCTACAAATTCATGAAAGGTGTTCGCAGATTTTACATTATGTAACAAATAGGTCAAATAAATTTGTTGATTGATATTTAATGATCTGACCATTGTTAATAAATCGGCTTCTACAATAAGAGGTGGCAGTTTAATTAAACGAATCTTCGGTTGGTTAATTTCCTGGTATATTAACATTAAATCTGCTGAGCACACAGATTCGAGCTCGTCCCACCGTTGTACGTAATGATCCAACAGGCTTGTTCTGTAGATATCTGTAAAGTTAGGTGATAAATTTTGAAGCTGGTATCAAGTTTAATACTCATTCTTCCGATCCACCTGTATTAATAATATACATCACCATTGCTACTTTCTGGAAGGCGCATTCCCAAACAATAATACACTGCTTCTTGTGCAGAAATTTCAGTTCCGGAAATCATTTGTTGGCCGAGGTGTTGCAGTTTTTGTTTAATTGAAACATTTCCAGCTCTTATTTCGTCAACCGCATCTCATAAAATACTTGAAATTCCACAGGTAGATTTGGATTTATTTATGTAGTTAACGATGTAACTGCAACACGCATATGCATCCAAGATAAATTGGATATCCATGTTTGCTCTATCCAACTGTAATATTGTTGGATTATATACGTTTAGTATTTTATCCTCAAATTTTCTATGTAAACAATTTTTGGTTTTTTCAAATGATCGGAGGGCAAATACATAGTTTTCATATGACATATTAATGTGGTCATGATTTAAGAAATTTATATTTTCAAAGCCTTCTGGAATGGGATACCATACTGGCAAATTCTTTCACCTTTGAATTCCCGTGTGTAAGACCGATTGTGACTATGTTTTTGATAAGCAATAAACTGAGCAGTATCTGGTTCACTGTCATTTGTGCTTATATATTTATCTATAAACTCATTGCCAGCAGAGAATGTTGATTGATCATTTAAATCAATTTTGGGAGCATCTTTTAGCCAATGCATTTCATGAATATATGTTGAAATTCAACTCTCCAGTAATATTTTTCTACATGTTGGTTATCGAAAACACCATTATTTCATTTAAAAAGGCCAAAAAGTTGTCGGAATAGGAAATCGAAGTAGCGTGTACAAGTAATAGAATCACTGCGTATAAGTCTAGCCTTTTCCGTAAACTTATGTAATAGGAACAAGATACTATTCTCCAACTCTATAAGGATTGTAGGATCATATTTAGTTGTAATCCTTTTCGCTTTTTAAAAAAGGATACTGTAATCCAATCTGTAAGTCCTTAATGTGGATAACAGATTTGTTGTTTAAGCTATTAAATTTATTAACGAGAAGTGAAGCAGTATCCATTTTTTATATTACGTCTTGACACTCAAAGTACTTTTTCGAAAATGAAATTTTAAAATATTTTTTTATTATTTATTAGCCCTATAACAACATTTTATTAATTTTTTTTTTTACTGAATGACTAAATATAATATCTTTTAAATCCTCTTACTCTATATTTTTATACCCTACACCACCATAGGTGGGGAGGGTATTATGCGTTTGTGCTGATGTTTGTAACACCCAAAAATATTGGTCTAAGACCCACCTTAATTTATACCAATCGGCTTAGAATCACTTTCTGAGTCGATTTAACGATGTCCGTCCGTCCGTCCGTCTGTCCGTCTGACCGTCTGTCCGTCCATGTAAACCTTGTAATCAAACTACAGGTCACAATTTTGAATCAAAATGAATGAAATTTGGTACACAGGTTTCTTTTAGTTCAGGGACGAAGCCTATTGAAATTGGTTATGATCGGGCCATTATTTCACCTAGGCCCCATACAAATGTCCTCCCTGAAAAGGGTTTAACTATCATAAATTCCTTAAATATAGCAATATTTTAATGAAATTTGGAACATATAAATTTTATATAAGTCTAAATAAGTGTGCTGATTTTTAAAAAGATCGGTCCATAATTAACCATAGCTCCCATATAAACCCCTTTTCAGAAAATCACTTTAACGGGCATAAATCCCATTAAAATGTTAGTATCAAGTTAATATTCGACACAAATAAGTTTTATATTAACATAAATGATAGTGCCAAATTTTACAAAGATCGTTCCATAATTTACCATAGCTCCCATATAAGGCCCTCTTTCGGGAATCACCCAAAAGTGAATAAATTCATATAAATGTCAGCATCAACGTAATACTCTGTATTCGTATGTTTTATTTTACACTTATGAGTATCGGTCCACATCTGACTCCAAGTCAAGACCCCTTCCCCGAATTATAATATACACAATGGTGTAGGGTATCATATGGTCGGGCTTGACCGACTATATCTTTTTCTCTCGTTTTATTATTTATTAGCCCTATAACAACATTTTATTAATTTTTTTTTTTTTACTGAATGACTAAATATAATATCTTTTAAATCCTCTTACTCTATGTTATATATTGAAATGCGAGTGGAATATTAATTAGTAATCGGACAATAAATCTAGATTTAATCTAAGAAAAACTGATAAAGGGTTACATTTATTCTTGATATATTCTAAGTAAACAAGAGTAAGTAATTATTATTAAACTATTCGAGTAATAAGATATGTAAACTAAGGTAAAAGTTCAAGCCCACATTCTAATTAGAGTGGAAGAGATAATAATAGCAATTATAATATTATTTATAATTATATTTGAAAATGGTGACCTTAAAACATTCTTCGGATGTTTTTAGTAATATCTAAAAATTTTATAAATTTATCAGTGGACATAATTACTTTTAAATTCCTTCCAACACAAAAAGTAAAAAATATAAACGAAATGGATTCTCTTTCAAACAAGCTGAACTTATTTTTAAATAAATATAAAGAAGTTTCAATGCATGAGCATAAGGAAACTATATTAATTTCCTTAACTAAGTTGGAGGATCATGGCGACATTCTTGGAAGTGATGACGAGACGAAGGATGGACATTTTAAATGCTGTCAACTTTTTATGAAATGAAGAAGCATCTGTCGGTGTACAGTTTTCTATATTAGAAAAATAAATATCAAAAATTTAATAAATATTTAATATTGGTTCGCGAAATATCGCAGTTTGAAAGTGCAAAATAGCTCAAAATATGTACAAAGTTGCATACACAAAATTACAAATATCTTTCAAAGTATTTATTATATAAGATTTATTGAGATGCCATATCAAAGGTATCAAAATTACCCTTAATATGACATATAATATGACTTTTTTCTCAACATCACAATGGTCCATATATCGCGATTTTTCGTTCGCGGGTAAATATCTCGAAAAGTGGTCTTTTCAAAAAATTTTAAAAAATTTTGTATTAATAATGAAAATGTTTTCTATAACCGAAGAAAGTGGCATTCTGGGACTCGCAATATTTTAGGAGTTATTACAAAAAATGTCATAATAAATACGAAATATTTATTGCAATTTGTATTGTTTTATTTGTAATAAAATAGAAAAATCGCCAATTTCTTCCAAAAATCATCCGAATGTAATAAAATTCGGCGAGAATATTAATATTGACGCTGGTAACGCAAATGCCGAGTTTAAGTTTGATTACCGCAATATTTTTTGATTTATAATATCTCAAAAATTAGGAAAATTGTGTTTTTAAAAATACAAATATCTTCCAAAATATTTATGTTACAACGTACATTAAGGCAATTATTTAAAGGTAATGAAAATACCTTTAAAATGATACCTGAAACATGTAATAACTTAGAAGCCTTTGAGAGTCCCATCACGACACTTACAGAGAATATTCAAAATGGTTCCATTATCTGCATACATATTTTTTACAAATTTAATAATACTATTTTTAAAAAATACGCGACCGCGAAATTTAATTCGCGAATTATCCACCAATAAAGTTCAACATAAAAATATGTTTGAGGTACCATTTTAAAGGTAATTTCATTACCTTTAAATATTCGTCTTAATAAACTTTGTAACAAAAATATTTTAGAAGATATTTGTATTTTTAAAAAGAAAATTTTTCCCATTTTTTGAGATATTAAAAATCGCGAACTATCGCGGTAATCAAAATTAAACTTGGCATTTGCGTTACCAGCGTCAATTTAAATATTCTTGCCGAATTTTATTACATTCGGATGACTTTTGGAAGAAATTGGCGATTTTTCTATTTTATTACAAACAAAACAATACAAATTGCAATAAATATTTCGTATTTATTATGACATTTGTTGTAATAACTCCTAAAATATTGCGAGTCCCATAATGCCACTTTCCACGGTTATAGAAAACATTTGCATCATTAACATATATTTTTTCAAAATTTTTGAAAAGACCACTTTTCGAGATATTTACCCGCGAATGAAAAATTGTGAGATATGGACCATTTTAATGAGAAAAAAATCATGTTATACGTCATATTAAAGGTAATTTTGATACCTTTGATATGGCATCTCAATAAATCTTATATAATAAATACTTTGAAAGATATTTGTAATTTTGTGTATGCAACTTTGCACATATTTTGAGCTATTTTGCACCTTCAAACCGAGATATTTCGCGAACCACTTGATGAAATTATCTGAAATTTTGAATTAGTTTTGACAATAATAATAATTGTATCAAATATTATCAAATTCGGAAGAGGTGAGAAAATCAGCTGGTTGGTTTTAAATGGAATGACTCATATACATATATTTTTATTTTATTTTTTTTTTTTTTCGGGTAAAAAGAAGGATGGATATGTTGTGTATAGTTTTAATCTAAGAAAATTTAACATCTTAACTTTAGAAAATTTGTATATTGGAAATTCTCTTTTTACGTTTGCCTTTATGAAGCCGACCTTCAGCCTCAAATATTTTTTAAATTATGACTTTTTTAAACAACCTTTGATGCAATTATGTTAACAACACTTTTTGCTACAGAAAAAAAAAATCAAGACCTAAAACGGTTCCATGCCAGCAAGCACACAAAGTAAAAAATTTCAAAAAAAGTGTTTGAAACTAACAAGTTTTTTTTTATTTCTTTTCATTCCTGTAGTCGCGAATTTTAGGATGAATGTGCAATTCTTCTTATGTAGACTATAAACACTTGTAGAAAAGGATCAGCATAGATTTAATTAGCGTGCAATTAACCAGTGTCAAATTGTGTTGTGCAAAACTCGTGAAACCAAATTTTCAAAAATTTTAAAATCATTTAACATATATCTCGTTAATGTGCCTTCAACAGAAATGCTGTAGGAGGTACCCAAACTTGGAGAAAAAAACGTGAATGGCTCCAAGACGTGCCTTTTTTCGAGGCACACTCGCAACGTTATTTCAGTGAAGCTATGCATGCATCTCCCAAGTTCGAATTTATTATTCTGCTATTTAGCATCAAGATAATCCATTCGATTAGGAAGTTCTGAACGCATAGTTATTCAAGTGATTCTCTAATAGCCTCAATCTTAATATTGTTAAAAACTCCTTCTATATCAAGAAACGCTGCCAAGGTATACTCCCTATACTGTAGGCCACGTTCAATATAACTCACCACATCATGCAGCTCACTCTCAACAGATTTACCCTTTCGGTAAGCATGCTGAGCCCCGCTGATGATATGGTTGTCAATTGTCGTCCTCAGATAAAGATCGATCAGTCTCTCTAATGTCTTCAGTAGAAACGACGATAGGCTGATCGGTCTGAAATCTTTAGGTTTCGAGTGGCTCGCCTTGCCTGCCTAAGGTATGAAAATTACCTTAACCTCTCTCCACCTTCTTGGAATATATCTATTAATGAGACATACACTAAAATGAAATGTTAGTCGTTGATGTTCTGTAGCATTGCTGGAAAAATACCGTCTGGACCAGGTGACTTGTAAGGTTCAAAGTAGACTCCTGCGTAAGATGATTTGAAAAGCAAATACACTTGAATTTCAAGTGTGTGTTTCATAACCAACATATGCAAAAACAACAATAAATACTGTTCGTACTGTTCGCTGCCCCAAGCAAAGCAAGTGCGTACTGTGTATGAGCGACTGCAAATCCGTGCGTTCAAATCATTTGTCGTAAACAAGTGGTGCAAGTGGTGTGGCAAAAAAAAGCAAAACATACAAGACGTTGAGAAATGATTTAAAGCATTCAAGTGGTCTTAATGATTTGTTTGTTTTTTGTAATACGTAGTTTCTGTGTGTGGCAAAAAATCTTCATAATATGTGCAAAGGGGTTGTTTATAAATGTTCTTACATACACACATACATATATATTTATATCTACATTTTATTGTTGGTTTTTCTTTTTCACAGTAATGATCGCACACACATACATATGTTGTTCATAGAAAAACATGCAAAGAAAACAGAGAAAAAATCTTTCTTTTTTTCCTATTGACGCAAACAAGTGGTCAAAAGGCTTGTATTTTTTTAGCGTCGCATTCTCATGTCTTCTTTGGTCGCTATCATAACACACGCATGATTTCTTCATAAAGATGAAGCATACACACAATATTTGTATGGTTTTAAGTTCCTGCAGAACAGTATTTATTGCTCCGCACATACATTGATAACAACACTTGAAAAATATTAAGTGGCTTGTAATGCCTTATAAGACACAGTTTGCAGGGCTCTAGATCAAAGGTATTCACCGCCCATACCAAAGAGTAACAAGAGACGAAACTAATTGTCAAAAACCTAAGTTGGTTGTCAAAAACCTAACAATAACAAAATACATGTAATCAAATACATTTTGTTGTTGCCAAAAGAAAATAAAAACACATTTTTGTTTACAAAACAACAATTTTGTTTAATTGTCAATCGAGAATTTCGTCTCTGTGTGTTACTTTATGGCCCATACTACTTCACTGATTTCACTATCAGATATACATTCTGAGAATGTAAAGATTCTCCCTGCCTGTGTATCTGCTTCTAAGTTCCTACAGCCTGTAAAATGAGTTTCCATAAGTAAACTCAGAGACTCATAGCAAGACTCCGTCCATGAGTTATCCGCGCGCTGAATATATGAATGAATCTGGATAACTCATTTACGGAGTTGATGGACTCACAGTAGTTCCTCCATGAGTCCCTCTTTGCTCTCTTGATGTCTGCCTTATACCTATTAAAACTTTCCCTATAGCTATTCCACTCCTCACACTTACGTGTTAATTTCACCCTAATGAACAGCTTCCTGGCGGTTGACCTTTGGTTCCTAAGTTCCTTGGTCCACCATTTAGGCTGTTCCCTTTTTCCCGGAAATATTACCGGACAAGTTAGTTCATAACTATTCCTAACTTTCCTTGTGAAATCCTCCACTAAACTCTCAACTCCCTCTGATGACAATTGTCATCCAGGAGCGGCGTTTAGTTCACTATTCATAATGGCTCTAAAGGAGTTCCAATCGGTTCTCCTGGAGTTCCTATATGGTTCTCCTTTTGACCCCGCGAAATTCAAATTAAAGGATATCCTACTGTGATCCGAAAAGGGACATTTACTATCTACCCTCCAATTCAAAACATAATCGCTCCTAAAGTTTGTTATATCTATAACTGCGTTTCTATCCTTAGTTCTGAATGAGGGCATATTGCCCTTGTTACAGATGAAAATATTGTTGGTAGTTATAAAGTAGAATACTGACTCACCTCTCTCATTAATATCAGCGCTGCCCCACTGGCAGTCGCAACAGAGTACCAGATATATGCCTCTTCTCTTTGCGTACTCCGTTAGTTTGTTCACCATATCGCCGGGTGGGTTGGCTGCATCATAGGGCATATATACGTAGACGAGTGCGAGACTTCTCCTGTCTCTATTCTCTCTTTGTACGACCGTTAGGTCTCCATTGCTGAAAGAAAGTTTATAAATTTCAACTCATTCCTAGCCAGTATACACGTTCTTACCTTATCCTCAGTGGATGGTACGAAAAGTGTATACCCTTTGATACTTAATCCACATACCCTGTTGTTGTTGATCCAGGGCTCTTGGATCAAGGCTACATCCACTTTGGAGTCAGTAAGGTTCATTGCTAATTCGATTGAGGCTACTTCACAGTGATGCAAATTAATTTGCACCACTTGCATCGTTGGTACTGTCAGATTTCGGATACCGGAACCTGATACTTGCCTCTGAGTTGTTTGGCGATGATAGTCAGCTTCCCAGTTTCAACCGATCGTTCCGAAGAAAATATATACTTTGTGGGGGTTTAAATGATTTTTTCGATATTTTACATACGGAATGACAAAATCAAAATACCATCCATCAAAATCGGTTAATAAATAAAAAAGTGGACGGACCACGCCCATTTTTGCTTTCCAAGTTTATATCGACCCTTGTACTATTTACAAAAAATTTCGTTGTAGTACATGCTTTTATTTCAGAAATATTAGCAGAAAAGTATGAAACGGACACCCTGTGTTTCTAGTTTTTAGCCTATTTCAAATTTCTGTTTTTTCAAATATATCTGTTAAAAGAAGTACATCTGACTTCAAATAAAGCTCAGTATAATCTAGAAGAGTCTTACAATTGAATTCCCTCCATACTCTATGCGAATGCTCATAATCAACCTCTTTACATTCTTCATTATTTAAAATATTAACGATGTTTTCTCTGCTAGATAATTGGCTTTCACTGAATTTAGCAAACGAATCAATATATGAATATGGATATACCCCTTTTCTTCTAATTAGATTAAATTGATTTTCATTACTGAAATATTTTCGAACACTGTTAAAATTTTTTGTATAGAGATTTTTAGCAAGGTTATCTAAACTAGAAGCCATAAACCTAACAGAATCTAAAATCTTATTTCGAAACTTCTATGCGTTATGAGCAGCTCCACAAAAATTGCCAGTGAGATGGCGGTGGTCTCTAACATTATCATCATTCAAAATTTTTTGGCAAATGTGACACTTTATTGACTTATTGAAAACGTAAATTTCTTCTGGTTGATTTATGTAAATTTCTATTGAATCTTCAACTATTTGTTCAACAAAAATCTTAGAGGCATTTTCGCCTAAACAATATATAATCTTATTATTGTTTTTATTAAAACCACATTTAATATTATAACTAAAAGCAAAAGGGATTTGCTTTTGTATATTAATCACATTTTTATTCACTCTATCTTCTGTTTTTTCCAAAATGGATTCAAAATCGGCATAAATTGTAAAGAGGACATCGATCTGCTTATGATGGTTGATGAATTTCACTTCGGCATTCTCAGGCTTGGGCATTTCTGAAACTTTTTCTCTACAGTTTTTCTTTTTGTGTTCAATGAGCAATTTCCCTATTATAGGGCTCTCAATGTTAACGCTGTATGCAATGCAGTTTTTTCTCTGTCTCACATCCAATCCCTCATATAATGCTGCAAGAATTTAAAACATTTAAAACAGTAGACATCTCTGTTTTCTCGTTAATACATGCTCACTTTTTGCTACTTAGTATCTTCGGAAGTGGGATGAATTGGAATCCCCATATCAAACTCGCTTTGTTTATATTGATTTCCAGAGAATTCATTTTTATAAGGGTCCATCCACTATCCCTCTCCTGGAAATCCTCCATTTTTGCTATAATTTCCTCTACGTGTTTTGTGAATACTTCAGAGATGTCATCGGCCATAGTTACCAATGTCATTTTTGATATATGAGCGATTAGTGCTATTATTATGTCATCATCAACAGTCTTCATATAATCGCATAGTAATTCCATATTACTTTTAAATATCGTATGCTTTGAAATACTCTCCCTCAATTGTTCAATAACAGAATCTTTTGCTACAGTTTTGTTTTTCAAATGCTTTGAAATACTCTCCCTCAATTGTTCAATAACAGAATCTTTTGCTACATTCAAAAATTCTTCTGGCATTAGGAGTTCCTCCTTGCTGTTTAAGAAAGAATAGGCTTCAATACGTCCATTAAAAGCACTATTTTTAACAGCTAATTTTTCCTTAGTTTTCATTGCATCTTGATTTATGTGAGACTATGTAGATAGAGTGGGGTTGTTGTGGCTATCTGTATGCTCAATAAGTTTTCTTGTACTCATAAAAACTTTAGCACAAATAGGAAAGTTTATGTGAGCCTTCAAAATTGTTTTTTTTTTTTTTTTTTTTTATCATTCTGCTTCAAATTGGACATGCTTCCTGCTGATCCGTAGATGTTCCATGTTCCACATTCATGTGCTCCTTTAGCTTTAAATGAGACATGAAAAGCTTCTTGCATAAGTCACAATGAAGGGAGTGATAAGCCTTATTCATGTTGGCATTGCTGGAATCGATTCCACAAATTTTGCAGGATACTGGAGCCATTAAATTTTTTATTTTATTTTAATTTTCCAAAAAATTTTTGTAATTAATAATATCAATTCATTTTTTTTTTTTTTGTTATTTTATTTTTTTTTTTTTTCAAGTTCAAAAAACTTTCACGTATTACAATTATTTATTTTTTATTTTATTCAGACTGCACTTGTCACTTTTTTTTTACTTTAAACTTTGACTTAAAATTTATTTTTTAAATGTTTGGGTATATATTGTCACTCTACGGAATGGTACAATACACTAATTAAAAAAAAAAATAGTTATATTTTTAGGTAGGTTAGAAAATGTTTAAATAGTACTATTAATTACTAAAATACTAAAATATATTTCTTCATAGTTAACAGTATGACATGGAGGAAAGTGTTAAAAAATAAATTTAAAGTTGATCAAACAACTCTTTTTTTTTAATTGTACAGGTAGACCTTTTATAACAAAGGAAGTCGTAAATGCCTCGCGGTTTGCTTTTTATGTTATACAACATACAATTTTTAATTCAAACGTTTTATTTGCATCGTGAATTTCTTTACTATCGCAGTACTCTATTAAATTTGCGATTTCATTTATAACGTAAACAATTATTCCACGTCTGCATCGTCTGTAAGCATTTTCGTTTTAATCTAATCGCATTTGAGGTAAAATTCTAAACCCTGGAATATCATAATTTTCATGACTCAAAGTCCAAGTTTCGACGGAAGATAAGATATCAGATTCCTTGATTAACTTGTCATTACGTATGTCTTCTACATGTGCATTAAACGTTGTAATAAGTAATATTTAATGAACTTCTTTCTACCCATTAAATTATAAAAGTGTGTAATTAATTTCTTACCACTTTGAAGATTGTTCATCTCAACTTGTACCGAATCATTATTTATCATATTTGGTAAATGTGCTGGAAACTTTTCAACTAAGTAAAGCACTAGTTGCTCGACTGCAAGCAACATATAGAGCAGAAAGTTTCATTCGTGGTTTTAAATGAACTGGTATGCTTGTATATGTTGCTCCTTGGCCCTTATGGATCGTTATACCCTCAGCTGGCACAATTGGAAATTACTTGCGGTCAATATTGACATTCTCATTCTATTTATTTTGCAAAGACCCTACTAGCATTTCTATCGGTGTCCAAAGAGCCTCGTCTGGATGAGTGCAAAAGCTCCCACGGAAGCATCAGAAAATTAAATCCACATATTATATGGTTAACGACCTGCTTTAGCCTTGTGTCATGATATTTAAACATTTTTGAATCTACCATTGAGATTTCATCAATGATAAGAAGTTTTTTTAATTAATTTATCTGTATTTATTGAATCTTCACGATATTAGGTGATTTAACAATAAGTATTCAAATCTTAAATCTTAATTTATATTAAGTCCAACAACTGTCCGACGAAAAAACTTTATTTATTCGAAGGGTTAAGGGATAAGGAGTTTAAAATATAAAAATTTTGAATACAATGCGTTAGCTCTATCATAGCTTAGTGGTTTATTGGCAGTGAAAACATTGAGTGAAGCTTAGCTCCATCAATAATAAATACAGCCTTTCCAGTTGGAGCACACAGAAAAACTTTTACTTAATTTGGATCCGTACCAGGCACGTAATTCAGTCAATAATTTACCGACTGATATGTCGCAGATATAAGTCTACTTTTACCGACTCCAGCGATATCACCTACTAATTCATGAAAGGTGTTTCCAGATTTTACATTATGTAAAATAAAGTTTTTCTTGATATGACCATTGTTAATAAATTGGCTTCTACAATAAGAGGTGGCAATCGAAATCGAAGTAGCGTGCACAAGTAATATAATCGCTGCGTATAAGTCTAGCCTTTTCCGTAAAACCAAGACTACTGGCATCATCTTCCGTTATAATTGCATTATCTACAGTTTTAGACAAAATTACCAGTAATTCTAACCACTTTGTTTCCGCAGCAGAAAAAGTTATAAAAAATGTAGGAAGAAAAACTGTCTAACCACAGCAACTGCTTTCTTCTTCTCAGCTTCCCAGTGAGCTGGAGAAGAATGGACGCCTTTTAGAATTCGGTAGCCATCATCATATTGAATCAGTTTGTTCATAAAGGCATCGTTAAGTGCATTTCCTGCAGTGACATTTGATGATATGGTATGTTTACGTAAAGCAATGGATGTAGCACTTTTAATTGAAAGTAATTCCAGTTTTTTTGTAACTGTATAATAACTTATCAATTCTACAATTTTACTATATGTTTCGGGATATGGACATAGGTATATTTTTAACCGGCACATTATCAAACAGGATTCAGATTTTCTTCACTTAACTCATCAACATTGTTATCAGTATTACTATTGTCATTGTTTTTATTAATAAAAATATCGTTTATTTTATTTTTATCTCGATGATCAGTCCTTGGAAGAGCAGTAACTGTATCATTAACCGAAACATAAACAGCCACTCTAATGGCACTTGTCGTTCAAAACCTAGAGCTACAATTATCATAACTAGAAGCCTTAGTATTATAAGCCGTTCTTCGATAGACGTTAAGCCTTTGGTATCACAGGATAATCGAGCCCATGAGTTCTAGTTCAGTTCTCATTGCGAACGGTTGTGCTTTCTAATTTGTGCTATAAAAGATTGTATTTGCCAGTGATTACAGTGTTAATATTTCAAAATAAATAATCAAACAAATTAAGCTATAAAATAGATTCATTTTCGTGTAAAATTCTTTATAATTAACGCTTTAAAAGTGATTTAAAATAAAAAATAAAAACATAACAAACCCATAAAAAACAAAAAGCAAAAATCTGAAAAACTTATTCAAAAAAACGAAAAAAATAAAAAGAAACTGAAAAAATGAGTACAATTCTCTGCAGTAAATGTAACAAAGAGATAACAACAACAACCTATGTCAAATGCTGTAATTGTAATTCCAATTATCATTATTCAACATGTTGCTCTTTATCAGAATTTACATATTCTACGATGTATGGTGAGAGAAAAACAAATTGGAAATGTCATATGTGTAAATCAAGAAGTAAATCTCCAAACAACCTTTATCAGGCAGTCGTTTTTGACGAGAAAAATCAACAGAAACAATTACGTGAATTTGAAGAAAACACTGATGAAGGACATAGGTCAAAAATGTTTAAAGATTCGCTATCTCTTAATGCAGTCAACTCTACTTTATGCTCAGTTCAATCAGATGTCTCTGAGATAAAATTGAAACTGGAGCAAGTAGCAACCAATGTCAACTCTTCACAACAGCAATTGAAAGAGGAACTACAATCTGCCCTCACGTCAACAATAAAATAATGAAATTCAATCCACACTCCTTACAATAACAAACACTCTCTCAAAGATAGCTGATCAAGTCAACGAACTCACAGAAAAAGAGATATTCGTATAAACAAATTAGAACAGCAAATGCTCGTAAAAAATATAGAAATAAAAAATGTACAAAACAAAGAGATTACACCTTACGAAGTTTTAAGTAAAATTGCTAACACATTAAATGTTGAGATCAACGAATCAGACATAAGCAATGCATATAGATTGAGAAATCCAGATGATAAAATTATTGTTGAATTCTCTTCAGTAAATAAGAAAAAAGAAATTATGAAAAAAATTAAACGTCACCGTGTAGATGCCCAAATAATAAACACTGCAGAAAATAATAACAATAGCAGCAAAAACAAATTTATATATATCAATGACCAACTAACTATTAATAACCGCAAACTTCTTTGGATTTCTAAAACCAAGGCTAAAGAATCCAATTGGAAATTTGTTTGGGTCAGAGATGGAAAAATATTTGCACGTAAAAACGAAAATTCAACATCTATTATTATTAACAATGCAGCAGATATCGAACTGATCACCGCCACAAATTAGTTAAAATATATGTTACAACATTTTTATGATTTAAAAAATTAAATAATATAAACTTTTTTATTAAATTACAATGAATATCACTAAAAACCAAACTCTTCAACACTTTAATAAAATTGATAAACAATATTTAAGTTATCCCACATCTTTTATTTACATGAACATTCGGACACTTCGACTTAATTTTAATCCATTTCTTGTGAGCATACATCAAATAATAAACAAAATAAAATTTATAATATTAGTGGAAACAAATATAAGCGATAGTGAAAACAATCTCTTTAATATACAAGGTTTCAATTCGGTTTTTCTTAACAGAGAAGGTAGAGGCGGAGGAATCGTCATTTATATTAAAGAAAACATAAAATATACCCAAATCTCTATAAACACAATTTCGCACGAACTCTTACAACTTAATTTTAAAATAAAGAGTGAAACAATCTCCCTTCTTACAATTTACCGTCCCCCTGATCATAATGTTAACGAATTTATAAAAGAACTAGAAACAATCGTAAACAAAATAAACAAAAAACAACAAATTATATTGGTAGGAGATATTAATATAGATATTTCTAAACAAAACATAACAACAACAAAGTACCTTGATATGTTATTGTCAAATGGAATGCAATGCATGGTTACTGAAACAACACGTGAAAATATAAACAAACATACTTACACATGCATTGATCATATTATTACAAAAAATAAACAAACAAATCCACTTGCTTATACAGCAATAATTACAACAACAATAAGTGATCATTATTCTCTTTTCTATGCTAATATCAAAGAACAAGAAAATAGGGACAGTATAAATAGAAACACAAGAGAGCCACAACAAAAAGTAAACAATAATACAGTGTGCAAAAAAATAAAAGAAACAAATTGGAATGAGTTAACACAATATACACAGAATACAAATGAGTTATATGAAAATATATTTAATAAGTTTCGTGATATATATAATAATTCAATAAATGAAATAAAACCGAGTAAAAAAAGATCGACTAATCCATGGATTAGCGAAGAACTAATAAAAAACTGTGACCATCGGGATAAACTTTTTAAAAAATGGCAAAATAATAAAAATAATAAAAATTATGAAAAAGAATATAAAAAATTTAGAAATTTCTTAAATAAAAAAATTAATAATGAAAAAAATAATTACTATAGAAAAAAATTTATAGAAAATAAATCTGATATGCGCGTTACTTGGCAGCTCGTTAATGAAATCATCGGTAAAAAAAACAACAGTATAGATAAAACAATAATTAAAAGCTTTGAAAACACAAACTTAAATAACATAACGAACGGTTTTGCAACAAAATTTAAAGAAAATGTAAATAATGTACTACATATCTGCGATATAAAAACAATAAATAGCATCGGAACAATCGCCCAAAATTCTTTATATTTAGAATATACAAATGAGGAAGAAATTTTCAATATCTTAAAGACGTTAAACTCAAGAAAAAGTGCAGGAATAGATGGTATAAGACCAATGGATTTAAAAATAAATGCAAATTATATGAGTCCAGTAATAACAAAGCTAATTAACTCAAGTTTGGAAACCGGCATAATACCAAACCTTCTAAAAACATCAATAATAAGACCAATATATAAGCACGGACCCAAAATGGATTACAATAACTATAGACCGATTGCAATCTTATCGGTAATTGAAAAAATATTGGAGGAGATCGTAGCAAGAAGGTTAAGAACATTCCTAGAGAAATACAAAATAATCAACACAAATCAGTACGGATTTCAAAAAGGAAAAAACATCAACAAATTATTAGGTAATTTCGCAAATTATATAAACACTTGCTTAAGTGAAGGGATGCACTGCCTGGTACTATTTATAGATTTCACTAAAGCCTTCGACACACTCACTCATGAAAAACTACTACAAATGCTGGAGAGAGTGGGAATAAGGGGCAACACTCTAAATTGGTTTAAAAACTACCTACATTGCAGATCATATAGGGTGAAAATCATGAATAACATTAGTGATGAAGTAACTACAGATTGTGGTGTACCACAAGGCTCAAAATTGGGACCAATATTGTATATAATCTACGCGAATGAGATGATAAGTACCCTTCAAGGAAATTCGACCTTCGCATACGCAGATGATACTGCTATAATCGTTCCAAATAGAAACATTCAAGATGCAATAGAACAAATGCAACATAAATTAGATACTACAAATAAATGGTGCCACGATAATGGCCTAATCATAAATGCATCTAAAACTAAAATAATGCATATAAAGCCTCCACATCTGCCTCTTACAGCCACAAATATAAAATTTCACAACTATGATTGTCTACATGCAAAAACAACTAATCCTGACTGGAATAATGATAGATGTACAACAACTATAGAATGGGTCGAAACATATAAATACTTAGGAGTACACATAGATAGCAATTTTAAATGGAAAACACACGTTGAAAACCTACAAAAAAAACTTCGCAAATCAGCATATATGCTTTACCATCTGAGTTATTGCTCCACATATAGTGTATTAAGACAAGTTTATTTTTCACTTGTGGAATCTTACCTTACACACGGCATTGCTGCATGGGGCAGCTCAACACATTGCAGAAAATTACAAAACACACAAAATCAAATTTTAAAAATACTAAATAAAAATTGCTCGTTATACAATACTACTGGCAACGTAAACTTTAGAAATCGAAATACAAATATTTTCAGTACGATCTACACAAACAACAATACAACAGAACATACAATACAACAAACTAATCAAAGTTATCAACAACACCAAAATAGTCAAAACAACACACAACAAGTAAACTACATTACTAATAGCAACTATTCAAATGGTAACACAGATAACAACAATCCCGACAACAACACATTTATTATTACAACAAACAACACACCAATCATAACACAAAACAGTATTGTAACTAACAACTACTCTGTTAGCACAACACACAACAACACGTATGCAATCAACAACACATCACTAAGAACAACTGAGAACATTCAAACGTTCATAACAACAAACTACTCATTATCTGATACAACACAACCCAACACTACAACAACAATCAACACTACACAGCTCTTAAGTCAACATAATCAGCAACAACAACGTTCGATCCATAGAAATTCTAACACTTTAATAGGCAACGATAACAACAATCTTGCTAAAAAACTAAATATATTAAATGTTAAAAGCATTTACTATATGACTATAGTGAATGAATTCTACAAAGACAATCGTTTTCTCAGAGCCATAGACCACGATCACAACACAAGACGCAGAGCACAAGGAAGGTTCAAGGTGCAGCGTTTCCGAAACGAATATGGAAGATGTACACTGGGGGTTGCAGTTCCAACAATTTTTAATAGAATTCCAATTGAAATTATCAACGAAAATAATATTTTCAAAAGAAAAAAATGTCTGAAACAATTTTATATAAATTCGCAATGAATCACACTTTTTAAATAAATCATTTATATTTTTTCATCCTACTGACAAGCTATATAGCTTAGCGGGGTATTTTTGATGTTTCAAATCAAATTTATATTTTATTTTTCATTATTATATTTTATCTTTTATATTTATAAATACTTAGATTTAAAATAATACTCTTAATACTTGGTTTCCTTTTATTTTTTATTGACCCGCTCCAAGTTTTACAAAAACATCAGTAGTAAAATCGGTACTTACCTGAATTCTATCCTTTGAAAGTAGCTCTACTTGATGAGGGAACCATAATCCTCCGCAAGAGGTACATATTGTAGTTGGTCCTTGTTTAACGATGTCATTATACTTGTTGAATCGTAAATAATTCTAAATTGTAGTTGCTCACCTTCTAATTTCTTACAAATCTTCTTCTGGTAAATCTTCTCTCATTAGTCTATTTCCTTTCAGCTTGGCCTCTATTACGAAGTATTCTCTCATGCACAGTACGTTAATTATCATGTGGGGTATGTCTTTCTATTAAACGATTCATTTGTCTATGAATAGTGTTTTTTGGTGTTGCTTGGATCAGAGCGTCTAACTTGATGTTGCAAAGTATCTCGAGCTTGTTTTGCACCGTTTCCGGTGGTGTTTTACTATTGATTCTAATTATTACTGCTCTAGGAGCAATAGGAAGTCTATCGACTGGAGGTGCTGCAATTGCTAAAGCTGTAAATGATGCAAAGAATGCTAAACTTCAACTTGATGAAGCTACTAGACATAACAAAAAAATGAAATCAAAATTTCAATTCATTTAACTGTGGTCATTTGTGTTTACAATTTTTGTATAAAATAGCTGAAAAAATAAATAATAAAAATTAATAAATAAAAGACTTTTGTTTCTTTTTTAATAAAGTAATATATATTTTATTTATTTATTTTTTCTGTGGACATTTATTTATATCTATTTCATATTAATTTAGAACAAAAATTAAGTATTTTAGATTTGCCATACTGGATACTGGCCAATTGATATGAAGTCCACAACGTCATCAAATGCATTTAAAATTAAATTTCTCTCCTTCTCTATAAACGCGGAATATTTCCGCAGATAGTTCAGGTATATCTTCATCACTTAAAGTATTATATGTGGTAGGAAGGTGATATTATTCTCCAACTCTATAAGAATTGTGGAACCATATTTAGTTGTAATCCTTTTCGCTTTTGAAAAAGGATACTGTAATCCAATCTGCAAGTACTTAAACAGATTTGTTGTTTAAGCTATTCAATTTATTAACAAGAAGTGAAGCAGTATCCATTTTTTATTTTACGTCTTGACACTCTAACCCCTAGTCTCCACGCAGACATTTTTGTGTCCGCAATTGTCAAATTCTATCTCTCTCTTCAAAATGTTACGTGCGGACCAATAAGAAATCTATTGCGCAATCTATTTCGCAATAAATGTTTAAACACAAAGCTGAGCAATAATGTTTAACATAAGCTGTCAAATTTATTGTTTTTTTTTTTTTTTTTTTTAATTTTGATTATTTTAGCAAAATAAAGATGAATAATGCATTAAATTTGTTTTAAAACTATAAAAAAAATAAAAACCGAGAATAAAATAAAATTTTCCTTAAAAAAGACAAATTAAAATGTTTATTTCTCATGTACGTTTTCTCCACCCCTTAACATAAAGTTGGAAATAAAAACTTTTTCCTGTTATTCTGCCGACGTTATTTCTTGTGTTAGGAAATAAAAATGTCTGCGTGGAGACGTAGAGTAAGTACTTTTTCGCAAATGAAATCTTAAAATATTTTTTATTACTTACAAAATTTTAAAAAATAAAAAAGATTTTTTTTTTTTTTTTTTTCTCTAATGCAGTGCTTCATCTGGAACATTAGACTCAACAACTTCTCGTGATTTCAGTAAAGGAATATCTTCTTCAAATACTGTGCCACAAGCCATGTTATTTCTGTAAGTTCGAAATATTTAAACATGTCCTATTGTGAAGATCCATAGATAAGAATATGAGGATCATTTGATGGGGCCGAAAATATCCAGCTATCACCTATAGGCGGAAGTTGTCTTAAATCTCCAAATACTACCAAAGAAATTCCACTAAATAGTTGCTTTAGCCTTAAATACCTGCTTTAGCCTTGTGTCAAGATATTTAAACATTTTGATCTTTATTTATTGAATCTTCACGATATTAAGTAAACTAATAATAAATATTCAAATCTTAAATCTAAATCTTAATTTATATTAAGTCCAACCATTGTCGGACGAAAAAAAAACTTTATTTATTCGAAACATTGAGTGAAGCTTAGCTCCGCCAATACCAAATGCAGCCTTTCCAGTTGGAACACACAGTAAAACTTTTACTAAATTTGGATCCGTACCAGGCACGTAATTTAATCTGTAATTTACCGATTGATATATCGCAGACATAAGTCTACTTTTACTGACTCCACCGATACCACCTACAAATTCATGAAAGGTGTTTGCAGATTTTACATTATGTAACAAATAGGTAAAATAAAGTTTTTGATTGATATTTAATGATCTGACCATTGTTAATAAATCGGCTTCTACAATAAGAGGTGGCAGTTTAATTAAACGAATCGAACCGTCAGGTGACTCTTCGGTTGGTTAATTTCCTGGTATATTAAGAACATTAAATCTGCCGAGCACACAGATTCGAGCTCATCCCACCGTTGTACGTAATGATCCAACAGGCTTGTTCTGTAGATATCTGTAAAGTTAGGAGATAAATTTTGAAGCTGGTATCAAGGTTAATACTCATTCTTCCGATCTACCTGTATTAATAATATACATCACCATTGCTACTTTCTGGAAGGCGCATTCCAAAACAATAATACACTGCTTCTTGTGCAGAAATTTCAGTTCCGGAAATCATTTGTTGGCCAATGTGTTGCAGTTTTTGTTTAATTGAAACATTTCCGGCTCTTATTTCGTCAACCGCATCTCATAAAATACTTGAAATTCCACGGTAGATTTAGATTTATTTATGTAGTTAACGATGTAACTGCAACACGCATATGTATCCAAGATAAATTGGATATCCATGTTTGCTCTATGCAACTGTAATATTGTTGGATTATATACGTTTAGCATTTTATCCTCAAATTTTCTTCATAAAAAATTTTTTGGTTTTTTCAACGAAGATCGCAGGGCAAATATATAGTTTGCATATGACATATTAATGTGGTTATGATTTAAGAAATTTTCAAAATCATTTAAATTTGATATTTCTTCATCGCCCAAATTGGAATTTAATAGACTTTGAATTCTATCATATGCCACTCTATGTTCATTTAAATATTCAAAGCCTTCTGGAAGAGGTGTAAGAATTTCCGTTTGAGACATTGGCGATATGGGATACCATACCGGCAAATTCTTTCACCTCTGAAGACCGACTGTGACTATGTTTTTGATAAACAATATACTGAGCAGTATATCTATAAACTCAATGACAGCTGGGAATGTTCATTGATCATTTAAATCAAGCATCTTTTAGCCAGTACATTCCATGAATATGTGGAGATCCTCTCTGTTGAAATTCAACTCTCCAGTAATATTTTTCTACATAGTGGTTATAGAAAACGCCATTACTTAATTTAAAAATTCCAAAAAATTGTCGGAATCGGAAATCGAAGTAGCGTGCACAAGTAATAGAATCGCTGCGTAAAAGTCTAGCCTTTTCCGTAAAACTAAGACTACTAGCATCTTCTTCCGTTATAATTGTATTATCTGCAGTTTTAGACAAAATTACCAGAAATTCTAACCATTTTGTTTCCGCAGCAGAAAGAGTTATAAAAAATGTAGGAAGACCAAACTGTCGAATCATAGCAACTGCTTTCTTCTTCTCAGCTTCCCAGTGAGCTGGAGAAGAACGTACGCCTTTTAGAATTTGGTAGCCATCTTCATGTTGTTCATAAAGACATCGTTAAGTGCATTTCCTGGAGTGTCATTTGTCGATCTGGTATGTTTGCGTAAAGTAATGGATGTAACACATTTAATTGAAAGTAATTCCAGTTTTTTGTAACTGTATAATAACTTATCAATTCTACAAGCACGTCAATCATACCTGCGAAGTTCTGATCAGACAATTTTACTATATGTTTCGGAACATGGACGTTTCTTTCCTCCATAGATAGTAGAGTATTCATTTTACTCGACTTTTTCATTGTTCGAATAATCAAATAACTCGAAAATGCAGTTTTTAAGTTATTAGAATAATCGAATAAATCTTTTAAGTTACTCGAGTTATTCGATTAATTTATACCTTAAAATTTTACTCGATTTTTCAATGCTTATCAAAAAAGAAAACAAAAATATAGCTTAAAATAAGAAATAGTCTTTCCAAAATAATATAAAATTAAAATTTGAGTACATACATTTGTATACATATGAATACTTGTTTCTTTTGCTTTCACAGAAAAAAGTCACCAATTAACAAATATATATGAAAATAATTCATTCAATTATAAACTTGTTTAAATTTGCACCTCTCACCAAAATGATTATATCAATTACTAAAAACTATAAAAAATACAAAACATAAAAAAAATTCCCAATTAATAAATTAATTAAAACAATCAAGTAGATGATTGAATGAATTAAAAATGTGTATGGGAAAAAAAATCATACCAAAATTTATTTTTTATTTTATTTTTTCTTGAACATATTTATTAAATTTTGATGCAAAATTAAACAACTGAGTTAATTGTAAAAAAGACGGTAATAATTTTTTCTGTGATTGATAATGCCGTTGTTTCTCTATATTTAATACTGTGAAAAAAATGATTCCCATTTAAAGGTAATTATCAATACCTTTGATAAAAATTAAAACTAATGATGAGCTTTTATCCATTTTGGAATAATTTACGATTTTGTCTCATAACCTCGGACACACAACAACAGAGGTTTTCATTTATATACAAAATGTTTGTACAATATTTTTAAGTATCAAAGATCTACTAAACCCAGATTTATTTTTGGTATAAGGTTTTATAATTCATTGTTCAATTATGTTCAATATTTAAAAGATGATCATTTAAAATTATACAAATGTATAAAATTTTTAAAATAATTTACTCTTATTTGTTTTGTAGTGATCTCGAGACAATGTCTTAGTTCCATTTTGTGGAAAAATGTTTAACAATATCAGTGTAAAAATATAAGAAATTATATAAACTTGTATAATAAATTAGTCAAATATACATTTTGTTAGAACTAATACTATTGTAAATTTAATATAAATAATTCTTTATCCCAAATGTATGCGTAGGAATTATAGTTGGCTCTATTTTGAATTAAACCACAATTTCTACCAAAATATAAAATATTTTATTTCTCGTTTCTTCCTATTTTTGTAATAATTTAGTAAAAACAACTCCGTATAATATTTTACACAAATATTATTTGGATTTTTGTCCGTTAGGCTGTGAAAATATATTTATTAATTTCTGAGTTATTGCATTTTGAAAATGAGAAAAAGCACTTTGGATCTTTTTTTAGATAAAGTGGTTCAGCAATTCTTTACATAAAGAACAAGATTACATGCTAAACCTAATTTTAAATCCAAATTCCTCCTATATTATAAATTTCATTCAAACCATCACATCCTCTACACCAGACTGAGCATTTATTGGTATATAAATTAGATTCGAAACATTCTATACAAATTTTGAAACTTTGTTTCTAAGCTAAACTTTTTAGGAAACTAAAATTAAAACATCCTAAAAAGTAGTTAAGAAAGGAAATATTAAAAATATTTTTTTACTCGAATTATTCGATTAATCGGCATAATTTGCTCGAATAAATTGTTACTCGAAATTCTTGATTTTAATTTAATCGAACAATTATTTGATTTTCATTTTTCGATTAATCGAACAAACAATAGTCGAGTGAATACCCTAATAGATAGTAACGAATGCAATTTCTTCCGAATCTTCATCCATTATCATGTCCATAGGTCGTTATCCTTCTCCAGGTGCCATTACTAATCTCTGCATAGGTATATTTTCAACCGGCACATTATCAAGCAAAGTTTGTTGACCACCAGGATTCAGATTTTCTTCACTTAACTCATCAATATTGATATTATTATTACTATTGTCATCGTTTTGATTAATAAAAATATCGTTTACTATATTTTCATTTCGATGACCAGCCACAAATGGAACAATATTTTGAACCAACTACTGTCAATACTTATTCCATGTTTTATGTAGATAATCGAGCCTATTAGATAAACGAATATTTGGTTTCCTTTTATTTTTTATCGACCTGTTGCAAGTTTTACAAAAGTGGTAGAGGTTAGTTTCAGAAGAAAACCTTTCAGACAGACAAAAAACATCAGTAATAAAATCTACTTCCCGATATAATTTATCAGATTTCTTATTTCTGCGGCTAGAGTCATTACGCATCTGTAAATCCACTCGGAGACCTAAAGGTCCATTGAGAGTTCCTTCGTAGGAATGATAGTAGATGTAGTGACAGAAGTATTGAAAGCCAATGGCATTCCCTTAGCCAGCCTATTTCTATGACGAATCCTATCAAGTTTGCTATGCTAGATCAATTCTTGATACACTTTCTAATTCGTCGATGGATCGACTGCTTAGCCATTTTGCCTACTCAGTTGTAGACACGGACAGTGACATATAATATGCTCCACTGTCTCTATTTCCTCATTTTCTGCGCACATTTTGCAAAGACCAGAGGAACAAATTTCCCAATTGCATGTCATTTTCCCTATGACCTGACAAAATACCTATCATGGTTTCAGGTTTCCCTTTTAGTAGATTTGTATCTGCCATATCAAGTTTCGGCCATAGCACCCTTGATGTTTTGCAGTCCGCTCTGCTATTTTATGCATGATTGGTTCTCTCCTGAATTTATGTTTCACACTACTTTCACTTTCAGCTTCATCTAAAGCCGCAAAAATAAATCTGGTATTTCCAAACGGCTGGTCCGATTTCAATGAAATTTCAGACAGTGTTAGTAAACTTCCAAAAATGTGATTCTTTAAGTTTTTTGCTATATCTTCCCAACCGAGTCAAAAAATTAAAAACAAATCAAACTTTGTAAAAAAATACAATAATTTTTTAATTCCAGCTTTGCGATTTGAGAAATTAAGGCATAAATTGGAAAATCATAAAAAAATTAGTAAATTTTGAGAGACCCTGGTTCACGCAGTATTAAAGTTTTGAATTTTTTTCCTCCACACAATTCCTTATAAAGTAATCTTTCAGAAAAGTAAAAATACTATATATGTTACTTAAGAAATTTTTTTATAACTCAAAAAGAACGTAACTTCTTTTTTCAAAATTCAAATGTATATAACTTTTGATTCCGTAAAGATTTTTTTCAAATTTATTTACACAAAAAAATTGTGTGAAATTTGGACCCGCTATAGCGAAAAAACTTTACTTAGATAGGTCCAAAAATAAAAAGTTTAGTCTTTGAAGCCAAATATCTCTTAAACTAAAAGAGATAATTTTGTAGATCTCGACTAGCAGAATCCACTCATATAAAAATCTTTTAAATCGGTTGAGATATAAAGAATCTGGATCGTTTTAAATTTTTTGAACACCCGAGGTGTCCAACTTTAGGACCCTCTGGACCCGCCCCCGATATGCCTATAACGTCCGAACCACAAAGTAGAACAGAGTCGTCATATCGAGGCTTCAAATTTGCCAAAATCAGTTTTTTAGAATATAGCGGGAGAAAGAGATAGAAATATTGCATGAGTATAAAATTTACGAATGTAAAAGTGATACGCTATGTTGGTTGAAATTTTGAAACGAACCAGAAAACCAAAACAAAACAAACAATAATCACATTCTACGTAACAAAATAGTTTAAAAAAATAAAACAATATTACCACAAATGAAATTTGTTTTCAGCACATAAATAATAAGTTTTAATTTAATAAATAAATAATTTTATATTAATTCTGTGGCCAAAAAATAGAATTAGAATAAAAGAAACTCGACAAAAATCAAGAGTGAATAATCAAAACAAAAACAAGTTAGAGAATTTTGTGTGAGTGATAGGCAATTGTACATATTTTCTGTCTCTGTTTTCTTACGCTACTGTATGTGTACTGTGGTCCGAACTCGGTCTAAAATTTCATAGAAATCGGACATGCCGTTTGGAAATTCCAGATTTATTTCCATTTTATTTTTTGAATGGTACACTGTGAGCCGAGCCGTTCCTAGCTAATTCATCAGCAACTTCATTCCCAGCTATCTCGCAATGACGAGATAGCTATATAATTCCCTGATATTCTCCTCAAGAAGATAAATACCTGCAGCAGTGGCTATATCTATTTTGGATCGTTTAGAAGTTTGGAATCTCCTACTCTAATTGATCCCGTTAGCCCCAGTTCACTAAGAAGACTCCTTGCAGCCATTCCCATCACATACTTTTTAATGGGTAAGAGATACAGAATGACGTCAAATGCCGCCTGAGATGTGCTTTTTTAGCATTTCCAGTATATTCCTCTTCCAAGATAGCTTGCTATCAAGAAAAACTCAAAGATATTTGGCTTCGTTCGCCAGTTTCAGTTCAATTCCCTCTAGTACCGGTAGTCTAAACTGCTCAATCTTGTACCTTCTGGTGAAAAAAAAAATAAGTCCGTTTTCTCCGGGTTAATCCCTACACCTTTGCTAGTAGCCCATGAGGACCTCTCTCCACCTCCTTGGAATATATCTCCTTATGAGACATACACTATAAAACTCCGTGAGAAGTGTTAGTACCGTGTCGTTGATGTTCTGTAGCATGGCTGGAAATCTGAAGATTACTCTTGCCTGTGTATCTGCCTCTATGTTCCTACAACCTGGAAAATGAGTTTCCAAAAGTAAACTCAGAGACTCAGAGCTGGACTCCGTCCATGAATTGTCCGCACGCTGAATATATCCAGGAGCACTTGGATAATATTCGCCTGAATCTAGACAGCTCATTTACAGAGTCGATGGACTCACAGTAATTCCTCCATGAGTCCCTCTTAGCTCTCTTTATATCTGCTTTATACCTATTGAAACTTTGGCCCTATTGAACAGCCTTCTAACAGTTGACTTTTGGTTCCTAAGTCCTTGGTTCACCATTTTGACTGTTCTCTCTTCCCCGGAAATATTACCGGATAAGAGTTTATAACACCTTTGGTATCATTTATTTGAATTTGATCTTATTATAGACAAAATTCAAAAGATCAAATGTCAAATAAATGATACCAAAAGGTGTATAAAAGAAAACCTCTTAGTAATAAATATTTTAGCTAGTAGTACCAATAAATAACCCATGTATTTTTTAATACACAGTGCAATGAAAAGTGACTTTATAGTTTTGCCGAGCACCTTATCTATAACTGCTTCCCCATCCTTAGTTCTGTATGTCGGCATATTGCCCTTATTACAGGTAAAAAGATTGTTAGTAGTTATAATATCGAATACTAACTCACCTCTCTCTCCCACTGGTAGTGGGGCAGAGCTGATTTAACCGAGTACTAGGTGTACACCCGTTCTCTTTGCGTACTCCGTCAGTTGTCCGGTAGTTTGGCCGCTTCATATGGCTTATATACTGAGACGAGTGCGAGTTTTTTCCCGTCTCTACCCTCTCTTTCAATGACCGTTAGATCCCCGTTACTAAAGGAATGGAAATTTATAAATTTTAAGTCATTCTTATCATAGAAAACAACTAGAAGTCCAACTCTTTTCATTCGCTCAGAAACAAAAAATTACTCTCTTCACACGTATAAATTTGTTCTGTAGAAAATTTTACTAACACATACAAAGAGTTAGTTTTTTTGACAATTGAGTTAGGTTTTTTGTGAGCAAGTTGAAGTTCTAGTTGTTTTCTATGATTCTTATTCTCTCCTCAGTGGATAGTACGAACAGTGTATATATATTGACTCTTAATTAGTGTTTATAAACCGGTTAACCGGTTAACCGAAAAACCGGTTTTTTCTACAAATTTCGGTTATTTGCGAACCGGTTAATTTGAAATATTCAATTTCGGTTAACCGGTTTACCCGGTTTTTATGTGTCGGTTAACCGGTTTCAAAAATTTGCTAAAAATATCACTAAATTTCGTCCTTTAGTTGCTTTTTTCTGAATTTAAAATATAAGAAAATATTTTGAAACTACTAAAAGTTATTGCTGTTTGAGTTAACAAGTAGTCAGGTGTAGTGTTTATAAACCGGTTAACCGGTTAACCGAAAAACCGGTTTTTTCTACAAATTTCGGTTATTTGCGAACCGGTTAATTTGAAATATTCAATTTCGGTTAACCGGTTTACCCGGTTTTTATGTGTCGGTTAACCGGTTTCAAAAATTTGCTAAAAATATCACTAAATTTCGTCCTTTAGTTGCTTTTTTCTGAATTTAAAATATAAGAAAATATTTTGAAACTACTAAAAGTTATTGCTGTTTGAGTTAACAAGTAGTCAGGTGAAAGATATATTTATTTGTTGGAAGCTAAATATATTTTAAAACTGAATGTATGATAAATATATAGATAATTAAGCATTCCATTTACAAAAACGTTAATTTCATGCGAATGAAATTTTCCAAAAGAAAAAAATAACCTACTAATGTATAGCTTTAGTGAAAGATAAGATTTTGTATAATATAATGGGAAAAAAGACTTCAAAAGTAGATCTAAATAAGTGCAGAAAATTACTTTTAAATGATTAATAATCTTCTAAAAATTAAAAACAAATCCCTTTTGAGCAGAAAAAATATTAATTATTTTTCCAATTTTATGCAGATATTTTTATCAAATTTTTTTATAAAAACTTTTCCTTAAGAGAAAAACTTTAAAAGCGGAGAATATAAATCATAATATAAAGTACATTATCCTAGGTCTAAAGCTTCCTTTTTGTAAAATTTTATTTTTAAGCTAGAAAAAAAAAAAATCTTAAAAAATACTTTATAGGATAAAAGATGTCAAAAAAGTTGTTTTTAAAAATATTTTTATAAATTTGCGATGTAAATCAATCGCGTTTTATAAATAACACTGCAGTGCACTGCTTTTTATTTGGTACATGGTTAAACCAATAAGTAGAAAAACACTTTTTTTAACCAAAAATATTTTTATTATGCATCAAATTAGAGCAATTATTAAAATGTCGGTTAACCGGTTTAACCGGTTTTTTAGTAGACGGTTAACCGAAAACCCGGTTTTTTAATTTTACCCAATTTTCGGTTAACCGTTAAACCGGTTTTTTGAAAAGTCGGTTTTTTATAAACACTACTCTTAATCCACAAACCCTGTTGTTGACTAACTTTATATTGGAATTTAATGATATCATTTATTAATATAATTAATTTTCTAATTTGTTTATATTTTTAAATAAATTTACAGCTCTTAAAAAATATAAAGAGAAATGAAAAATTATTCTATAAAAATATATAAATAAAATAAATTTTAAACAATTTCAAAAAATTTTCAGATCATTATATCTATAAAAAAGCAATAAAAACAAAATTAATTATTATAGTTAATTAATATTATTATTATTTTGCTAATTGGAGTAAAATCAAAGAAAAAACAAGCGAGAAAATTATATTCGGCTTGGCCGAATCTATTATACCCACCATAAGTATTATTACACTGCACAGTGGGGCAGAATCGAAATTTTTTGGAAATAAATTTGTAACTTCTGATCGGCTTGTTGGATTTGCATGAAATTTGGTATAGGCATAGAAGAGGAGTGTACAATGTTAAGTTTGGAAAATTCCGTGACTTAATGAAATTTAAAGTGGCATAGTTTCGGTTCTGTAAAAGATATTGATTTTAATCTTTTTCTGTATAACGAAGAATTGTGTCAGCTAAGCAATGTAATTTAGACGGAAAAAATCGAATTTATACTGATTTTTGAAATTAAATTTAATTTTTTGTCAAAAAGTGAATTTTTGAGAAACTCTAAATATTTTATCTGTAATAAAATCTTTGTTATTAAAGATATCTTAACAAAATTTTCGGTGGATATATACTTTATTGCATAAAATGAGAAAGTGAAAAAAACTTTAAGATTTTTGTGAAAGGCATCCCACAATTCTCAAAAAAAAAAAAACGCCAAAAATCCCAAAAATGGAATTTTTCACATTTTCGGCTATAAAATCCACATTTTTCCGAAGTCCCGTAGATTTTGATTGAAAACTTTTACCAATATATTACACATCTTTTAGCTGCATTCCGTTTGCCGATTCGTGCTTTGGCATTTGAGAAAACATAGACTAAAGTCAAAACTTTCATATAAAATGGGTCGAATTCGGAAGGGTGTGTACCTAGATAGTTTGAGTTATTGGGCTTGTTTTTTATTTTAAAGTCTTCTCTGTAAAGATACCTTTCAGAAAAGTATAAAATTATTATATGCTGTTAAAGAAAACTAAATTTTAGAGAAAAAAGAGTGTAGATACTTTTTCGGACAAAAAAAAAAACACAAAAAGTCGTCATTTTTGCAATTTTCAAATTCAAAATCGCTTACTTTTGGACTCGGTAAAGATATTGACTTCAAAGTGTTTTTATTTAATAGATAATTTTATTCTTTAATTTTTTAATATTTTTTATTCAATTTTCAAACAATTAATCAAAGGTGGTTATGTATGTATACAAAAATAAGTTAAGTGTTTCTTTAGCTCTAGTATATTTAACATCTTATTGTTCTATATTTTTTCGACATATTCTATTTTTATTATATAAAAGCTATAATTTTTCGATACTTTCCTGCTGTACTCTTCTACACTTTTAAATAACACTAATTCGAATTCCAAACAAGCACTAAAAAGTGTCATCTTAAAACTATTAAAAATGAGGCACGTTTTTTCCCGAACGGTGACTCTTTTTCGACAACAAAATGATATCTATTCGATTGTTAAGAACTACTTGTAAGGAGTGAGATCGAAAAATTCTTAACATACATAATATTCAATAACTTGGAAACGGTTGATCTTAGAGTTTTCATTTCATTTTTTTAATCATTTGATAATTTAGCATAGATCACAGAAATATATAATTTTTATGGTTTGAAAATTGACCTCTCCTGGTACTAAATCTATGTTATTGATTTGGCACCACTCCAGAGCTTTCTTACCGTAGTGACACGATACCAAATGGGTCCAAAAATATGTGAACACGTTGTGCTTTCTTAAGAAAAGAAGAAGTCTTTTTTGCAAATATTCCTTTGTGCATATTTTGGTATTTATAGATTCGAATGTATCAAATGACTTTCCTGTTTTGCCGCAACTGCAAAAAGCTTGTCATACCATGAATTTTGTAAGAAATTTTTGCTGCTTTTGGATCTTAAACTTATCTCCAACATTGCTTCGAGAATTAGCAATAAACATTTTTGAGACACAAACTGTGAAGATTCTGCCAGCACCTACGTTTCTTCGTCAATTATACAGCTTGAGTATTTTTGTATGAAATTTGGTTTTAAATTCCGAGTCCTATTTTTGGCTTGTAATTTTTTTTTTTTTTTTTTTTGCAGAATTCCAGTTTGGAATTTTTTGAACTTTATATGTTATCAACTTTCCCATTAGTTTTAAATTTTCACATCAAATAGTCAAAGCACTGAGAAAACTGAGCTGATTTTCTACCAGATGTGTTTGGAGTTCCTTTCAATATGCCTTCAATTTTCTGGCCTTCCCAATATCATGTGGTCCTTTTTTCTTACCGAATTAGGTTTCACATCAATAGTCAAATTCTCCTGATACTTTAATAACATTAGAAACGATTTTACGGACGACATTTAATTCTGTGGCCAATTATTTGTAAGACCTATTTGGATTTTTTGAAATTTTTTAATAACTTGTAGGACGTAAATCTTTTTCCTCACTTATTTTGATGAAAATAAGGACAAATTAACATGGTTGTTATTAAAAATAATAACTGAAGTATTTTTCCCAGATAACTAGATCAAAAAAAAATTTTGAATATTGATTCCGAAAAAAGTTATGAGGCAAAATGTGTGCTAAGATTTTTTCGATCTCACTCCTTAGTAACGTTTGCAGATATAATACTTTAACAAATATATACGTATGTAATATATATTAATAATATTGGTATATGTTAAAACTAACTTAATCAAATGTTATTGTTATATATTATTATTTTATAATAAATTTTATTGAAAAGTGTTTACATTTTATATTATATTATAATTTTTGTAAACGGTATATAATACTATAAGTTATATATATGTAATATATATTACTATAATATAGGTATATTTCAAAAGTAATTAATGTATTAATTTCTATAATAATCTTATACGATTTTTGGGTAATTAAAAATAAAAAATTTTAATAACGTAGTAACACTATTTTTGTATTCCGATTACCATTCCGTCATGGTGGCTATGTAATGTTACGTATGTTTTTACTTGTAAATTGAGTTCAGTAAAGTTTGAAAATGCCCAATCAGTTTGAGTTCCATGATTTGTTGTTATATGAAAATCGCATTGTATTTAAAAGATTTTCTGTTTCAATATCTCGAGTTTTTCGACATATGTTGAAATCTCCAATTATTAGTATTTTTTATCCTCCGCACAAAATCTGTTCTTTAATTCATTAATTCGTTGCGTCAAAAGTTGTCTAAATTAAGTCTCAGGAAATTCGAATTTTTATTTTATGATCGTTTTGAAATAGAACTTCTGTTTCAGAAAATTTTTCGTTTTTAATGTAAGCTATTACACTTTTCTTATTTCGCGACCGTTCATTAGTATTTGAATCTATACGGCACAGTATTGAGAAATTTTAAAACATGTGTTCTTCAACCAGTAATGTCCATGTTTTAATAAAACAGATCATATCAGTAGTGCGATTCAGTAACTTGTTTTAACGATAATCGAATCGTTAAAAAAATTCGTTATTCTGTAACACTTTTAACGATACTTGTTTGGGTTAACTTAAAGACAAAAATTTTTGTGTTGTTATATTAGAAACAAAAAGTAGCCAAGAAGTCAAACCTACGACTAAGTCGCTCTTTTGCGGATGTAATATGTACTTCCAAGGTTATAGTCCATGCTTCCACGTTTTTTGGAAGTAGTGATCATTTTTAAAAAAACCATTAACTGAAACATATATTAATCTATATCAAAGGCATAATTTAATCAATCGCCGTCTTAAAATTCTTAAAAAATTTCGATTTGTCTTCAATTTTTTTGTTTTTCTTTTTTATTTGGTTTGGAACTTTACTTTTTTTAATAATTCCTTGTAGGGAGATGCCACATGACAACAATAGTTATATACAATCGTTTAAGAATACTAAGTGAATCATACAATCGTTACTACAAACAACAAATGCTATTGACAAGTCTAGCAATTGTCGAATCGTTAAAAGTTACTGAATCGCACTACAGAACTCAAAATGAGATTATCAGTTACAACATCTTCATAGTGAGCTTGTAAACTTTGTATATTTTGATAAAATATTTTTAACTCAAGCTCATCATTCAACATAAACTTGTGGTTAAGCTGTAAACTTTTCTCTGTACGTAGCCTTTGAAGCTCTAACTTTACTAAATCACCTGCCCCAAATAGATTTGGTGGATTAAATTTGTTTATTATATACAAACCAGAAGCAGTAGTTGCTCTGCTGCATTCAACGTATAATGCATATCTTGACATTCTATTTCTAGTATGTACTGCAACTTTAGGGTAAGTGGCTCCTTGACTTTTGTGTATCGTAATTCCTTCTGCTACTACTAAGGGAAATTATTTTCTCTCTATTGTAATTTGTGTATTTTGCTTATATTGGAAGGTTCTTATACACTTTTCAATGGGAGTCCATAATGGTTGCGTTACATGAGGCTTCTTGCGTCGAGCTTCAACTCCAACACTCTCATCTGAGAAAAACATCAAAAAGTGTAGTGGGAATTCTTGACTCTTCTGATGCGTCTACAGCCATGAGAACCCCAGATGCTCCATTTACAAGACCATCGCTAGTATCAATATTTACAGTCATCATGTATTTGGATGTAGTCTTCAGTTTTAATTCTAAACATAATCCTTGAGATTCTGAAGTTTTAATTTTTTAAAAATGAACTGAATTTAACAAACTTCTTCTTCGATCAGTTGATAAACAATCTGATTTTACCACATCTAATGCTTTTGAGGTAAATTCTTCAGTGCTTATTTTATTTAATCTTAAGGTGTTATGAAGTTCAGCTTCAGCATTGGACACAAAAAGATGAATGACATCATTTGGTATATTATCATCAGATATTACAACTCCCGATTGAATAAGTTCGATATCTTCAGTTGTCATTTGTCCTACAACCATATTATTTAATGCTTGTGCAAAACGTAGATCATCTCTTTGTCGCACAATTTCAGTAAATTCATAAAAATTTAACAAATCCTAAAGTGCTCCACCAAAAATTTTTCCATATGGATTTGCAGAATTTGTGCTAAATATACATTTATCTCCAACAGGTGGAAGCTGCTTTAAGTCTCCGAAGACTAAAATTGGCATTCCACCAAATGGTTGGTTATTTTTGAAAATCTGCTTTAAACTTGAATCAAGATATCCCAGCATTCTTGAACCAACCATTGATATCTCATCAATTTGAGATACATGAATTACCGAGTATTGATTTATTGGCAATGAAAACAGTGAATGCAATGTATGCCAAAAGCCGCCTTTCCAGTTGGAGAACTCAACAAAACTTTTGGAAGATCGGGATTTGTTCCCGGAATGTAGTTAAATCTATGTGTAATAGATTGGTAAATAGTTTTTATTAACCTACTTTTACCCACACCAGCTCAGGCGCGGATCCACGGGGGAGGAAAAAAGGAAATTTCCCCACCCAAAATGAATTTTTCAACTAAGAAAAATTAAAAAAAAGAAGAAAAAAATTAAAATAGGAAAAGTTAAAAATTCTTTTGGAAAAAATTATTTATTCAAAGTAAAAGAAGGCAACATCAATTTATCTTCAATATAGTCTATGGTGGTCTAAACTATGTTCAGAATATTCCTTTGAAAATTTGAATGTAAATAAATAGGTTTTAAAAATTGACTTGCTTAATAAAAGATGTATGAAATGCAAGTTTTGAAGTTACTTTAAAAAAAAGTTTTAAATTACAACAAAAAATATTAATGAATTTTTACAACACGTTTTTCAATTTTCCCAATGGGTAATAGTTTTGTAATTTCATTTGTTTTTTCAGCATTTTATTAAATTTAAGCTTAAATTGTGTGAACGATTAAAATTTTACATTTTTTAAAATAAATAGTTTTATCAAATATATTGAAATTACATTAACAATTATTTTAATATTTTACTTAAAAATTTCAGCTTTGTGAAAAATATTTTTTGTTTTATAAATCAGAATCTATGCAAAAATTTGTACGAAATAATTTTTTAACATGAAATGTTAACAAAAAAAGCATTTAAGTAATAATACAGAAAAAGTTTCATAAATGCTAAATTTTTAACATTACTTTTTTCTCAGCTTTTTCATACAAAATATATATTTTTCCCAGATATTATTAAATCCCAGCAAAAAAGGAACTGAAAAAGAGCTGAAAAAAGTCATGTATTTAACATTTTGTTGGCATTGGAAGGAAGTACTTAATGGTGCAAAAGAGCTGCAGAAGTTCTTTTTTTAACCCATGGTTGTCATTGGTAGGATGTTCTTCTTTTATGATTCTTATTCATTTCTTTTGAAGTACTTCCTTTAAAACTATGTTTATGAAATTTTTAACAAAAATTCAGTTTTAGTCTTATTAAAAGATAATAAAAATGCATTAAAATTTATAAAATTTTAATTTTCTTAGAAATTATTAGCCTTTTTCCAGCTAAAATTTTATTTATTTTCACTTTTTTGGAAGTAATTATTAAGAACTTCCAAAAAAGTTTAAAATATGCACTGTGTTCTACTTTTGAAGTGGTAAAAATGTTCTTTTTTGGAAGCTCTTGATCGTTTTTTTGCTGGGATGTATTTTGAAACCAAATCCAAAACACATGCATATATGTGTTTTGGTTTTCAATTTCACAAAAATAAATGTTAAAACGAACGATTTCACATTTCACGAACAAAAATAATCGAATTCTTTTCATTTAAAAATATGTAGGTGAAAATAATTCGATTAATTGTAAAATAAAACGACAAATAATGAAAATTTGAATTGTTATTTATGTTAATTTACATTTTTTAATAATATTTAAGCCATTTTTATATTCAAAATTTTATTTTAAAAAAAGGTTCTCATAATTCCCATACATTTTGAAAAAAACAAAAACATTTTAATTTTACTTATTTTTTTGCCAAAACATAAATATTGGCTTAAAAAACTTTTTGTGGCTATAATTTGGAAAATAGTTTTTTTTTAACTATTTTTTTTAATTGTTCAAAAAAATGTGAACACGGGAACACAAATTTTTAATTTGTGTGTAATTAGATTTCATGCACAGAAAAAATTATTACCGTCTTTTTTTCAATTAACTCAGTTATTTAATTTTGTAGCAAAATTTAATAAATATATTCAAGAAAAAATAAAATAAAAATAATTTTTTGTATGATTTTAACATTTTTAATTCATTCAATCATCTACTTGATTGATTTAATTAATTTATTAATTGGGAATTTTTTTCTGTTTTGTATTTTTTATAATTTTTAGTAATTGATATAATCATTTTGGTGAGAGGTGCAAATTTAAACAAGTTTATAATTGAATGAATTATTTTCATATATATTTGTTAATTGGTGACTTTTTTCTGTGTGTGAATTCAAAACGTTTCGAAAACACATACAATAATATTACGTATTTTATCGTAAAAAAATCAGATAGAAAAATACTTTTCCGAAAATATTTTATTAGATCATAGGAAAGCTTAACTGAAGATCTATTTTAAATTTTAATCAGTTTGTATTAGTTCCAGTTATCAAAAGTAATAACATGTAATTTTATATGGCTTTCATACAAAAAATAAATTGTTTTTTTGTGTTCTTGAGAAGTTGTTGAAAAATATAGGACTTTTTGTCTGCACACATGTGTGAACAATATTCACATTCAGAAATTATTTTTAAAATACACTCTGCTACAGTGAAAAATCCATTGATAAATGACATAAATAGCATCATCAATAAGTTTTAGAAATGTCCAATACCCCTCAAAGTTTTGAGTTATGCTTAAAAAACTCCAATGCAATTTATCACAATTTTTTCTACAAAATTCTATAAAATTATGCAATCATTTTTGAAACATTTTTGTTGTAAGCATAACAAGATTTAGTTTTTTTGTTTTTTTTTTTTTTTTTTTTAATTGGACAAAAACTGTAGAACTTATTAAATTTTATTTGCCTAAAATGCATGAAAAATGTGTTGATAAAATTTTTAATGTTTTTAATATCATTTTTAGTTTTTAAACAATTTTAAAGATTGACAAAATAGCATTTAAACTTTAGACAGAAATACATTTGATTTGTATTAAAGAAAAAGATAAAAAAAAAAATTGATTTTCTGCACAGGCTCCTTTTATTAGATTAGCTTAAAAATTTTACATCAGTAAGATTTAAATATTAAAGAACAGAATTAGATCGATTTAAGTGAAAAAAGTAATTTTAAAAATTTGTCATATAGCGAAGAGATAGTGTAGAGTGCTTGATATACTATTTAGACCTACATAGCTTAACTTTTCGTATTTTTCAGGTGATGTATTCTAAAGAAATTTATTTTATTTTAAATTATTTAGAGGATAATAGTATATTAAAAATACACCTTTAGTAATTCAAATCCATTCAATATTCCCTGAAAGATCTGTATGCTAAGAATTATAATTGGGTATTTTTGTTTGTAATTTAAAAAATAAAATTAAATAATGTAGTGAAATAGCGAACAAAATTAATAATAATAAGTAATTGAAAGTTCATTGTTCAAAGATTATATGTATATGGAAACATATTTTTTTTCAGTGACGATAACAAAAAAATCTCAAAAAAATTTCCCCCCCTAAACGCTTGTCCTGGATCCGCGCCTGCACCAGCGCCACCTCCAACATATTCAAACAATCTTACATTATTCACAACATTTTGTAATAAGTGCTGAATATAGATGTCTGCAAATCACATTCGCTAATTAAAGGAGGCAAACGAATTAAATGTATATTTTCGTTCTGATCGTTATTGACGTGATTATCAATATTAATAATATTAATATTGTTGTCAATTTCAGGTACAGCCAATGCTCTGAACTCATCATCTAGCAATTGAGTGGCTGCTGTATTATCTTCATTATTTGTAATTAAATTGCCTTCCTCATGAACTTGATGATATCTTCTAATTCACCTTCTTTAAATATTTCAAATTGTAATATATTTTGATCTATGGTGTTCTTATTAATAATGCAAGTTTCTTCATTATTCTTCATCATTCTCAACATAGTCATCCTCTCCTTCTTGATAACGTGCATTACGTATTGTCTTTGAAAACGTATAATATGCTGCAAAATATGCCAAACTTATATCGTTTAAAACATCCGGACGTTGTTTAAAATGGTTGGAAAACATCAGTTGTAAAACATCAGTAATAAAATCTACTTCCCGATATAATTTATCAGATTTCTTATTTCTGCGGCTAGAGTCATTACGCATCTGTAAATCCACTCGGAGACCTAAAGGTCCATTGAGAGTTCCTTCGTAGGAATGATAGTAGATGTAGTGACAGAAGTATTGAAAGCCAATGGCATTCCCTTAGCCAGCCTATTTCTATGACGAATCCTATCAAGTTTGCTATGCTAGATCAATTCTTGATACACTTTCTAATTCGTCGATGGATCGACTGCTTAGCCATTTTGCCTACTCAGTTGTAGACACGGACAGTGACATATAATATGCTCCACTGTCTCTATTTCCTCATTTTCTGCGCACCTTTTGCAAAGACCAGAGGAACAAATTTCCCAATTGCATGTCATTTTCCCTATGACCTGACAAAATACCTATCATGGTTTCAGGTTTCCCTTTTAGTAGATTTGTATCTGCCATATCAAGTTTCGGCCATAGCACCCTTGATGTTTTGCAGTCCGCTCTGCTATTTTATGCATGATTGGTTCTCTCCTGAATTTATGTTTCACACTACTTTCACTTTCAGCTTCATCTAAAGCCGCAAAAATAAATCTGGTATTTCCAAACGGCTGGTCCGATTTCAATGAAATTTCAGACAGTGTTAGTAAACTTCCAAAAATGTGATTCTTTAAGTTTTTTGCTATATCTTCCCAACCGAGTCAAAAAATTAAAAACAAATCAAACTTTGTAAAAAAAATACAATAATTTTTTAATTCCAGCTTTGCGATTTGAGAAATTAAGGCATAAATTGGAAAATCATAAAAAAATTAGTAAATTTTGAGAGACCCTGGTTCACGCAGTATTAAAGTTTTGAATTTTTTTCCTCCACACAATTCCTTATAAAGTAATCTTTCAGAAAAGTAAAAATACTATATATGTTACTTAAGAAATTTTTTTTATAACTCAAAAAGAACGTAACTTCTTTTTTCAAAATTCAAATGTATATAACTTTTGATTCCGTAAAGATTTTTTTCAAATTTATTTACACAAAAAAATTGTGTGAAATTTGGACCCGCTATAGCGAAAAAACTTTACTTAGATAGGTCCAAAAATAAAAAGTTTAGTCTTTGAAGCCAAATATCTCTTAAACTAAAAGAGATAATTTTGTAGATCTCGACTAGCAGAATCCACTCATATAAAAATCTTTTAAATCGGTTGAGATATAAAGAATCTGGATCGTTTTAAATTTTTTGAACACCCGAGGTGTCCAACTTTAGGACCCTCTGGACCCGCCCCCGATATGCCTATAACGTCCGAACCACAAAGTAGAACAGAGTCGTCATATCGAGGCTTCAAATTTGCCAAAATCAGTTTTTTAGAATATAGCGGGAGAAAGAGATAGAAATATTGCATGAGTATAAAATTTACGAATGTAAAAGTGATACGCTATGTTGGTTGAAATTTTGAAACGAACCAGAAAACCAAAACAAAACAAACAATAATCACATTCTACGTAACAAAATAATTTAAAAAAATAAAACAATATTACCACAAATGAAATTTGTTTTCAGCACATAAATAATAAGTTTTAATTTAATAAATAAATAATTTTATATTAATTCTGTGGCCAAAAAATAGAATTAGAATAAAAGAAACTCGACAAAATCAAGAGTGAATAATCAAAACAAAAACAAGTTAGAGAATTTTGTGTGAGTGATAGGCAATTGTACATATTTTCTGTCTCTGTTTTCTTACGCTACTGTATGTGTACTGTGGTCCGAACTCGGTCTAAAATTTCATAGAAATCGGACATGCCGTTTGGAAATTCCAGATTTATTTCCATTTTATTTTTTGAATGGTACACTGTGAGCCGAGCCGTTCCTAGCTAATTCATCAGCAACTTCATTCCCAGCTATCTCGCAATGACGAGATAGCTATATAATTCCCTGATATTCTCCTCAAGAAGATAAACACCTGCAGCAGCGGCTATATCCATTTTGGATCGTTTAGAAGTTTGGAATCTCCTACTCTAATTGATCCCGTTAGCCCCAGTTCACTAAGAAGACTCCTTGCAGCCATTCCCATCACATACTTTTTAATGGGTAAGAGATACAGAATGACGTCAAATGCCGCCTGAGATGTGCTTTTTTAGCATTTCCAGTATATTCCTCTTCCAAGATAGCTTGCTATCAAGAAAAACTCAAAGATATTTGGCTTCGCCAGTTTCAGTTCAATTCCCTCTAGTACCGGTAGTCTAAACTGCTCAATCTTGTACCTTCTGGTGAAAAAAAAATAAGTCCGTTTTCTCCGGGTTAATCCCTACACCTTTGCTAGTAGCCCATGAGGACCTCTCTCCACCTCCTTGGAATATATCTCCTTATGAGACATACACTATAAAACTCCGTGAGAAGTGTTAGTACCGTGTCGTTGATGTTCTGTAGCATGGCTGGAAATCTGAAGATTACTCTTGCCTGTGTATCTGCCTCTATGTTCCTACAACCTGGAAAATGAGTTTCCAAAAGTAAACTCAGAGACTCAGAGCTGGACTCCGTCCATGAATTGTCCGCACGCTGAATATATCCAGGAGCACTTGGATAATATTCGCCTGAATCTAGACAGCTCATTTACAGAGTCGATGGACTCACAGTAATTCCTCCATGAGTCCCTCTTAGCTCTCTTTATATCTGCTTTATACCTATTGAAACTTTGGCCCTATTGAACAGCCTTCTAACAGTTGACTTTTGGTTCCTAAGTCCTTGGTTCACCATTTTGACTGTTCTCTCTTCCCCGGAAATATTACCGGATAAGAGTTTATAACACCTTTGGTATCATTTATTTGAATTTGATCTTATTATAGACAAAATTCAAAAGATCAAATGTCAAATAAATGATACCAAAAGGTGTATAAAAGAAAACCTCTTAGTAATAAATATTTTAGCTAGTAGTACCAATAAATAACCCATGTATTTTTTAATACACAGTGCAATGAAAAGTGACTTTATAGTTTTGCCGAGCACCTTATCTATAACTGCTTCCCCATCCTTAGTTCTGTATGTCGGCATATTGCCCTTATTACAGGTAAAAAGATTGTTAGTAGTTATAATATCGAATACTAACTCACCTCTCTCTCCCACTGGTAGTGGGGCAGAGCTGATTTAACCGAGTACTAGGTGTACACCCGTTCTCTTTGCGTACTCCGTCAGTTGTCCGGTAGTTTGGCCGCTTCATATGGCTTATATACTGAGACGAGTGCGAGTTTTTTCCCGTCTCTACCCTCTCTTTCAATGACCGTTAGATCCCCGTTACTAAAGGAATGGAAATTTATAAATTTTAAGTCATTCTTATCATAGAAAACAACTAGAAGTCCAACTCTTTTCATTCGCTCAGAAACAAAAAATTACTCTCTTCACACGTATAAATTTGTTCTGTAGAAAATTTTACTAACACATACAAAGAGTTAGTTTTTTTGACAATTGAGTTAGGTTTTTTGTGAGCAAGTTGAAGTTCTAGTTGTTTTCTATGATTCTTATTCTCTCCTCAGTGGATAGTACGAACAGTGTATATATATTGACTCTTAATTAGTGTTTATAAACCGGTTAACCGGTTAACCGAAAAACCGGTTTTTTCTACAAATTTCGGTTATTTGCGAACCGGTTAATTTGAAATATTCAATTTCGGTTAACCGGTTTACCCGGTTTTTATGTGTCGGTTAACCGGTTTCAAAAATTTGCTAAAAATATCACTAAATTTCGTCCTTTAGTTGCTTTTTTCTGAATTTAAAATATAAGAAAATATTTTGAAACTACTAAAAGTTATTGCTGTTTGAGTTAACAAGTAGTCAGGTGTAGTGTTTATAAACCGGTTAACCGGTTAACCGAAAAACCGGTTTTTTCTACAAATTTCGGTTATTTGCGAACCGGTTAATTTGAAATATTCAATTTCGGTTAACCGGTTTACCCGGTTTTTATGTGTCGGTTAACCGGTTTCAAAAATTTGCTAAAAATATCACTAAATTTCGTCCTTTAGTTGCTTTTTTCTGAATTTAAAATATAAGAAAATATTTTGAAACTACTAAAAGTTATTGCTGTTTGAGTTAACAAGTAGTCAGGTGAAAGATATATTTATTTGTTGGAAGCTAAATATATTTTAAAACTGAATGTATGATAAATATATAGATAATTAAGCATTCCATTTACAAAAACGTTAATTTCATGCGAATGAAATTTTCCAAAAGAAAAAAATAACCTACTAATGTATAGCTTTAGTGAAAGATAAGATTTTGTATAATATAATGGGAAAAAAGACTTCAAAAGTAGATCTAAATAAGTGCAGAAAATTACTTTTAAATGATTAATAATCTTCTAAAAATTAAAAACAAATCCCTTTTGAGCAGAAAAAATATTAATTATTTTTCCAATTTTATGCAGATATTTTTATCAAATTTTTTTATAAAAACTTTTCCTTAAGAGAAAAACTTTAAAAGCGGAGAATATAAATCATAATATAAAGTACATTATCCTAGGTCTAAAGCTTCCTTTTTGTAAAATTTTATTTTTAAGCTAGAAAAAAAAAAAATCTTAAAAAATACTTTATAGGATAAAAGATGTCAAAAAAGTTGTTTTTAAAAATATTTTTATAAATTTGCGATGTAAATCAATCGCGTTTTATAAATAACACTGCAGTGCACTGCTTTTTATTTGGTACATGGTTAAACCAATAAGTAGAAAAACACTTTTTTTAACCAAAAATATTTTTATTATGCATCAAATTAGAGCAATTATTAAAATGTCGGTTAACCGGTTTAACCGGTTTTTTAGTAGACGGTTAACCGAAAACCCGGTTTTTTAATTTTACCCAATTTTCGGTTAACCGTTAAACCGGTTTTTTGAAAAGTCGGTTTTTTATAAACACTACTCTTAATCCACAAACCCTGTTGTTGACTAACTTTATATTGGAATTTAATGATATCATTTATTAATATAATTAATTTTCTAATTTGTTTATATTTTTAAATAAATTTACAGCTCTTAAAAAATATAAAGAGAAATGAAAAATTATTCTATAAAAATATATAAATAAAATAAATTTTAAACAATTTCAAAAAATTTTCAGATCATTATATCTATAAAAAAGCAATAAAAACAAAATTAATTATTATAGTTAATTAATATTATTATTATTTTGCTAATTGGAGTAAAATCAAAGAAAAAACAAGCGAGAAAATTATATTCGGCTTGGCCGAATCTATTATACCCACCATAAGTATTATTACACTGCACAGTGGGGCAGAATCGAAATTTTTTGGAAATAAATTTGTAACTTCTGATCGGCTTGTTGGATTTGCATGAAATTTGGTATAGGCATAGAAGAGGAGTGTACAATGTTAAGTTTGGAAAATTCCGTGACTTAATGAAATTTAAAGTGGCATAGTTTCGGTTCTGTAAAAGATATTGATTTTAATCTTTTTCTGTATAACGAAGAATTGTGTCAGCTAAGCAATGTAATTTAGACGGAAAAAATCGAATTTATACTGATTTTTGAAATTAAATTTAATTTTTTGTCAAAAAGTGAATTTTTGAGAAACTCTAAATATTTTATCTGTAATAAAATCTTTGTTATTAAAGATATCTTAACAAAATTTTCGGTGGATATATACTTTATTGCATAAAATGAGAAAGTGAAAAAAACTTTAAGATTTTTGTGAAAGGCATCCCACAATTCTCAAAAAAAAAAAAACGCCAAAAATCCCAAAAATGGAATTTTTCACATTTTCGGCTATAAAATCCACATTTTTCCGAAGTCCCGTAGATTTTGATTGAAAACTTTTACCAATATATTACACATCTTTTAGCTGCATTCCGTTTGCCGATTCGTGCTTTGGCATTTGAGAAAACATAGACTAAAGTCAAAACTTTCATATAAAATGGGTCGAATTCGGAAGGGTGTGTACCTAGATAGTTTGAGTTATTGGGCTTGTTTTTTATTTTAAAGTCTTCTCTGTAAAGATACCTTTCAGAAAAGTATAAAATTATTATATGCTGTTAAAGAAAACTAAATTTTAGAGAAAAAAGAGTGTAGATACTTTTTCGGACAAAAAAAAAAACACAAAAAGTCGTCATTTTTGCAATTTTCAAATTCAAAATCGCTTACTTTTGGACTCGGTAAAGATATTGACTTCAAAGTGTTTTTATTTAATAGATAATTTTATTCTTTAATTTTTTAATATTTTTTATTCAATTTTCAAACAATTAATCAAAGGTGGTTATGTATGTATACAAAAATAAGTTAAGTGTTTCTTTAGCTCTAGTATATTTAACATCTTATTGTTCTATATTTTTTCGACATATTCTATTTTTATTATATAAAAGCTATAATTTTTCGATACTTTCCTGCTGTACTCTTCTACACTTTTAAATAACACTAATTCGAATTCCAAACAAGCACTAAAAAGTGTCATCTTAAAACTATTAAAAATGAGGCACGTTTTTTCCCGAACGGTGACTCTTTTTCGACAACAAAATGATATCTATTCGATTGTTAAGAACTACTTGTAAGGAGTGAGATCGAAAAATTCTTAACATACATAATATTCAATAACTTGGAAACGGTTGATCTTAGAGTTTTCATTTCATTTTTTTAATCATTTGATAATTTAGCATAGATCACAGAAATATATAATTTTTATGGTTTGAAAATTGACCTCTCCTGGTACTAAATCTATGTTATTGATTTGGCACCACTCCAGAGCTTTCTTACCGTAGTGACACGATACCAAATGGGTCCAAAAATATGTGAACACGTTGTGCTTTCTTAAGAAAAGAAGAAGTCTTTTTTGCAAATATTCCTTTGTGCATATTTTGGTATTTATAGATTCGAATGTATCAAATGACTTTCCTGTTTTGCCGCAACTGCAAAAAGCTTGTCATACCATGAATTTTGTAAGAAATTTTTGCTGCTTTTGGATCTTAAACTTATCTCCAACATTGCTTCGAGAATTAGCAATAAACATTTTTGAGACACAAACTGTGAAGATTCTGCCAGCACCTACGTTTCTTCGTCAATTATACAGCTTGAGTATTTTTGTATGAAATTTGGTTTTAAATTCCGAGTCCTATTTTTGGCTTGTAATTTTTTTTTTTTTTTTTTTTGCAGAATTCCAGTTTGGAATTTTTTGAACTTTATATGTTATCAACTTTCCCATTAGTTTTAAATTTTCACATCAAATAGTCAAAGCACTGAGAAAACTGAGCTGATTTTCTACCAGATGTGTTTGGAGTTCCTTTCAATATGCCTTCAATTTTCTGGCCTTCCCAATATCATGTGGTCCTTTTTTCTTACCGAATTAGGTTTCACATCAATAGTCAAATTCTCCTGATACTTTAATAACATTAGAAACGATTTTACGGACGACATTTAATTCTGTGGCCAATTATTTGTAAGACCTATTTGGATTTTTTGAAATTTTTTAATAACTTGTAGGACGTAAATCTTTTTCCTCACTTATTTTGATGAAAATAAGGACAAATTAACATGGTTGTTATTAAAAATAATAACTGAAGTATTTTTCCCAGATAACTAGATCAAAAAAAAATTTTGAATATTGATTCCGAAAAAAGTTATGAGGCAAAATGTGTGCTAAGATTTTTTCGATCTCACTCCTTAGTAACGTTTGCAGATATAATACTTTAACAAATATATACGTATGTAATATATATTAATAATATTGGTATATGTTAAAACTAACTTAATCAAATGTTATTGTTATATATTATTATTTTATAATAAATTTTATTGAAAAGTGTTTACATTTTATATTATATTATAATTTTTGTAAACGGTATATAATACTATAAGTTATATATATGTAATATATATTACTATAATATAGGTATATTTCAAAAGTAATTAATGTATTAATTTCTATAATAATCTTATACGATTTTTGGGTAATTAAAAATAAAAAATTTTAATAACGTAGTAACACTATTTTTGTATTCCGATTACCATTCCGTCATGGTGGCTATGTAATGTTACGTATGTTTTTACTTGTAAATTGAGTTCAGTAAAGTTTGAAAATGCCCAATCAGTTTGAGTTCCATGATTTGTTGTTATATGAAAATCGCATTGTATTTAAAAGATTTTCTGTTTCAATATCTCGAGTTTTTCGACATATGTTGAAATCTCCAATTATTAGTATTTTTTATCCTCCGCACAAAATCTGTTCTTTAATTCATTAATTCGTTGCGTCAAAAGTTGTCTAAATTAAGTCTCAGGAAATTCGAATTTTTATTTTATGATCGTTTTGAAATAGAACTTCTGTTTCAGAAAATTTTTCGTTTTTAATGTAAGCTATTACACTTTTCTTATTTCGCGACCGTTCATTAGTATTTGAATCTATACGGCACAGTATTGAGAAATTTTAAAACATGTGTTCTTCAACCAGTAATGTCCATGTTTTAATAAAACAGATCATATCAGTAGTGCGATTCAGTAACTTGTTTTAACGATAATCGAATCGTTAAAAAAATTCGTTATTCTGTAACACTTTTAACGATACTTGTTTGGGTTAACTTAAAGACAAAAATTTTTGTGTTGTTATATTAGAAACAAAAAGTAGCCAAGAAGTCAAACCTACGACTAAGTCGCTCTTTTGCGGATGTAATATGTACTTCCAAGGTTATAGTCCATGCTTCCACGTTTTTTGGAAGTAGTGATCATTTTTAAAAAAACCATTAACTGAAACATATATTAATCTATATCAAAGGCATAATTTAATCAATCGCCGTCTTAAAATTCTTAAAAAATTTCGATTTGTCTTCAATTTTTTTGTTTTTCTTTTTTATTTGGTTTGGAACTTTACTTTTTTTAATAATTCCTTGTAGGGAGATGCCACATGACAACAATAGTTATATACAATCGTTTAAGAATACTAAGTGAATCATACAATCGTTACTACAAACAACAAATGCTATTGACAAGTCTAGCAATTGTCGAATCGTTAAAAGTTACTGAATCGCACTACAGAACTCAAAATGAGATTATCAGTTACAACATCTTCATAGTGAGCTTGTAAACTTTGTATATTTTGATAAAATATTTTTAACTCAAGCTCATCATTCAACATAAACTTGTGGTTAAGCTGTAAACTTTTCTCTGTACGTAGCCTTTGAAGCTCTAACTTTACTAAATCACCTGCCCCAAATAGATTTGGTGGATTAAATTTGTTTATTATATACAAACCAGAAGCAGTAGTTGCTCTGCTGCATTCAACGTATAATGCATATCTTGACATTCTATTTCTAGTATGTACTGCAACTTTAGGGTAAGTGGCTCCTTGACTTTTGTGTATCGTAATTCCTTCTGCTACTACTAAGGGAAATTATTTTCTCTCTATTGTAATTTGTGTATTTTGCTTATATTGGAAGGTTCTTATACACTTTTCAATGGGAGTCCATAATGGTTGCGTTACATGAGGCTTCTTACGTCGAGCTTCAACTCCAACACTCTCATCTGAGAAAAACATCAAAAAGTGTAGTGGGAATTCTTGACTCTTCTGATGCGTCTACAGCCATGAGAACCCCAGATGCTCCATTTACAAGACCATCGCTAGTATCAATATTTACAGTCATCATGTATTTGGATGTAGTCTTCAGTTTTAATTCTAAACATAATCCTTGAGATTCTGAAGTTTTAATTTTTTAAAAATGAACTGAATTTAACAAACTTCTTCTTCGATCAGTTGATAAACAATCTGATTTTACCACATCTAATGCTTTTGAGGTAAATTCTTCAGTGCTTATTTTATTTAATCTTAAGGTGTTATGAAGTTCAGCTTCAGCATTGGACACAAAAAGATGAATGACATCATTTGGTATATTATCATCAGATATTACAACTCCCGATTGAATAAGTTCGATATCTTCAGTTGTCATTTGTCCTACAACCATATTATTTAATGCTTGTGCAAAACGTAGATCATCTCTTTGTCGCACAATTTCAGTAAATTCATAAAAATTTAACAAATCCTAAAGTGCTCCACCAAAAATTTTTCCATATGGATTTGCAGAATTTGTGCTAAATATACATTTATCTCCAACAGGTGGAAGCTGCTTTAAGTCTCCGAAGACTAAAATTGGCATTCCACCAAATGGTTGGTTATTTTTGAAAATCTGCTTTAAACTTGAATCAAGATATCCCAGCATTCTTGAACCAACCATTGATATCTCATCAATTTGAGATACATGAATTACCGAGTATTGATTTATTGGCAATGAAAACAGTGAATGCAATGTATGCCAAAAGCCGCCTTTCCAGTTGGAGAACTCAACAAAACTTTTGGAAGATCGGGATTTGTTCCCGGAATGTAGTTAAATCTATGTGTAATAGATTGGTAAATAGTTTTTATTAACCTACTTTTACCCACACCAGCTCAGGCGCGGATCCACGGGGGAGGAAAAAAGGAAATTTCCCCCCCCCAAAATGAATTTTTCAACTAAGAAAAATTAAAAAAAAGAAGAAAAAAATTAAAATAGGAAAAGAAAAGTTAAAAATTCTTTTGGAAAAAATTATTTATTCAAAGTAAAAGAAGGCAACATCAATTTATCTTCAATATAGTCTATGGTGGTCTAAACTATGTTCAGAATATTCCTTTGAAAATTTGAATGTAAATAAATAGGTTTTAAAAATTGACTTGCTTAATAAAAGATGTATGAAATGCAAGTTTTGAAGTTACTTTAAAAAAAAGTTTTAAATTACAACAAAAAATATTAATGAATTTTTACAACACGTTTTTCAATTTTCCCAATGGGTAATAGTTTTGTAATTTCATTTGTTTTTTCAGCATTTTATTAAATTTAAGCTTAAATTGTGTGAACGATTAAAATTTTACATTTTTTAAAATAAATAGTTTTATCAAATATATTGAAATTACATTAACAATTATTTTAATATTTTACTTAAAAATTTCAGCTTTGTGAAAAATATTTTTTGTTTTATAAATCAGAATCTATGCAAAAATTTGTACGAAATAATTTTTTAACATGAAATGTTAACAAAAAAAGCATTTAAGTAATAATACAGAAAAAGTTTCATAAATGCTAAATTTTTAACATTACTTTTTTCTCAGCTTTTTCATACAAAATATATATTTTTCCCAGATATTATTAAATCCCAGCAAAAAAGGAACTGAAAAAGAGCTGAAAAAAGTCATGTATTTAACATTTTGTTGGCATTGGAAGGAAGTACTTAATGGTGCAAAAGAGCTGCAGAAGTTCTTTTTTTAACCCATGGTTGTCATTGGTAGGATGTTCTTCTTTTATGATTCTTATTCATTTCTTTTGAAGTACTTCCTTTAAAACTATGTTTATGAAATTTTTTACAAAAATTCAGTTTTAGTCTTATTAAAAGATAATAAAAATGCATTAAAATTTATAAAATTTTAATTTTCTTAGAAATTATTAGCCTTTTTCCAGCTAAAATTTCATTTATTTTCACTTTTTTGGAAGTAATTATTAAGAACTTCCAAAAAAGTTTAAAATATGCACTGTGTTCTACTTTTGAAGTGGTAAAAATGTTCTTTTTTGGAAGCTCTTGATCGTTTTTTTGCTGGGATGTATTTTGAAACCAAATCCAAAACACATGCATATATGTGTTTTGGTTTTCAATTTCACAAAAATAAATGTTAAAACGAACGATTTCACATTTCACGAACAAAAATAATCGAATTCTTTTCATTTAAAAATATGTAGGTGAAAATAATTCGATTAATTGTAAAATAAAACGACAAATAATGAAAATTTGAATTGTTATTTATGTTAATTTACATTTTTTAATAATATTTAAGCCATTTTTATATTCAAAATTTTATTTTAAAAAAAGGTTCTCATAATTCCCATACATTTTGAAAAAAACAAAAACATTTTAATTTTACTTATTTTTTTGCCAAAACATAAATATTGGCTTAAAAAACTTTTTGTGGCTATAATTTGGAAAATAGTTTTTTTTTAACTATTTTTTTTAATTGTTCAAAAAAATGTGAACACGGGAACACAAATTTTTAATTTGTGTGTAATTAGATTTCATGTGAATTCAAAACGTTTCGAAAACACATACAATAATATTACGTATTTTATCGTAAAAAAATCAGATAGAAAAATACTTTTCCGAAAATATTTTATTAGATCATAGGAAAGCTTAACTGAAGATCTATTTTAAATTTTAATCAGTTTGTATTAGTTCCAGTTATCAAAAGTAATAACATGTAATTTTATATGGCTTTCATACAAAAAATAAATTGTTTTTTTGTGTTCTTGAGAAGTTGTTGAAAAATATAGGACTTTTTGTCTGCACACATGTGTGAACAATATTCACATTCAGAAATTATTTTTAAAATACACTCTGCTACAGTGAAAAATCCATTGATAAATGACATAAATAGCATCATCAATAAGTTTTAGAAATGTCCAATACCCCTCAAAGTTTTGAGTTATGCTTAAAAAACTCCAATGCAATTTATCACAATTTTTTCTACAAAATTCTATAAAATTATGCAATCATTTTTGAAACATTTTTGTTGTAAGCATAACAAGATTTAGTTTTTTTGTTTTTTTTTTTTTTTTTTTTAATTGGACAAAAACTGTAGAACTTATTAAATTTTATTTGCCTAAAATGCATGAAAAATGTGTTGATAAAATTTTTAATGTTTTTAATATCATTTTTAGTTTTTAAACAATTTTAAAGATTGACAAAATAGCATTTAAACTTTAGACAGAAATACATTTGATTTGTATTAAAGAAAAAGATCAAAAAAAAATTGATTTTCTGCACAGGCTCCTTTTATTAGATTAGCTTAAAAATTTTACATCAGTAAGATTTAAATATTAAAGAACAGAATTAGATCGATTTAAGTGAAAAAAGTAATTTTAAAAATTTGTCATATAGCGAAGAGATAGTGTAGAGTGCTTGATATACTATTTAGACCTACATAGCTTAACTTTTCGTATTTTTCTGGTGATGTATTCTAAAGAAATTTATTTTATTTTAAATTATTTAGAGGATAATAGTATATTAAAAATACACCTTTAGTAATTCAAATCCATTCAATATTCCCTGAAAGATCTGTATGCTAAGAATTATAATTGGGTATTTTTGTTTGTAATTTAAAAAATAAAATTAAATAATGTAGTGAAATAGCGAACAAAATTAATAATAATAAGTAATTGAAAGTTCATTGTTCAAAGATTATATGTATATGGAAACATATTTTTTTTCAGTGACGATAACAAAAAAATCTCAAAAAAAATTTCCCCCCCTAAACGCTTGTCCTGGATCCGCGCCTGCACCAGCGCCACCTCCAACATATTCAAACAATCTTACATTATTCACAACATTTTGTAATAAGTGCTGAATATAGATGTCTGCAAATCACATTCGCTAATTAAAGGAGGCAAACGAATTAAATGTATATTTTCGTTCTGATCGTTATTGACGTGATTATCAATATTAATAATATTAATATTGTTGTCAATTTCAGGTACAGCCAATGCTCTGAACTCATCATCTAGCAATTGAGTGGCTGCTGTATTATCTTCATTATTTGTAATTAAATTGCCTTCCTCATGAACTTGATGATATCTTCTAATTCACCTTCTTTAAATATTTCAAATTGTAATATATTTTGATCTATGGTGTTCTTATTAATAATGCAAGTTTCTTCATTATTCTTCATCATTCTCAACATAGTCATCCTCTCCTTCTTGATAACGTGCATTACGTATTGTCTTTGAAAACGTATAATATGCTGCAAAATATGCCAAACTTATATCGTTTAAAACATCCGGACGTTGTTTAAAATGGTTGGAAAACATCAGTTGACTCCGATGTAAGATTTTGCAGTTCCTGCCTTGATTTTATTATTCGAACACGTTTTTCTGGTCTAAAAGTATTAATATATACTTCCAAATTACTGCATTGAGATAAATGCATACCCAATATATTGTAAGAAGCTTCTTGAGCAGAAACTTCAGATGCCGAAATAAAACTATTTCCAATATGTTGAAGCCTTTGTTTAACAGAAAAATTCCCGGATCTTATTTCCTCCATAACTTCTTGGAGTATTTTTGAAACTCTCCGGTGTGACTTGTTAATATAATTAGCAATATAGCTGACGCATGCATACGCATCCATGACAAATTGAGTATCCATATTTGCTCTCTGCATCGATAAAATTTTTGAGTTGTAAGCATTAATGAATCTGTCTTTAAATTGTCTCTTTAAAAAGATCTTTGGCTTTTTAATGTAGATATAAATCTGTCTACAAAATTGATCACACCTGGAAAAGAATTTTCAATAGATATATCTAATTTTGGACAATTGTCAATCCAATATATACCATGAATATGCGGCGATCCTCATTGCTGAAATTCAATTCTCCAACTTTGAATTCCTCGAATATGCCACGGTTTGTCTTGAAATGTTTAAAAAGATGACGTATCCGTTGATCAAAATATCATGCACATGTTATAGGATCAGCACGAATCAAGTTGTATTTCTCCTGGGAAGTATAATTCATTGCCTCCTCTTCTGTTATAGTTTTATCTTCAACAACTTTTGATAAAACTACTAACAGTTCCGGCCACTGAGACTCTGCTGCTGACATTGTTATAAAAAATGTTGGCAACCCAAATTGCCGAATCATAGCCATGACTTTTTTCTTCTCTCCTTCCCAATGAGGTGGTGATGATCGTATTACTTTAAGTATGTGATAGCCTTCGTCGTGTTGAATTAAATTATTAATAAAGTTGTCATCTAGTACGTTACTTGCCGTGTAGTTAATGCTTCCAACTTTTTTTCTTAAGCATGTTGAAATGTTGCTTTTAACTTGTGAAAGTTCTAATTGCTTATACGAGTACCTTATCAGCACGGGCACATCGTCTGTCATAGCGTCTAGTTTCCGATTTTATAATTTTTCCAATTGTAGTGTTACATGTTCGTTGAACACCACAATATATTGTTGGATATGAAATAGAAAGTCTATTTAGAGATGGATAAGTCTTTTAAGAGGTAGATTTTTCACTGGATCATTTTCTATTAGTGTTTCTTTCATTCACCTTGTTTTCCTCAGATCTTTCTTGAATTAATCTATCAACTAATTCCCGATCCTCAATGTTAGAAACAAAAGGAACTTCCTCATTTGAACCAACACTATTTAACCATTCTTCTGAAATTGTAATTCCATGTGACCTGTATAAGTCTGTGGTTACTAAATAACGTGCAGGCTGAAAAATCTTACCTGGTGTAATGGTTTCTGTCATAAAGCTGTGATTGTAAACCTGAATGACTTCAGTTTGGTCAAAGGTTCTTGGAAGAGCATCAACAGTTCTGCTAAGTGAAATTGGAACATTCACAACAGCTCCTCTAATAGCACATTGACGGTTATAACCAAGCGAAACTATTCGCATAAATGGTATTCTGGGTGCAACAAACCGTTTTTCTAAAGCCGTTAAGCGTTTTAATTCATCAGGAATGGGTGGAAAATCTAAACCGTTAGAAAGGCATAAGATACTAATTTTTCCACTATTGGCAACTTTGAAGCAAGTATTACATAATTTGTACATATCGTTTTCTGATGGAAGTTTGTCCGATAAGTAAAATACAACTGAAATACTAGAAAATCTTCTTAAAAACTGGGTTTTGCTAAGAATCTTTACTTGATTTGGAAACCAAAGTTCTCCACAACAAATACAAATATCCGTTGATCCATTCTTTACAGCAGAATTAAATTCCAGCAACATGGCATTAGTATGTATTTGGGTATCCCCCTCTAATACACGAATTAGTGACTCTGGGAAAAGGTTACGTCGGGTTTCTCTGTTTCGTTCAGCTTGTCTAACGTTTTTTCTTCTACGATTTTCTGTGTCGAGTCTGTGAATTCTCACAAAACAACTTCTTAAACGATTTAAATCGTGTGTTGCATTACGGCCTTCCTGGCGAGCAGTGCGACGTTGAGCAGTATTGCGGACTTGTTCAAGACGTCGGTACTCATCATTCAATCTTGCAGATCGTCCCCTCAAGGTGTTAGCTCTAGAGTATTCCTTTTCTGTTCGATAATACAATGTTGCAATGCATCACGTTGGCGTTCAATTTGTCGATAGCTTTCATCCTCATGTCTTCTCGAATGCTCCAGGGTATTCATTTCCTGTTCGAGAATACGTTCAGCTAAATTTAATCGACGAATGGAATGTTGCAATGCATCATTTTGTCGATAGCTTTCATGCTCACGTCTTCTTGAATGCTCCAGGGTATTCCTTTCCTGCTCTTCTCTACGCACCGTTGGATTCCATCGCCTTCTAGTAGATGGATATCCCATTCTATCAGCCAATTGTTGATAATTCCGTAATGAAGAAAATATATTCTGTCCACGATATCTTCTTAGAGACAACCGATTTTATTGTATTATTTGTTGAACGGATTGTCTGCGTAACCTAGGCATTTAAAAATATATAATAAAAATTAATTTATATAAACTATATGAATGTTAATGCAAAATTCACTCCGTGAATATTTTAAATAATTTAAACAATATTTTATTATTTATATATCACGGTAAACATTCACTTTGCGATTAAATTAATAACACAATATCAACATTTTACTAAGCACACTTTTAGCATCTGTCCTTGATAACTCAAGAAAATAAATATTATAGTTAAAATATATGGGTCAAATATGAAATGTTTAATTTATTACCCAAAATACCCAAACTTTTTTGATGATGGGTATAATAAGACTGTTATGTTCGGCTTTGGCGAATCAATATACTCACCATCCACAACTTTTTAAAACTTCACCTAAATGGGAGGTGGACGGCGAAGTGTCCGAAATACGCCTATTTTTTATTCCCGAGTTTATATTGGTTCTTGAACCATTTGTACTAAATTTTATGTTTTACCATATACGAGTGGGTGGGCGGTAAAGTGGGCGGACCATGCCCATTTTTTGTTTCCGAGCTTACAGTAGTCTTTAAACTATTTGTACAAAATTGTGTTGACGTAACACTTTATATGGAAGGTGGGTGCTAAAGTGGGCCGACCACGCCCATTTTTGGTTTCCAAGTTTATATTGACCCTCGAACTATCTGTACAAAATTTCGTTGTAGTACATGTTTTCGTTTAAGAGATATCAGAAAAAATTATGAAATTAAGCTACAACTGACACCCTGTGTTTCTAGTATTTTGCCCATAAATTTTTTGTTTATTAACCGATTTTGCCCAAACCTAAATAAGATAAATATTTGTGCCAAATTTCGTCCAATTATGCTGTCCCGTTCGAGTCCTATCCTGCTTTCAACAGACGGATGGACATAGCTAGATCGGCTCAGAGTCTAACCAGGACCCAGAAAATATACATGTTACACACGGAATGACAAAATCAATATACCCCCCATCTTTTTGATGGTGGGTATAATAATTAACGTAAACAATTTCTTAATTGAAACTTTTATTTATTTTACTTACTCTGATTGGCTCTCGATTTTATATAATATCTATCATTATTATTTTTAATAAAAGCTCGGAGATTGCGTTTTTATTTATTTATTTTTTGTTTGATAAAAAAATAAAAATACATGCTTTTTTTGTTCGATTTTCATGAATGTCAAAAAAGAAAAAAATGGCGGCCAATGGGAAGTGTTTGGAATTCATTAGGAAGTGTGTATGAGTGTCGATAAGAATGTAGTCGCAGTCGATCAAAACTTCTTCTTAATCGATAATACTGTCTTGGATGACATATAATTTAACTTAATCATATAATATACACGTATAAAAAATGTTATAGAGTCTCAAATAAGTTAAGATTGAGCTCTTTCTGAGTTCATTTGTTTACAATGGACTTTAGTTCCTCAGATATATCGTTATGTAAAAATCAATAAGGCTGCACTACATATGTACAATGTACATGTGTAAATAATCGATATATTAATGCCATATTTAGTCACAATTAGTACAATGTATTGGTTGTATTATTTTATTCTTATCGCATAAAACAATTATAGAAACCTGTACCGAATTATTTTATTCTTATCGCAATAAACAATTATAGGAACCTGTACCGAATATAACTGATCTGATTTAAAATAGCATTGAAAGAAAAACCGTTATTTTATAGCATAAGACAATAGTCATGAAGACCTTTGCTTAATTTCATCTTATTTATCATTGTCCGTCTGGCTGTCTGTTGAACCTTAACGTTGGGATACAAAAATTCTATACGTTACAAATTTCAGAATAAACCTACTAGTCTATCTAGTATAATTCTAATGCTAAATCATATAAAATTATTTTAAACTTTTATTTTCGAGTTATTTTTTTTTTTTTTTTTTTTTTCATATACAATTTAATTAACGATTACAAAATGTTTAATCTATTACAGATATTTTTCCATTGTAGCATTTTGATTTTCTTCAGATTTCTGCCTAACCAACTTTTATTTATTCTAATGTAAATTGTGTTTATTTACCATAGTAAGAATATTACGTTTTAAATAGTTCTATTTTCAATATTTTAAAATCAACTTGTTTTGCTCTATTACTTTTATAATCCCTTTTGTTTCTTATCTTACATAAAAATGCATATGTTTTATATAGATTTATTGGAGAAAAGAAAAATAGATTTTTAAAAACATACGTACATATATAAAACTTTTTTCTACTTTACATTAATACTCACAATAGAACCCCTGCAGTCAATGGTGACTGTCCGAAACCAGTTACTTGACTGACGACATTAGGGCATCACTTTTCTAATCACCTGACTAGTCACTTTAACATGGGGATGTTCTAGGAAGAGGTTTATTGCCACCAAAGGACCAAAAGGTGGCGATATAGTGACTAGTACGAAAAAGTCAATTTATAGGAATCCTTTTACTGGTGAAATTGAGTCAGTCACCTGACAATCTTTTTAACTGGTCACTTTACCAATTAGGTGACTATTCACTTTAACATGGTGATGTCCTAGGAAGAAGTGTATTGGCTCCAAAGGACCAAACGGTGGCGATATAGTGACTAGTTCTAATTAGCAAGACTAGGTTTTTTATTATATAAAATAATAAAATAATTGAGAGATAATCTATTTCTATTGGATGTATTCCTCGTATTTAAAAAAAAACACATTTAATTAATGTAGTACGCATAACATAAAAATATAAAAAAAAAAAAAAAAACATTATTAACCTTTTTCTTACAAAGTAAAATACTAAAGACTCTGTTAAGCACCAAGGAGTCAATAAATTGATATTTGACACTACACACGTCTAAAAAAGATGCATTAGAGCCAAATATCCTACCATGTATTTATTGCCGTTAGTCAAGTAACCCAACCTGTACTGCCAATGGATGAACTATTTACTTTTTTGACGTATTGTAACCCATAAAAAAAACCAAAAAAAAAGCCTCCCCCACGCTCACCAAAGGGTCAATAAAGTATAAATCGCCACCTCCACGCTTTCTAAAGAGTCAAAAAATGGTTCTATCGCCACTTCTACGCTTTCTAAAGAGTCGATAAAAGGTGCGATTGCTTAACTATCGCTCACAAAATATGCGAAGTTAGGGTGAATAAAAAACGTACACATTTGTATGAGTTAGGTGGGTAGTCACAAATGAACTTTACTGTACAAAAGCGGTTAAATTGACACCGAAAAAACTGTTGGGACACTAATGTTAGCAAACGGAAATAAAAGTAAATTGTATTTTTCCCATAAAATACAACAGATACAATTATATGTATGTGAAGAACCAAAGTGCTCGTAGTTAAATCTAAAGTATTTGCAGATATATGTATACATTTTTGCAAATTCTTTAGGCATTTGTAACATTTTATAGGAAATTAAATTTGAATAATTTGTATTAAATACTTGAATAATTTGTTGAAAATGTATAATAGATTTTAATTACTTATTTAAATAAAATGTTTGTATAATATATCTGATTGATGAAAAGACTTAAGCTACAAATTTAATAGCAATTTGTTTTAATAGTTTTGAGAAATACTAAAGGATTTATCATTTACTATAACTAAAAATAATGTATACTCTTACAACATTTGTTCAGTAAGGCATTTCTAAGACCATTCACAACATTTGTTTATTATTCAATGCAGTGACATTTTATAAATGTTTTATTATTATGGAATATGACAATAGTCTTAAGGTAAATATATAGGTACTTGTATCCTTATCTAACTTTTTGTGTACATTTATTTTATTATTATTGCCATCTGTTGCGGAAAAACCCTATAAATAAAGAAATAAAAAACTATTATATATATATATATTTCTAGGAAATATAAATAATCTTAAGTGTAAGGAATACGCAAAGAAATCTGAAACATCATATTCTATAATCCTACAAAGAAAACATACATATTTGTGGGTTTTTTATAAAATTTAAGTCAAGATAATATAATTTTCAAATTATTTAATCATTAAATTTACATGTTAAGAGTTACACTCCACAGTGGAGCAGAATCGAAATTTTTTGGAAATAAATCTGAATCTTCTGATCGGCTGATTGGAAATTTGGTATAGGCGTAGCAGAGGAGTGTACAATGTTAAGTTTGGAAGGGGGACCGTACAGACCCCTCAGGGGCGGAGCTAAAGGGGCTCAAAGTTGGGTGCCTCTGATATACAAATTTTTTAATTGCTTGCCAAATTTTTGTTTCTCGTCCAATTTCAAATATTTTTATATATTATAAATACTATAAATATTTTATCTGTAATAAAATCTTTGTTATTAAAGATATCTTTACGAAATTTTCGGTGGATGTAGATTTTATCGTATAAAATTAGAAAGTGAAAAAAACTGTAAGATTTTTGTAAAAGGAATCCCACAATTCTCAAAAAAATGCAGAAAATCCCAAAAATGGGGTTTTTCACATTTTCGGCTATAAAATCCACATTTTTCGGAAGTTCCGTAGATTTTGATTGAAAACTTTTAACAACATATAAAAAATTCTTGAAATGCATTCCGTTTGCCGATTCATGCTTTGGGATTTGAGAAAATATAGACTAAAGTCAAAACTTTCATATAAAATGGGTCAAATTCGGGAGGGTGTGTACCATGACTACTTGAGTTGTTGGACTTACTTTTTATTTTATAGTCTTCTATGTGAAGATATCTTTTAGAAAAGTATAAAATTATTATATGTTGTTAAAGAAAATTTTATTTTCGAGAAAAAAGAGTGCAGATACTTTTTCGGCCAAAAAAAAAAAAACACAAAAAGTCGTCATTTTTTGCAATTTTTAAATTCAAAATCATTTATTTTTGGACTCGGTAAAGATATCGACTTAAATTTTTTTTATTCAATAGATAATTTTGTTCTTTAATTAGCTAAAGAAAAAACAAATAAAATCGGTCGAAAATACTATGATATATATGAAAAAAACTGGACCAAGAACATGCAAAATTGAGGTACTTAAAAATTCAAACGCAAATAACTCAAAAACTATAAGAGATAAATAGGACATGCAAGCATGTTTTTTGTGCCTACAATAATGTATAAAAATATTTGAAATTGGACGAGAAACAAAAATTTGGCAAGCGGTTAAAAAATTTGTATATAAGAGGTACCCAACTTTGATCCCCTTTAGCTCCGTCCCTGAGGGGTCTATACGGTCCCCCTTCCAATCAGCCGATCAGAAGTTACAGATTTATTTCCAAAAAATTTCGATTCATCCCCACTGTGCACTGGTTAACAAAAAGAAAAATCCTCCCAAAGACGAATAGTTACACTTGATGGATTTTGATATGCTTATCACGAATTTGTTTTCAGGTCTTTTCTATCTAGTTTAGATTTTTTGTGGACGTGTCTAATATTTCGACCATAATAAGGCCATTACTCTAGTATATTTCACCAAATTTAAGATTTTTTGTTAATAAAATTTCTTTTGATAATTGAAAAGATCAAAAATATTTCAACTTATCATCTTTATCTTAAACCTGTTAACGTTGCTAATAAAATGAGGCATATATCATCAAAATTAATGCATATTATTCAGTTAAGTTGGGCAAAACAAAAAAAAATCTTTAAACAAAATAGGTGGATTTAATGAGCTTAACAAGAATGTGCTTCCTCTACTTTTTTTCACGTACTGATTTTTATGGCCATAAATAATATCATCACCTTATTCAGCGGTCACACTATAAAAATCGAGAATGGTTTTCTAATTTAGATTATAACTTAAGAACCGTTTGTACGATTGATCAAAAGATGCTAACATCAAAAGATGCAAACGAGAATTGCAAACAAGTCATGTCAACATAATTTTTTTTAATCGCTCAATAATTTCAGAGGTAAGGATCAAAAATTTTTTTCCGATTTTTCTTTTTTTTTTTTTTAATTTTGTCGCTTTAATTAAAGAATTACTACGGAAATATTATGTCAACAAAAAATTATGTGAATATAGCTCAAAGATTATCTATTGTAGTCTATTTATCTAAATTAGGCAAACCGTTCTCAAGTTATGCAAGTGTGACTTCCTTAAGGCGGGGTTATAGTAGTGCATGACTAAAGAAAAACAATACGCGATAGAAGAAAAGTGAAAGTAGATACTTGTTTAGCACATTAAATTTCATTTAATCCTAGTTTTTAATTAAGACAAAAAAACCTTTTTTTTTTGCCCACCAGTGAACAGTGGGGCCAAAAGATAGTGCGGTATCAAAAACAACATGAAAAATAAGATTTTACAATTTGCAACACTTTGCTAATTTCAAATTTATTTACAAGAAACGTTGCAAACACAAAATTGTCTTATTATACATCGTTTTAAAGGAAATTGTGTCTTCTTTAAAAATGTGTATAACGAGCTGTAAACCCGCTACTTCGTTAGCAGAACTTTTTTATAAAAACCATACTGTATAACAAATTTAAACTAAGATTCTTAACTGCCTTGGGACAATTTTTAATAGTGGTGTTATGTCATCCATAAATAGCAATAAAATTTAATTTCAGGTTTCTAATCTTAGAATAATGAAATATATATATCAGAATTACGAAAAAGTATATTAGAATAAAGAAAAAGGACCACAAAATCCATTTAAAGGTTTCTGATTCACTTGGGACCTCACATCTTCAATTTTATGTTTCTAAGGATGAAAATTGCAGAACATGCAAGAAGTACCATTAGAAGAACAAAAAAAGTACCATAAAGACCTTTCCTGAGAATTCTTTCTCGCATAGGACCATGCATATTTAATTTCATGTTTCTACTTTAAATATTATAGAAAATTTAAAAAGTACCATTAGAAGAACAAAAAAGTACCACAAAGTCCCTTCTTATGAATTATCATTCATTTAGGACCAAATTTCTTTGATTTTATGTTTCTAGGTTAAATATTATAGAAAATTCAAAAAGTATCATCAGAAGAACAAAAAAGTACCACAAAGACCCCTCTTATGGATTTTCATTAACTAAGGACCACATATCCCTAATTTCATGTTTCCAGGTTCATTATTATAGAAAATTAAAAAAGTACCATCAAATGAACAAAAAAGTACCACAAAAACCCCTCTTATAGATTCTCATTCATTTATCATTAATTTCATGTTTCTAGGTTAAATATTATAGAAAATTCAAAAAGTACCATTAGAAGAACAAAAAAGTACCACAAAGACCCCTCTTATTGATTCTTATTCATTTAGGACCACGTATCTTTAATTTGATGTTTCTGGGTTAAATATTATAGAAAATTCAAAAAGTACCATCAGAAGAACAAAAAAGTACCACAATGATCCCTCTTATGGATTTTCATTAACTAAGGACCACATATCCCTATTTTCATGTTTCCAGGTTCATAATTATAGAAAATTCAAAAAGTACCATTAGAAGAACAAAAAGTACCACAAAGTCTCTCTTCTTGAATTCTTACTCATAGGACCATGTATCTTTAAGTACCACAAATTCCACTCTTGTGAATTTTTATCCACATAGGACTACATTTACTTAATCTTGTGTTTCTAAGTTTAATATAATGGAAAATTCATTATTAAGTTTGAATAAAATGTAATTTCCCGCCTTTACCCCCATTTTGGTACTTTTGTTTTACCCTTAGAAGTATCAGAAATTGTATTCCAATGAGTTTCTAAATTATAGTGAGATCCCATATTAAAATACGCATATGGTTATGTCAATAAATATAAAAAAATGTTTTATGAAAAAAGTACCAAAAGTAGGTACGATTTTTACCCCTTATATGTTCGAATTTCGAAAAAGTACCAAATTTATATTTCTAGTTTTTTGATAAGTTATGAATACGACATAAATTTTATTTGTATGTTGATTGGTTTCAAAGATACATATGGTGACAAAAAAGTACCAAAATACAGTTTTTACCCGTTTTCTCCCTAAAGGAGCCGATTTTCAAAAAAGTACCAGACACCTGTCCGATTATTTTTTAAATTAATAACGACAACTATTCAACTTTTTGTGTATCTTTATTAGTTTGGGAGTTATAGAGTTACCGATTTTACCCGTTTTTACCCTTTTTTACCCCCTAAACATTCGAATTTCCAAAAATCTAGTCTTAGTGAATCTATACAGAGGGAGACCTACCTACGTTCCAAATTTCGTCTCTCTAGCTTCTGCCGTTTGGGCTGTGGGATGATGAATCAGTCAGTCAGTTAGTCATTCAGTCAGTCACGTTACTCTTTTATATATATAGATAAATTTTACTATTTTATAATTTTTAGTTTTCATAAAATAAAACAAATAAATTCAAATTATGTTTACAGCATAGGTGCCCATGACAAAACTGTAGTTGTGTTAGTAAAAAACAAAAAAATGCACTTAAAGAAAAGATGGGTGAATTAAATAAAAAAGTAATCAACGTTAATTAATAACAAAGATTTAATATTTCTCTAGAAAATAACACAAATAATTTTTATTGAAACCTAGCAATAAGGTAAAAAATGTAAAAAATAAGGAAATAAAAAATGTTATGTTCAATATAACAAAATATAATGCAAATTAGAACCTTATATTATATTTTAGAAAGCTTAATTATAAACATAAGTTGTTAAAATATTTTTCCTTGTCCAGTATTTTTATCTAATGTGTTGAAAATCGAATACAATATTATAAAAACAATGTTTATATTGAAAGATTCAAAATAGTTTTAAAACATCATGTTAAATTTTTTCAATGCATTCGAATAAAAATATTAATGCACCCACTTATCATGTGTACTCGCTGACGTGTCAGCGAATCTAAATGAAAGAGCGTAAGAATATGTGTGAGGCTCTCAGCACAAATGTGCTTTGAATGGGCATCTATGGTTTACAGGGACATATTTTATAAATTTGAGCCTAAATACTTTACAAATGCTTTTAGGTATCAAAATAATTTTTGCACATGTTATATGATGAATGTAAAGATCAGATCAATATTTACAATTTTACTACATATTTTTAAAGGTCAAAATTTTTATTATTGGAAATATGGGTATTTTCGGAATACATATCGCCTCCTGTCAAAGGTTCGAAAGGCTTAATTCTTTAATTCATTTTTTTAAATCGAATTAAATTTCTTATCCTAGTCATTCTTTTAAAGCATTCAAATAATTTAGTTCATAGGCTTTAAATCTTTGTATTTCATATGATTTGAATTAATTGTACAACGAATTAATTCCTTAAAGAATTCATTCATAAATTATACAATTGATGCTGAAAAAATATATTGAATCATTCAAATTTTCTTCAATTCAAATATATTACAAATTATCGTTAGAAAATATTTTTAAATTCATTTTGTAAAAGATTAAAAAACAGAATATTACAAATTGAATGAAAGAAAAATATTTTCACTTAATTTGGAGAAGATTTGAATTAATAAAAATTTAATGAATTCTTTATGAATTAATTCAATAAGGAATTAATTCTATTCAAACAAAAGCCTTTGATTTAAGCTATTGAAATATATTTTTGAGTATGGTATTGTGGAATGAAAAATCAGTATTTCTTAATTCAGAATTAAGATTTAAGGGAATTAAGCTAAGATTCAATTTATTCTTTCGAAGCTCTGCCTCCTGTGACTAAATTTATCGGTATGCTGTCATAATTTTTTGCAAAACCTTTAAGAACATATTGAGCTATATAGTTTAATTCACAGAAGTACCGAAATTAACAAACAATTTTTTTACAGAATCAAAAAGTTAAACTTCTAATCCAAAATTGATAATTTTTGACCACTGCTGGATGTATGGTGAACGTTCAGAACTTTTCACAATTACACTAACACGTTTTCTTGAGGTCTCGTCTTTCAGAAAATACAAAAAATATTAAACTTTTTCAACAAAATTAAAAAAAAAAAAAATTATATATAAAGTTACTTTTTTGGACAAAAATTGCACATTTTGAGACCAGTTTTGAAATTTTAACTTTGAAATTTTTTTTCCTGTTATCGAAACATATTTAAAAAAAAAATAGAAATTTTATTTTAAAAGTTATAGGGCAAAATCGCAAAAAAGTTAAGGCTAAAAATGAGAAATTTATTTTTTGAAGTTAAATATCTTTTAAATCATAACAGTTAATTTAACACAGCACAGTGGGGAAGAATCAAAATTTTTTGGAAATAAATCTGTAACTTCTGATCGGCTGGTTGGATTTGCATAAAATTTGGTATATACGTAGCAGAGGAGTGTATAATGTTAAGTTTGGAAGGGGTACTGATGAGGCTCAAAGTTGGGTACCTCTGACATACAAATTTTTTAATCGCTTGCCAAATTTTTGTTTCTCGTCCAATTTCAAATATTTTTGTACATTATTGTAGGCACTGATAAGACTTATTCATCTCTTATAGTTTTTGAGTTATTTGCATTTGAGTTTTTAAGTACCTCAATTTAGCATGTTGTTGGTCCAGTTTTATTCATATATATCCTAGTGTTTCCGACCGATTTCATTTGTTTTTTCTTTAGCTAATTAAAGAACAAAATTATCTATTGAATAAAAAAAAATTTAAGTCGATATCTTCACCGTGTCCAAAAATAAACGATTTTGAATTTGAAAATTGCAAAAATTACGACTTTTTGTGTTTTTTCTGGCCGAAAAAGTATCTACACTCTTTTTTCTCTAAAATAAAATTTTCTTTAACAACATATAATTATTTTATACTTTTCTGAAAGGTATCTTCACAGAGAAGACTTTAAAATAAAAATCAGTTTGGTGCTACGGATACACCAAATTTTATGCAAATCCAACCAGCCGATCAGAAGTTACAGATTTATTTCCAAAAATTTTTCATTCACGAGTTGGTCAACTTTGGCCCACTGTAGCGGCGTCCGAGCTACAGACTCTAGCCAACAATATTCTGAAAGTCTAACTCCTCCTCTATCGATGTTCCAAGTTTCTTCTAAATCGGTTTAGTGGTTTCAAAGATCCAGACTTATTACCATTTATTTTGCTGAGCACTGTGTAATGTATTAAAATAACGAGTTTTTCTAGTGAAAAAAATATGTGCTTGGGATATTATGTATTTGTGCAGATATTGTAACGCAAAGAAAAAATCTTCAGACCCCCATCTCAAAGTATATTTAACGATGTCCGTCCATCTGCCCATGTAAAGCTTGTGCGCAAAGTACAGGTCGCAATTTTATTTGATGAAATTTGGTACATACTATTTTTTACACAAGGATGAATTTGTTTATGACCGGCCTATTATTTCACCTAACCCCCATACAAATATTCTCCCAGCAATGGTTAACACTTAAAAATAAAAATATTTTAATGAAGTTTAACACAATTTTTTTTTTATTAAAAACACAAATAAATTTTATATATGTAAGTAAAAATCCGTTTGCCAAATTTCATAAAGATCGGTTTATAATTGACCGTAGCACAGTGTGCGATTCAGAAAATGAAATGGAAATAATTATGGAACTTTGAAACTGCTGCTCCGACTTCTATGAAATTTCACATGGTGATAGTAGAGGTGTAGGGGAGTTTAAGTTTTGAGCTTGAATTATATAGGCCTACAGAGGGCGAGTCCACAGGATCCCAAAGTTGGACACCTCGGGTATAAAATTTATTAAAAACGATCCTGATTCCTTATATCTGAACCGATTTCAAACCGATTATCTCTTTTAGTTTAAGAGATATTGAGCTTCAAAGATTAAAATTTTTCTTTTTAGCCTTTCTTGGTGAAGTTTTTTCGCTACAGTGGGTCCAATTTTAGCCCCATTGTTTTAAATTTTTTCTTATTTCGTTAAAAACAAACAGAAAAGTGCCAAAAAAGTGGTAACATTCTTTTTCTGTTATATAAAAATTTTCTTAAGTAACATATTTATATTTTTCTATATATATTTATATTTTTCTGAAAAATAACTAAACACAAAATACTTTAAAGGAAAAAATGCTTTCAAAAATTGAATTTTGCGAGAACAAGGGTTTCCCAAATTTGACCAATTTTTTCAACTAATTTCGAACTTTCGCTTTAATTTCTCAAATCGCAAAGCTGGAATCAAAAAAAAGTTATACTTTTTACTTAGTCTGAAGTGTTTTAAGTTATTTCGCAATAGAAATTTTTGCTCCCCGTTATCGGTTGGAAAGATATAGCAAAAAATGTAAAAAATCCCATTTTTGGAAATTTTTTTAAGTTTTTTAGGAATTACGGGATTTTTGTAGACAAATCTGAAAAAGTGAATGGTGCCTTAAATTAAGCACCAATCTACTTATGTGTGTAATTTCATTCAAAAATATTCACTAACAAGAATTTTATTACATTATTAAAAATGAAAAATATGCAAAAATCACAAATCCATGCATTCTCAGTGTTTTTTACAAAAAGTCTTCAACAAATTTTAGTACTTTAAGATTTTTTTTTTACATATTTAAAAAGAAGACAAATTTTCCTAAACATTGATGTACAACAATTGTATATTGGTATTTTTGCGTTTGCAATTGAAGGATTATAAATGTATGGTTTCAAGTAATTTGGCCAATTTTAACTCATGTTTATGTGTATGGTAATGCCGCTTGTGATAATGCCGTAACAAGAATTATTTTAATCAAGGTTGGAAACCGAAATGAATAACGGTATCGGTAACGGTATCGGTATTCAATTTATTTTTATTTCGGTAACGGTATCGATAACGGTATTTTAAATTATATCGGTATCGGTATACCGTTACCGAAACAAAAATACCGGTAAATACCGTTATTATTAAAAAAAAAACTAGAAAAATCTTAAAAAAGTTAAATTTTTAAATAAATTTTAATTAAATTTCGCGAAAAAAATTATTAAATTACATATTTGTATATTTAATTTAATAATTTTCTATTGAAATGTTTGAAATATGAATATTTTTCGTTAGAGAACTTTATAAAATTTTTACAATTGCTTGTTTTATGGCAACAAAGCATTTAGAAATATTAAACTCGACTTCTTAAAGACAAATTGGTATAATTTTTTGCAGTACAGTGAAGTTAAAAATTTGGACAAAATTTGTATTTACCACAAATTTTAATAAAGACAAAAATCGTTCAATTCATTTTTCAAAAATTTTTTTCAAAAAAAGGCTAATTTTATTATAAAATTGCAAAATGTAAAATTGTGTAAAAGATCTGTGGAGTAGCACAAAAAAATACTATGAAAAGGAATTTTGGACGAGAGATTTTGTAGAGGAGAAATAGTGCTCTAGCAAGAAAGTACTAATTATGTTCTATTTACTCACTAGAAGTTTTTAAAGTTGCAGGATTAAAACGACGCGTCATAACCATGATTGAATGAAAGTAAGAAATTCAAATGTAATTCAAACTCTGAAAACGCTCAGGAGAAAATTTCCCGGACTTTTTGACGGACTTTTTCGCGATGAAAAAAAAAATTTAAACAATTGTTATTGTACTGATTTTACAAATTAAATGAATTCTGACTTATATATTGTGAAACGCGTTTTTGGATATCCGCAGAATCGTTATTCATACATATATCAGACATGTATCAAAAACTGTCGTATTTGAGCCAGAAAATGAAAGACATTTCATATACTTCATTTAAACATTTTTACACAAGCTTCGAAACACGAGTTTAATAATTTTTAAAGTAGTGGCTGATGAACGTCTTAACCGAAACCGTTTGAGGTAATTTAAATGTTAGTTCAAATGGTATAAAATTGTCTGTAGATTCAATAGGCTGATCCATCAACATTATTGCAAATAATTAAAGTGTATTACATATTGAAACGTACTTACCTAAATTGTGAAAGTGATCGAATAAAATATTTTTGAAAAATGTCAACTTCTTATAATAATTGGAACATAATGCTATAACCCAGCAAAAACTTGGTAATGACATGTAGTTACGGATGTAGTTACTTTTCAATCATAACACTATACCGTTTGAATTACATAGAAGTAGTTTAGTAACTACATATTTTTAACCCAGTATGTAATTCCTTATTTTTGATCAGATTTTTGAAAATGCAATTTTTATTGATTTTTTTTTATTAGTTTATCAATTTATAATTTTAAAGCGAAATTTAAGGATATATATGTTTGCATATTTATAATTGGAGATTAAAAATTTTTATTAGTAGTCATGTCTTCCAGAGTTCAAATATTTAGACCAGTGTTTGGGTCTTTTAACATAACCAAATTGTTGGGGCGAGATAAAAGCAACAGTGAAAAAAAAAATTAATAAAAAACCAGTATTGAAAAAAATCATAGGTTCCAAATATATGTAATCACAAAAAGCTTGTTTTTTTAACAAACTGGTTCACAAAAACTTCATAATGAATAAATTAAATTTTTCTCCATAGGATTTTCTTCCTTTGGATTAATGCATTTTCCACTCGCTGGATACATACATTGTTGATGACTTTTTTCAAGAACTTTTTGTTAAATAAGTTTTTTTAACATATTGGCCAAAATTTAAATTCCTACGAAGAACACGTAGCCACATGGTCATTACTGTTGATTATTAGAGAAAAAATTATCAATATCCAACCAACATTTTTTTTTTTTTTTTTTTTTTGTTTATAAATTCCTATAGATGTATGCATTTTGTTACTTTGAGTCTACAGTAGACAAATTTTTATCAAGACAAACGTCAAAATTTTATCAAGATAAAGATTTGTCTAATGTAGACTGAATTTGTCAGTGTTATTGCAGCGTTAAAAGAAAATTGTCAGCGCTCGAGCTCTGACAACTTTGTCTTGATAATGCTTAGTAAAAGAAGCCATCTTGATTGTTGTTGGTACTTTTTGCATGGTTTATTATGACATACGTTTTCCCCTATAATTGATAGAGATAAAAAATTATCTGCAACTCAAACAAAAATTTGACTTTTGTCTTGATACAAATTTCTCTAATGTAGACTCAAAGTTATGAAAAATGACAATTTCTTTTGAGTTATGTCAAGAATAACCATTTCAAAATTAAAATACTCATTGTTGCGAGTAGTCAGTGTTAAATGTAGTTTTTTTAAAAACAGTGATAACATATTTTTCTAATCTACATCCACTGTGTATTTTAAAATCGCTTAATTAACCAAATTTTATTTTTATGAAAATAACTCAAAATATATCTATAAAAAATTTAGCGTGAATTAGTTGGTTGTTTATGTGTCGTTTACACCCGCAAAGGAAACAGCTGATCGTTTACATTGCATGAATTGTAATGACAACAATTATAAAAACTTCACGTTGATGTGGTGTCTGATTCTGTTGAAAACAGAATTTTCTTGCTTTGTTCCGTGACAGCTGTTAGCAGCGTTGCCAAACAATTACTTTTTTTCTTACAAATAAATAAATACTTAACGAAAAAAAAGGAAAAATCACTAAATAATCAAAGAAATAAATGAATAAAAATAATTAAATGCACAAACAATTAAATAGATAAGCCACATACAATACTTTTGCATCAACTGAATCTGACATCTACAGTAAAATACGTGTATTTATATAAAATTAAACTAAATGCGTACGCCAAACTTCAGCTTGAAGTACTTTAAAGATGAAATATGTTCAACTTTGAAGTACCAAAGTACGAAAATATATGTTTACAGTAGTTTTCCTCTTACTTGAGTTGTCCGAATCTTTTATTTGGAATTCTTTATTTTAATTTAGTATTTACGTAGAAATCCAAGCTACTGAATTAAACTCAAAAATACTTAAAATTACTTTTCATTAATAATTTTAACCGTTAAAAATACTATCATTGATGAAAAAACTTCAAAAAATCTGTTCTGAATCAAAATATTTAATGTTAGCATAAAATATATGGTTTAATATTCCTAAAATTTGCTTTAAATTTCAATTTATTTTATTATTTAATAAAAAAATATTTCGAATTTATGATAAAATCGCTTTTATAAAAAATATATATACAATTTTACAACTTTAGCATTACTGAATACCGAATTCAATTTTATTTGCCCATTGTCGCAATACTCAGTGAACTTAATATCTGAAAATCTTGTTAAATTACACTGTAATATACCTCGTGAATTCTCTAGAAAGCCCAGAAGTTTGTCGGAGATTTCCAGATGGAAGGCTACGGAGTTTAGACATTTCATACTGTATATTGGAATTATAGTATTAAAAGATACCATTCCACTTGAGATTTACGAACATTTTCTATTATTACATTGTTCATATAGAGCTTTGATTCATTCAGCTAACATTGTTGAGCTTGAAAAAGTCCAGTCAATGATAAGGGAATTTGTGGAGACGTTTCCAGTTTTGTACGGCAGATCGAGCGTAACTTACAATGTTCATAATTTATTGCATTTGGTAGATTTTGTAAAAGAATATGGTAGTCCAGATACATTTTCAGCATACCCTTTTGAAAGCTACATGCAAAAAATAAAACGGTCTTTGAAAATGCCTAAACATTTAACACAGCAAATCTACAACATATATTTTGAAGAAAATATTATTCTTTCTAAATCATTTGATGGCCTAAAATTTAAAAATGGTTGCATTAACTCATTCACGTCTCCGAGAGGGTATTTTAGTATATCATCTCCAAATAACGTTTGTCTATTGAAGAGCAAATCATTCGTTAAAATCACAAAGATATTAAATGAAGATACATTTTTTGCCAAAACTTTTAAAAAAGTTGAAAATTTTTTTAACTTTCCAATTAAGTCATTGGATATATATATTGGTATTACTGAAGACGAATATACAGACGAAACAACATTTAGTACAAATGATATTATTTCAAAAGTTGTTGAACTGCCATATAAAGATTTATTTGTATTAATTGCAGAAAAACACGCTTGCTTTTAAATCCAAAATGTCAAAAACAAAACAAATCAAATTTCAAAACGCAACTATATTGATGGATTTATCTAACAAAATAGATATAATTCAAGCTGACATTAAAGAAATTAAAAGTAAGTTTTTTATAATTTTACTATTATTTTTAAGTACTAATTAATAATTTTATTCTATTTCAGCACACATACAACAAAACTCCAAGTACGAAGCAACTTCCCAAAACATTCTCGGTAATATAATTTTAATTAATTATATAATTTTAATTAAACACGTTACAAGAAATATAAATAAACAAGAGATAAACAAACAAAAAAGAGATAACTAAACAAAATAAACATTCGAGCATCCAAAACAAATAAAGAAATAAACAAACAAAAGAAAAAATCTAACAAACATGTATGTATGTATTTGTTTGTTTGTTAGATTTTTTGTTTTGTTTTGTTCTGTTTGTTTATTTCTTTATTTGTTTTGGTTGCTCGAATGTTTATTAAATACATACATACACACACACATACATACATTCACACAAAAATAAATAATTATTTTCTATTAATATTATTTTAATAGTTAATTTAATTTATATGATTCCTTAGAACAAATATCCAACCAAAATAAAAATATTGGAAACGTCTTGGCAGATCAAATTGTTACATTAAAATCAACCGTAACACAGTGGGGTCAAACGCAAATTTTTTGGTAATAAATCTGTATCTCCTAAACTACTGGTTGGATTAAATTGAAATATATGAAAGAGTTTCAGAGGAGAACCTAAGCTTTGAGAAAAATCATCCTGTAGTCACCCTGTGATAACACAAGAACATTTACAGGGTGTCAAAATTGACTACCTCGAGTTTGTAAAAGTTTAAAAAAATCGTAACTTATACAAATGAAGTCCGATTTTAAAGATTTTTATATTTCTGTAAAGTGCTTGGAAAGATTGAGATAACCCAAAAATTCTTTCAGTATTATATTTTGAAATATATAGCAAATTACAAAATATTTTTAAAAAAATTTTACTTCATATACCTCAGGACTTATTCCCGAAAAACGAAAGAGAGTCGAGCCAAAAAATAAAAAATTTAAAATTCAAGTGTAAATATCTTTTTAACTGTAAGAGATAACTTGGTTAAGTGAGCTTATTTTTTCTTTATCTTGCCAAGCACTTTACAGGAATATAAAAATCTTTAAAATCGGACTTCATTTGTATAAGTTACGATTTTTTAAACTTTTACATACTCGAGGTAGTCAACTTTGACACTCTGTAGCTTATCTCGTGTTATCACAGGGTGACTACAGGATGATTTTTCTGAAAGCTTAGGTCCTCCTCTGAAACTCTTTCATATATTTCAATTTAATCCAACCAGTAGTTTAGGAGATACATATTTATTACCAAAAAAATTTGCGTTTGACCCCACTGTGCGTAACCTCTCTTTGGCAGAATCCTAAGCACTTTGACCGTTTCCCAATAAAAACAGAAGAGGAATTGCAGGAATGGGAAAGTTCTATAGATGAAGAAAACAAAATTGGGATGGTAACTTCCGTACAGTTACATTTTATAAAATGTATAATAATATTTTTTGTTCTAGGTTAATGCTGTGAAAAGTTTAATTGGAAGAAATGGTTTAACCAAAAACTTAAAACTAATATTAAGCCCAGACTTAATACTGCAATATAACCTTCACGGTAGTCATACCAAAAAAAGGTTACAAAACTTCCCAAAAATTATGAATGTTCTTTTGCGTAGGTAAATATAGTTACCCAGGAAAAATTTTAGAACACATTCTAGAATCATTAGTTCTAGAACTGCTGTAATCAGAACCACTTCAGATTCTTTAATAACATCCTCAGAACTAGTGGTATCACAACCAATTCTGACACTAATGGAATAGAACCTTATTCTGATTCTAAATTCGTTTTAAGGAATGTTTTAGAGAACTAGTGCTTAAAAATTAATTCTGTATGACTTTGACATCACTTCTGAGACAAAATTAGTGGTTCTCGAATAACTTCCTAGAACGGTTTAAAATACTTGTACAAAAAATTTCAAAAATTAAAAGAAGAGTATTTACAAAATTAAATTGATTTCAAAAGCGGCTTTTAGGAAATAGCCCATTAGAAGAAAAAATAAAAAACAGTTTCTGAAACCGTTAACTAATGCTTCTACAGAACTAGTTCCGAATGTGACAATTTCGAACAAAAATCACTGATTAAAGAACTAGTTCTAGAACAGTTCCATGGAATGGGTACTGGCTAGGTAACACTTCCACAGAACTAGTTCTGGAGGTGACAATTTCAAACAAAAATCATTGGTCGTAACGCCAAAGTAGAACAAGTACAGGCTATTTTCATATGTTCTGGAACTAGTTGTATAACTAATACAATTTTTCCAGGGTATATTTCCTTTGTATATTTCATGGTAACAATAATTTTAAATTAATTTTATATGTATTGCAGATAGCACTGTTAACCCAAAAGACCTTCATTCGTTTGATCAAGATATACGAAAAGCCATAAGAAGCATCAAAAACCGTCACTTTAAAGGAGTGAGCATTAAGAAGAAGAAACAAGTTGATACTCATAAAACTGAAACTTTAATTATTCCATCGAACTAGCAAAATAATAATTTGATCATTAAAAAATTTATTGCAAAACTTAAAAAAAAGGATATTTTAACTTACATAAACTTTTTTTAAATGACATTTTTTTGTTACCTTATTATTTTCTTCAATGTTTCAAGATATTTTTGTTTATTTATAAAATTAAATTTTGTTATTTATTTTTAAATTAAAAGAAATAAAAAATTAATTAAATTAAAATAATAATAAAATAAAACAAAAAATTATTTTGTTATTTGTAACCACAAATATAACTAGTTTCTATTGTTTCTACTAATAATGACTTTTGAAATGCTTTAAAATCAATGAATTATTGAACAACATAAAAATAATTAGTTATTGTAACGACATCTACATAATGACTTTCTTAAATGCCTACTTGTAATAATATAGGGTAAGTAGTTGCCTCTAATGTCATCACCGTGTTAAAATAATTAGTTATTCAGCTAATGTGTAAGTAGTGGGGAGCCATTATATTAGCTTCTTAACTCATTACATGGCAACCAAAGTTTTTGCTGGGAAGGTCTGACATGACTATCTTTTTCTCTTAACATTCTAAATGTTTTTTCAAAATTTCTAGAGATTAATTCCAGATGTTGTCCATACCAATGAAAAATTTATAGCGTATATTTAAGATGCCTACAAGATCCTTTCAATAAGTTTAAGTTTTTTTCTTGCTGCTTCTTAGTGCTGACACGATGTTTATTTGAATCCATACCTAAGATTCATCCTATACAAAAAATTCAAAGAGTAATGAAATTATATGTATACATAGTACCCAGCTGGATTTAGCATGTTATATTATATTCGTTAAACAAATTTCGAAAATATATTACCTATTGTTGAAATTCATGCAGTTTTCTTTCACTTAAGTGCTTTTAAAATTCCCGGAAATCACGGACAAAATTACATCAGAGAAAGACATGAAAAATCGCAAACTTCCCGAGAAATCTTGGTATTCATTCTTCAAAGATAGCCCAAGTTGTTAACTTCTGAAGAACATTTGTCGGTCTTTTGGAGACTCCAAAATTAAGGAAAGAATCTTCATAGAAGCAAATATCAAGAACCTATCAATACTTTCAACAGTATGTTCAAATGTAGTAAGACTTTTTATCAAATTGAATTCGCATTAGGTAAAATACATTGAAACCTCTTTAAAAATATATTTATTGCAATCTATACAACAAAGAAGTGAACAATAAATGTCCTGTTTAAAACAATATTCTATAAATATTACATTAAATAAACTCTTATTATTAAGAATAAAATTTGTATTTTTAAATACAAACTAAAATACCGGTATATACCGGTACAGAGGCAAACGGTATTCGAATACCGGTATTTTTAACAAAATAATAATTTCGGTATCGGTATCAGTTACGGTAACCAACTTTAAACGGTATTTAATCGGTATCGGTATTCATAACGGTATCGGTTTCCAACCTTGATTTTAATAAAGCTTAATATTTTCATTTTTTCAGCATAGGCAAAAAAACGGGAAAAAATCAGCTTTTTTGAAAGTTTAAATTTAAATGCTTGTAACTTTTGACTCCATAAATATTTTTCCAAAATTCTTTCTTTGCACAACTTTTCTGTTTTTTTTTAACGAAATAAGAAAAATTTTAAAACAATGGGGCTAAAATTGGACCCACTGTAGCGAAAAAACTTCACCAAGATAGGCTAAAAAGTGAAAATTTTAATCTTTGAAGCTCAATATCTCTTAAACTAAAAAAGATAATATATGCATAGATCTCAACTAGCAATCCTTCCATATAAAAATCTTTGAAATTGGTTCATATATAAGGAATCAGGATCGTTTTTAATAAATTTTATACCCGAGGTGTCCAACTTTGGGACCCTGTGGACTCGCCCACTGTAGGCCTGTATGGTCTAAGCTCAAAACTTAAACAAATCCAGTATTATGTATACGTATGTATTTTTTATATTATACGATACATTTGTTTATAATTTTTTTGTAACGTAGACAAAAACAAATATGAAATCTATTTTTGTTGAAAATATAGAATTTTTTTATTTTAGTTTTAATGGTACATATTAACAATAATAAGTTCTTTACCAAGATTATAATTCGACAACATCTATTTCAATCTAAATCCACCGAACTTTAAATTCTGTAAGTATATCATTGTAATTATATACTTATGGTAAATATTTTTATCTTGCAATAATTTAAATTAAATTGCTACAAATTTATTTAATACATGTTAAATAATGACCTTATTTGTATTTCAGTTAGGATACACTTATTACCCTACAGTTCTGAAAGGGATAACTTTGAAATAGCAAAATTATTACATATACTTTTGAATATTTTTTAGATATTTTATAAAGTTAAGATTTGTTTTAAGATTAACTCTGAGCTCATTCGGCCTACAATTAAATTATGGGATTTCTGTAGTTTAGTGACTCAGATAAATTAACCACAACTTGCTAAATTAACATAATTCTCTTTTAAAACTATTTCATAAATCATTTTTTTTAAATATATCAATATAATATTAATTCTTAAGAATTGGTAAGATGTAGTAAAGCTTCTTCTTAAAATGTATAGTTTTGTAAAGAAAGAACCAATGTTTTTATATGACCATATAAAATTCTTTTATCAAAAGAATTGCTAGTGGAAAGCGTGAAAAACATTTGTTGTGTTACACATAATTTTCCGATCTGTAGGGTTACGCATTTTATATAAAAAAATAATAAAATATTGAGCATGTATGTATGCATAATATTTGTGTAAGAGTAAAACAAGTACATAAGGAGTGCGATCGAAGAAATCTTAACACACGTTTTGTCTCATAACTTTTTTCCGAAGCAATATTTAAAATTGTTTTAATCTAGTTATCATGGAAAAATATGCCAGTTATTACTTTTAATGACAACCATGTTGATTTGTCTGAATTTGATGAAAATGAGTGGCGAAAATAATTTACTTGCTATAAATTAATAAAAAATTCAAATTTGTCCTACAAATAATCAGTCAACGAAATAAATGTCTGCTGTCAAACGATTTCCAAGGTTATAAAACAGTATCAAGAGAATTTGACCATTGATAGGAAACATGATTCGGGAAGAAAAGAGGTCCACATGATATTGGTAATGTCAAGAAAATTGAAAGCATATTGAAGAGAACTTCAAACACATCTGGTAGAAAAGCAGCCCGGTTAGCGCAGTGCTCTGACTATTTAGTGCGAAAAGTTAAAGCCAATGAGGAGTTAAGAACATATAAAGTCCAAAAAGTTCCAGACTGGAATGCTGCAAAAAAATAGTAACCAAAAATAGGACACGGAAATTAAGATCAAATATCATACAAAAATCAGGGTTGTCAACTTTTTTGATCCGAAACGCGCAGGTCATTATTTAAAAACGCGCTAAAAGGCGCTAAATTATATTTGAATAAAATTTGATTTTATTATTTAGTTAAATATGTATTTTTTATTAAAATCAAAACAACTTATTTCATATTTGTATATTTGTATTTTAAGTTCCTGTGCAAATATTTAGTGTTTTTATGCAATATTGAACATTAACGTTTTATAACAACAATATTTAAGGTGCAAAGAAAGGTTATACATTTGGTAATAACTTTCATTTTAAGGCTCTTGAATTAATAAATATGCTAAATTTAAATATGAATGTCTTAGTCACGGCATGTTGACTAAGTTTTAAAAATAGTTTTATGTTTATTGTTTTATTTTTTTTATCCCTTAAGTTTTTCCTAAGTATGAAAATTGTCTGACATCTTAAATATATTTATTGAAAATAAATAGAAATATAGAATACATATCGATGGCTTAAATTACAAAAGACGTATCTCAACTATTCGTAATTTTAGAGGAGACGGAAAAAACTGATACAAACAAAAGGCAGTTTTAAATCAAAACAAGGAGTGAAACTAGTTCTGACTTTTATTTTTGGATTTTTCTACTCCTTAGGAAATTGTCTTAGATAGGGCTCTACTCCTTGATGGGTGATGAACATGGCTTCCCTAGTTTCCTAGAAGACTTGTACAAAGACCACTTTTAGAAATACTCACTTATTGATTCCATTCAACTTTGTTAAGAACATTTTTTCTATTTCTAATATTATTTGATTAACAATTTTCTTTTGGACATTTCCCTCTATAAAACCAATTTAAAATAAAGACTTTCCAACACAAGAACAATCAGTATTTTGATATGTGAAAAAAAATTCACAAAAATTATTTTCATTATAAATTCTTGAAAATTTCTTTAAAAACATGAAACTAATAAATCAAACTTCAAGTGAGTTGGGCTTTTTCTTTCAAAATATATTTGAAACAAGTTAGGATTTTTTTTGTAAATATGCCTTATTTTGCAGTCATATCGCATTCAAATTTTTAAAAGACGTGTATTAGATAGCGGTGTAGCAGAATACATAAAAAAGGGATTTAGAAAAAAAAAAAAATTAAGATACGCCTCTTCTATATTAAGCCAACGATATGTATGTATAATAAAATTATTTAAACATTTGAAAACAAATTAAAAAAATGCTTAAAATCTGAATTTTCCCTGTTTTTCATATTTTGCGTACAAAAAAAATAGTTTCTAAAGACAAATATTGTCTTTAAAATCCAGAAAAATGTAGAAAACGTGATTAAAATCTGCAACCAAAACTAACCGAATACAAAACGCGCTAATTTAGCGCCTTTTCAAGAAAAAGCGATGATGGAAAAAAATTCGACTTTTGGGTTGCTGAAAGGCGCTAAATCTAGCGCGAAAAGCGCTGAATTGACAACACTGACAAAAATACTCATGTTGTATAAAGAACGACGAAACGTATGTACTGCCAAAACTTCCGCAGCTTCCGGGTCAACATTTTTATGTTGCTGATACACGAGGAAATGTTGAAGATAAGTTTTGGACCGAAAAGCTGACGAAATTTCCTAAAGAATTCGTGGTGTGGCAAGATTTATGCAGTTGCGGCAAAAGAAGCAAGTCATTTATTAAAGTGGGTTCAAAAAATACCGAAAAATACATCAAAGAATGTTTGCAATAAAATCATTTTCCTTTCATAAGAGAGCACAATGTGTCCACATATTTTTAGCCCAATTTTGCATCATGTCACTACGTAAGAAAGCTCTGGAGTGGTACCAAAACAATCACATCATTTTTGTACCAAGAGAGGTCAATTCTCTAAATTGTCCGGAGCTAAAACCAGTGGAGAGATATTGGAATTTTGTGAAAAGGGAATCGAAGAGGACAAAAGAGGTATCCCAAAATATCAAAGATTTTAAAATAAAATGGACAGACTGTTCCAAAAAAGTGACTGAAACAACTATCAAATCTCTAATGGAAGGGTTACCAAAAAAGGTCTACGAGTTCATAAGTAGTGGACGTAAGTATAAAGGCTATATTTTTCTGTGACCTGTAGTATATTATCAATTAAATAAAACAACAATCAAAACTCTGAGATCAACCGTTTCCAATTTATTGAATTTTATATATGTTAAGATTTTTTCGATCGCACTTCTTACATATGTATGTATGTATTTAAAATTAATTGAATTTTCGGTAATGTTTATATCATCAAAGATTTTGATGAGATAAGTATTTGTTAAGCGTGGTGCCCTTTTGATACTTACATATTTAGAAATATTTACCAAGCACAGCTCACACTTTGAAACTTAATATTTACATTATTTTGTGTAATAACATATCTTTTTAATAATTTATCTTATAAATTTAGGTTATAAAAATCATCTTATTTCTTTTTACCATATTTTTAATTTTAAACACAAAAAGATGTGCTGTAATTTATTATATTAATTTCTTAAAATCAATTAGCATTTTTTAACAAAAAAATTTATGGAAATGAGAATATAAAAAGCATCTATTATTCTTATAACTACTAAGTAATAATATTTACAGAAAGTATATCATCATTATAAACTTTTTTATCTCCATTAAACAGTAATCAATTAATATATATATTTTTTTTACTTTTTTCAATTTGTTAAATTGATAAATTGCAATTTACTCAAAATATTTTTTAGCTCATGTTCAGCTAACATCACTTTTACACAACAGCTGTGATTGATGCTAAAAACAAGTTTAACTTTTTTGATTGTTTAATATTATATTTGTTTTATTTTGTTGTTTTTACGATAAAGGTTTTATTCTTTTCAATGTTTTTGTTTAATATAGTGATAGATTTTTCATCATTAAAAAAATATATTTTGAAAAAAAACCACACATTGAAAATATATGTCAACGAAATAGAAATCAATTTTTATTGTTTTATTTTTAATATGAGTCATTCCATTTAAAACTAACACGAAAAATTACAATTTTTGACTTTACCTCTCCGAATTTAATGATATTTGGTACAATCATTATTCTTGTCAAAACTAAGACTAATTCAAAATTTCATATAATTTCATTAACTGGTTCGCGAAATATCGCGGTTGAATATCAAAGGTAATTTTGATACCTTTAATATGACATCTGAATAAATCTTATATAATAAATACTTTGAAAGATATTTGTAATTTTGTGTATGCAACTTTGTACACATTTTGAGCTATTTTGCACTTTCCAACCGCGATATTTCGCGAACCACTTAATGAAATTATCTGAAATTTGGAATAGGTCTTAGTTTTGACAAGTATAATAATATGTACAATATTTTCTAATTCGGAAGAGGTGAGAAAATCAGCTGGTTGGTTTTAAATGGAATGACTCATATGATATTTAAGCAATTGATTTTTTGGGAGTAATTTTTGTGTGATTTTTATTATGATAAAGTATTTTTATTTAATATAAGTATAGGGATTTTTATAGTTTGTTGTGTTGAAGTAAATAATTTTCGAAAGAAATTGTAGTTTTTAGAATTATTTTAGTGAAAAATATAAAATTAATAAGTATTTGGCTATAATTAAGATTTTATTTTTGACGAGTAAATATTGATTTTAAAAATACAATAAAAATTGTTAGACTCTTGATGTATAAATGACGGTGCCAAATTTTATAAAGATTGACGGATAATATATCACAGCTCCCATATAAGTCCAATTTTCGGGAATCATCCAGAACTTCACTGATTACTTCTTACTTGTTTTATTTTTTAATTGTGTTTTCCAAATGTGACAAGTTATATAACTTTTTTTTAGCATTTTTGAGATGCTAAAATCCTTTTCTTTTTAATAATATCTTGATATAAAAACTTACGGTTTAGTTAAGGCCACAAAACCCCTGTTTTTTTTTTTTTTTTTTTTGCTACAGTGTGCGTTGTATATAAATATATAGACATATTTTTTTGTAAGTTAAAATTGTACAAAAACAAACAAAAAAATAAAATAAAAAACGAGAGAAAAAGATATGATACCCTACACCACTGTCTACATCAAAATTCGGGGAGGGGTCTTCTTTTTTAGACCTGTGGCTAATTGTGGACCGATACTTGTATTAAGTGTTAAATAAAATATATGAATATATAATATTACGTCAATACTAACATTTATATGCATTTATTCACTTTTGGGTTATTACCGAAATTGGGCCTTATATGGGGGCTATGGTAAATTATGGACTGATCTTTGTAAAAATTGTCACTATCATTTATATTTATATAAAACTTATTTGTGTCGAATATTAATCTGATACTAACATTTAATGGCATTTATGCCCGTTAAAGTGATTTTCTGAAAAGGGGATTATTTGGGAGCTATGGTCAATTATTGACCGATCTTCAAGAAATTCGACACACAGATTTAATCTTATATCGAATTTATATATGCCAAATTTCATTGCTATATTGCTCTATTTAAGGAATTTATGATCGATAAACCCCTTTTCCGGGAGGATATTTGTATGGAGGCTATGTGAAATAATAGACCTATCATAATTTCAATATCATAGGCTTCGTCCTTGGACCATAAGAAACCTGTGTGCCAAATTTCATTTATTTAAATTTAAAATTGCGACCTGTAGTTTGATTACAAGGTTTACATGGACGGACGGACATCGTTAAATCGACTCAGGAAGTAATTCTACGCCGATTTGTATAAATTAAGATGGGTCTTAGACCAATATTTTTGGGTGTTACATCAGCACAAACGCATAATACCCTCCCCACCTATGGGGATGGGGCATTTAAAACTTTTTGAACCGAATTGGAAAAATTATAAAATTTTGTGAATACTTACTGCCTGTTTCTCTATGTCGAACGAAAAATTCGTTTCGAGTAAATGTATGGAAAACAAAAACAAAATTTTAAATTTATTTGTTGTTTTCCATATATTTATTCGAAACGAAATTTTCGTTCGACATAGAGAAACAGGCAGTTATATTTTAATTTATATTTTTACTTTGCCTCAGGGGAACGTTTATTTTCTATATTATCACTAATAAGAAATAAATTATACAACAGACTTAAGGTCAACAGTCCTAAACTTGTTAGACGGGGATTTGGCAGACTGGAACCGGAGTGAAAAAGTTTAATTAATACAGAAGAATGCATTGTACTAACATCTATGTGATTTTATGTCCTTTAGGCCGATTCCCGGAAGTGGGTTTTTATTGGAGCTAAGGTAAATTATAGACCGATTCCCATAAATTTTGGCAATGTTATTTCTAGTTATATACTACTTATCTGTGTCGAATATTAACTTGATAATATCATTCGTATGGGATTTACGCACGTTAAAGTGATTTTCGGAAGAGGGGTTTATATGGGAGCTATGGTCAATTATAGACCGATCTTGATGAAATTTAGCACTAAGATTGACGCTTAAGCAAAACTCCTTTGTACCTTTGTTCATTGAAATATTGCTATATTTACGCCATTTATGATCGTTAAACCTGTATTCCGGGAGGACATTTGTATGGGGGCTAGGTGAAATAATGGACCGATCATAACCAATTTCAATAGGCCTCGTCAAAATAATTGTTCCTGACAAATTTCATCAAGATATCTTCTAAATTGCGACCTGTATAGTGTTTATAAACCGGTTAACCGGTTAACCGAAAAACCGGTTTTTTCTACAAATTTCGGTTATTTGCGAACCGGTTAATTTGAAATATTCAATTTCGGTTAACCGGTTTACCCGGTTTTTATGTGTCGGTTAACCGGTTTCAAAAATTTGCTAAAAATATCACTAAATTTCGTCCTTTAGTTGCTTTTTTCTGAATTTAAAATATAAGAAAATATTTTGAAACTACTAAAAGTTATTGCTGTTTGAGTTAACAAGTAGTCAGGTGAAAGATATATTTATTTGTTGGAAGCTAAATATATTTTAAAACTGTATGTATGATAAATATATAGATAATTAAGCATTCCATTTACAAAAATGTTAATTTCATGCGAATGAAATTTTCCAAAAGAAAAAAATAACCTACTAATGTATAGCTTTAGTGAAAGATAAGATTTTGTATAATATAATGGGAAAAAAGACTTCAAAAGTAGATCTAAATAAGTGCAGAAAATTACTTTTAAATGATTAATAATCTTCTAAAAATTAAAAACAAATCCCTTTTTAGCAGAAAAAATATTAATTATTTTTCCAATTTTATGCAGATATTTTTATCAAATTTTTTTATAAAAACTTTTCCTTAAGAGAAAAACTTTAAAAGCGGAGAATATAAATCATAATATAAAGTACATTATCCTAGGTCTAAAGCTTCCTTTTTGTAAAATTTTATTTTTAAGCTAGAAAAAAAAAAAAAAAATCTTAAAAAATACTTTATAGGATAAAAGATGTCAAAAAAGTTGTTTTTAAAAATATTTTTATAAATTTGCGATGTAAATCAATCGCGATTTATAAATAACACTGCAGTGCACTGCTTTTTATTTGGTACATGGTTAAACCAATAAGTAGAAAAACACTTTTTTTAACCAAAAATATTTTTATTATGCTTCAAATTAGAGCAATTATTAAAATGTCGGTTAACCGGTTTAACCGGTTTTTTAGTAGACGGTTAACCGAAAACCCGGTTTTTTAATTTTACCCAATTTTCGGTTAACCGTTAAACCGGTTTTTTGAAAAGTCGGTTTTTTATAAACACTAGACCTGTACTTTCTTCACAAGGTTTACATGGACAGACAGCCAGACGGACGGACTTCGTTAAATCGACTCAGGAAGTGATTCTAAGTCGAACGGTATACTTTAAGGTGGGGTTCCCATAATTTTATCTGTGTGTTACAAACATCAGCACAAACGCATAATACCCCACCCACCTATTGTGGTGTAGGGTATAACAAAAAAATTGTTTTCAACAAAATGTCCACCAAATTATGACATTAAAAAAAACAATGATGAATTTTTTTTTAGCTAAATTGAAAGAATTTTTGTGAAATTATAAAAGCAAAAATAGAACAAAATTCGAACATCTCCAAAAGTTGAGGGTATGTCAGAAAATTAATATCTTGAGGAGCCGCAGAACAAAACGTACTTTTTGTCATTATTTAAATTTGCTGAAAAATTTAGAATATTTTTTTTTTTTTCTTACAATGCACGTTCTCCTTTCCGTACAATCCATAGAACGACATCAATTCACCACAACAGATCTTAAGAATGTGAGAGATCAAAGGACTTTTAAATATAAAACAGTACGTTTTTTTCAAAGATTTTTAAAATTTTTTAAGGGAATATTTTTCATGAATGTATTAAATGATCTAAAAATACTGTTCGCAAAAAATTGTGAACCAAAACAACTAACACAAATTTTTGTTCTTAAGAAAAATATACTGTAACGTGGTTTTGTCGTCGGCTGGGGTAGTTTGGTCGCGTCCAGGTTCGACTTACGGGATCCACGAACCTTAAGTGAGAACACAATTTGTTTACCCTTTCTGGGGGTTAATTATACAATATATCTTTATTTAATAATTCAATATTTTAAGATTTCGGTAACGACAAATTATAATTAATACTTTTTGTGTTGAATAAATTACTAGCAGCACGATAATGTAAGGGATTCAGTCGGTTACTTCTCAGGTAATTCGGATTCTACTGGTAGATGCGGAGTTGAAGATGCGGTTCCCTCGGAATTATGCAGCAAGCAGGATCGTTGATGATACTTATATATATATATCTTATAAATATAGGCTTAAATAATATAATTTCTTATAACTAGGTTACAAAATTCAGACTTAATCTAAACAGACGATACAATTCGCTGTGCCAAAACCGGTGACCGAAGTCACGGTGCCAAAACTAACAACCGAAGTTGCAGTGCCGAGACAGACGATAGTTCGCTGTGCCAAAACCGATGACCGGAGTCACGGTGCCAAAACTAACAACCGAAGTTGCAGTGCCGAGACAGACGATAGTTCGCTGTGCCAAAACCGATGACCGAAGTCACGGTGCCGAAACTAACAACCGAAGTTGTAGTGCCGAGACAGACGATAATTCGCTGTGCCAAAACCGATGACCGAAGTCACGGTGCCAAAACTAACAACCGAAGTTGCAGTGCCGAGACAGACGATAATTCGCTGTGCCAAAACCGATGACCGAAGTCACGGTGCCAAAACTAACAACCGAAGTTGCAGTGCCGAGACAGACGATAGTTCGCTGTGCCAAAACCGATGACCGAAGTCACGGTGCCGAAACTAACAACCGAAGTTGTAGTGCCGAGACAGACGATAATTCGCTGTGCCAAAACCGATGACCGAAGTCACGGTGCCAAAACTAACAACCGAAGTTGCAGTGCCGAGACAGACGATAGTTCGCTGTGCCAAAACCGATGACCGAAGTCACGGTGCCGAAACTAACAACCGAGATTGTAGTGCCAAAACTAACAACCGAAGTAGTGGTATCGGGACTAACGACCGAAGTTGTAGTGCCGAAACAGACGGAGCAAAGCCGCTGTGTCCGAAACAGACAGAAATGCTGTGCAAGGTATCCCCCTGATGCTCGGACCTAATCCGAGTACCAGAGAAACAGTGGCTGATGTTACGATATCAAGTGACTTAAAATAAGGCAAGTTATATCGTAATGTCAGCTGTCTTAGAATTTGGCAAATTGAATCGCAACTACTTCATCCAAACTTAGAGTACTTGTGATAATAATTATATAAACTTAATGAGAATTATTAAATCTTAATTCTTAGAACAACAATAAGGGTGTTCAAAAGTAAGGTAGAATAATAATAGGGTATTCACAGATGCTGTAATATAACAAGTTAGTAAATAAAATAATCCATATAAAAATAATAAAAAATGTATGTAATAACGTTTCATGGTATAAATTCGTTTAATACCATAAAACTTCGTTACAATACCTTTCAAAATAAAAAATATATCAAAAAAGAAAAGGAAGTAAAAAAATTATCCTAATAAACTTTTTTCCATTGAATACAAAAATAACAAAAACGCAATTTCGTCTCCTCAAATAATATTTTTTTAACTTTATTCTAAAATTAAAAGAAAATATATATTTTACAACTCTTTTAGTTTAGGCAATATTTAGGTCGAAATAAATATACTCATTACTGTACCCGTGTTCCGAAACTTTGTGAGAAAATTTTATTTCGAGAAATTTATAGTCGTCTTGTTTAAAACAGGGTGATTAATAATAAATCGTTTGTTTTTTGTTGACATTATATGTGTTTGCTTCAAATATTATATGAATCAATCTGCTAAAAACTGGATAACTACTAGAATTTTAAAATTATTTTCGTTTCGAAAACTTTTCACAAGTTACAGAACACGGATACTAGTTATACATATTTAAATAATAAGTATATTATTTTTTTCCATTAAATTGTATCGATATTCTTTTATTTTGGATCATTTTTTTTATATTTTCTTAAAATAATCTATTTCTTCAATAAAGATTTCTGCATACGCTTCAGCATACAATACTGCATTTCGAGCAATTCAAGGTTTGCCATTATTATTTAAACACGTTATACTAAGTTCGCGTTAAATAAAATCGAGTATTTCAAGTAACGGTCTAATTCTAAAATCTAAGTTACGATAAAAAATGTCAGAAATATACAAACTATTTTCAAAAATCGTAGGAAATTTTATAAAAAAAACATATTTTTGGAGATATTTAAAAAAGGTACAGCCCACGTGAATGAAATAATTGAACCGAAATATTTTGGGGAAAAGTTTAAAATATAACAATCTTTAATTTTAAGGGTTACATTTGCAATTTTTTTTGTCTCCATACAAATCGAGGCACTTTTATATATGTATATACGTATGTATGTGGGTATGTATATATGTATGTATGTATGTAAATAAAATGAAACGAATGTTCAGATTTGAGTTTCTGTATAAAACTAAAACTTTTATTGAAATTTAAAAATAATTAGCTTAATTCTATTTTTCTCTTACATGTTAAAATTTATGATTGTGCAAACTCATTTCATTTATATATTGTCACCACGGTGGTCCAAAACCGTGGTGTAAACAAAAAATGTCATCTTATTTAAAAGAATCATATTCCGTTTTTTCCGTCATTTTCCGTTGAATTGCCATTGGAGATTCTGCGGAGTTCGCACAATCAGCAATTGGACATATAGGGGAGCTTGTACATATAACTCCCCCACCGTTAGGATTCGAGTCTCTTCGAATCTTAATTGTTCTTAAAATATAATAAAATAAAAATATAGTAATTAAAAAATACAATATGTAAAACTTATAATTATTTTCTTTATTGTCAAAAATTTTTTCAATTTCTTTTATACTTGTAAAGTTTATTTGAGGCAATTCTTCACTTACATAATTAGGTAAAACATTAAAATTTGGAATAATTACATTTAGCTTATTTTCGAATCTTTTCATTTTAAATCCGTCAACACTAATTTCGCAATTTTTGAAACTTATTATATAATTTCCTTTTAAAGGGTATGCAAAATCAGTGCATGAATCGAATAATGTAGTGTTTACATTTGTCAATAACAAATTTCCAATTTCAATCATTGATTTTTCTTTTTTCTTAATCTTAGTACATTCGATATAATTGTTCTTCAGAATATTCGACAAACAAGGGCTCATCATTCGCATTTTATTGAGGACGTTTTCTTGTTCAACTATATATGTTATATTATCTAACGTAACAGTTTTTGTTAATTCTATATTTAATTGCATAAAATTTCGGTTCGGTATTGGTACAATTATTCTTGTTCTATATTCTTCTTCAACAAACTTTGGGATCATTAATACAAAAACTATCATCCCATTATTCATCGATCCCATGCTACTCCTCATATATCTCAACTTTCGACTATCAATGGCAAAATGATCAATTTCATCATTCGTCAAGAAAAATCTACTGGTAATACCAAATTTTGACATCATAATGTTTTCCTGTACTTGTTCAATTTTATTTTTCACTTCATTAATCAACAACCCGAAATTATTTTGCCTTGTCATTCGTATGCTCTCTTCTGCTCCCGTATAGGTTTTATTAAACCAAGCTTTACTCTGTTCTAACACCAATCGAATATTCTGTAAATAGTTTTGCATTTCATTATTCATTATATAAACAGGTGAATTATTTATATTATCAATAATATTTTTCTGATTTAAATCTATAGATCTAAAATGATTTTCTATTCTTAACTTATCTTCATCATCCATATTACCAAAAAGCCAATTTATAACTCTACCTCCGGCATCAATTAATGCTCTTCTATTTCTAACTTTCGTGTGAATTTGCAATGTCTGTAGAGAATGCTTCAATTCTTTTATTTTCTTATCAAGATTCACAGCCAACCAACCATCATTTATCTTAAAACTATGATCAATACTTGTCTTTAATCTATTTATTGTATCATCCATATCTTGTATATCGATGGCGTAAATCAATTCTGAATACCAGCGTGAATCTATTTATTGTATCATCCATATCTTGTATATCGATGGCATGAATCAATTCTGAATACCCTGCAACAAGGTCGATAGGTTCCCCCTGCAACACGGCATATCTTGCCTCACATTCTTTATCTCCACTGACGACTCAATTGCTGACGCCAATTGCAATGTCAAAATCAACAGGATGTTCGCCCTCACGATAATCTGAAAAGGTTTTTAAAGGCCTTTTAATATTTGTCAAGTCTATTTTATTAGGGTTATTAGAATTATATTTTACGAATCGTTTCGCAGTTTTTTGTCCCTGCGCTACTGGATTTTTAGTATATAAATTTCAGTTATTATATTCAGGCACTTTATCTCTTTTTACATTTATTCTATTGATGACTTTCTTTTATTGTCGCTCATGTATCTAGAAATCTTTCTATAGTCTAATTCAGAACGGTTAAAAAAGTCTATGGGCTTTACGTTTGTTGTAGAATGAATGGTAGCGTTATAAAAACCGATTGCTCTAATTACTAATTCTTCTATATCAATGTTTTCATCACTCCTCTTTAAAATACGAATATGTTCCAAAAGAGACAAATGCATAAGTTCTATATCGGAATTTCCAGTATGTGAATTTGGTGTTGTAAAATGTATCTCAATATTATTTTCGGCACAAAATAGTTTTATTAACGAATTATTGAATTCATTGTCCATTACCAAACATTTTGGTATACCTAATAAAGCAATTCTTTCTTGTATCTTAACCTTTATAGTACACATATTTTTATCAGGCACCTTGTGTACTGATCCCAGTTTAGTAAATCTATCGATAGTGGTCAAAAAATAAGTTTTATGAACTTGAAATATATCCATATGAACTATGTTATTTGGTCCATCGGGAGTTACCGTATGATTAAAGTGTTTTCTATATGGCTTCCGATCATACTTATTTTCATTACAGAATCTACACGAATTTATGAATTTATTTATATGTTTAATCAAATTGGGATAAAAATAAGAATATTTGATTTCTTCAAAGTTCTTCAATATTCCTCTATGATTTGTATCTATATGTGTTTTTTCTATTTTTCTATAAACATCTTCTTCATCGGTTGTCTTTCGCTAATTTCATGCATCTTGTGAATTTCAAATTTTGATTATTTCCAAATAGTGATATAAATTTTTCTTGAATGATAATGCACAAATTGTCTGGAAGTTCGGAATATATACCGACCTTTCCATTATTCAAAGTCCTTCTAAACAAGTCATTTAAATAATGATCATTATGTATATCCCTTTCGCAAACATAAGCACTGCGCACGAAAAAATCCGTGCATGCAAATCTGCTTATAGAGACTGAACCAATAGGCGATTTTTTTTTAAATTATACTTTTATTAATTACTGTTATGTTCAAGTTCTAGACATAAAAAAATAAATTATTCTCTGTTGGTGTTTAAGAAAATGTCTGATATTTTCCAAAATTCTTACAATTTAAGTTTTTATTGGGTTTCGGTCACTTTTTTGCTCGAATAAGTCCACTTATTTTTAAACTTCGCTTGATTTTAAGCTAAGCTTTTAATGTTCTTTAAATTATTTTTTACTAGAGCCCAATATCTTTCAATTGTTCGGAGTTCCGGACAATTTGATGGACTAGCATCTTTCGGTACAAACACTAACAATTTCTTTATTATCTTTCCATTGTTTTGTTGCTGTAATGAGAAGAAGCGAGAACAGGCCAGAAAAAAGTGGATACACTGTATTTTCTTAGGAAAGGGAGAAATCTTTTCCAAAGTCACTCATTCACGTATGTTTCTGTGTTAATGGAACCATTTTTTATGAATGAAGTACTTTTTTCCGCATATGCATATGGCTTCCCAAAACAAAAACTTTTTTGGGAATTTTGATTTCTTTGATACACGATATTTTTCTGCCATATTCCCTCTAGTATCTGCAACATAGAATTCCTGGCCAGGAAGTTGAAAAAAATTAGACTGTACGAACGTTTCATCGTCTATTATACCCCGATCATAATTATAGAAAAAAATGTCTGAAAAACTTTCACGTTATTTTTTCACCTCTAAATTCTTGCTTTGGATTTCTATTAGGATTTTTTTGTACTTTATACGTCTTCAAGCTAGACTTTTCTAATAAAAATTCAAAGCAATAAATTTTTTATGGCACTTTTCTTCCAGAGTCTGAGTCCTACAGCCTGAAGATACTAATTTTCCTCCACTACCTTATTTCCTTTCAGTGACCATGACTTCTTAGTATAATATTATCACCCGAGAAACTGTATTTTTTTAACACAACTGCCTTCCTAGCAATTGTTTTATATGACCGATGTAAGATTTCATGAAAAATTTCTATTATGTGTTTTGGTGTTTTTTGTTCAATTTCCATTTTAAGGAAAACTAGTTCTGCTATAACCATGAAACTTAGCACGTAGCTAATGAGCATACCGACAAATGTAAATAAGTTAACAGAATTATTTAATTTTCACCACATCAAAAGTTATAAGCCCAAGTGCATGAACGGATTTTTTCGTGCGCAGTCCTTATATAATTTTATATTTCCGGAACAAGGTTTCCTGTTCCTTACTTTTAGTTTTTAGAATTCTTACTTGATTTCTATATTTGTTAACAATAGAATCACTTATATAAAAATTGGTACTAACATCATCCTCTTGCTGACTATGTACGGTTTCAATATCATTCGATATCTCAAATAATTCTTTTATATCACATCCCTTAGAATCGTCATCAACCTCTGCTCTACTAAGGAAATCTGCCACTCAGTTTTGAATTTCAGTGATCAAAAATTTGTTTCCAAAAAGATTGGGTCGAAAATATTTAGTAGCCCAGACTATAGCCAACAGCTCTTTTTCAATTGTGCTATAGTTTCTTTCATGAACATTCAAAGTTCTACTTGAATAACAGATTGGTTTGTTATCTTGGCTTAAGACGGCTCCAAGTGCTTTATTACTAGCGTCTGTAGTAAGCACGAATTTTTTATTAAAATCAGGATAGGACAATATCGGTGGATTGGTAATAATCTTTTTTAATTTCTGAAAGGCTTCAATATAGGAAGCATTTTTAAGATTAATTTTGACATCTTTTTTTAAGTATTTAATTATTGGTCCAGCAATTAAAGAATAGTTTTTTATAAACTTTCTGTAATATCCCGTCAGACTCAAGAAAGATTTTATTTTTTTTACAGTATCAGGGATTTTTACTTTTGTTATTGCCTCGATTTTTGAAGGACAATTTTGTTTTTTAATTTTTTTAATTATTTTAATTTTGTTTGTTTATTTACTTGGTTGTATACACGTTTAAACAATTTAGTAGCATTTTTAATATTTTTACGAAAAAAAAGTTACTCTGATAGAAAAATAAAACAAAAACAATACGAAAAGACGTAACTCCATGCGAACGAAAGCGTAGGAAATACAGAAACCTAAAATTACTCGAATTCGTTCGACTTGCTTTCGTTCGCTTTGATTTTCGTTCGACATAGAGAAACAGGCTATTAATGCCCTGTAATCTATTACTACAAGCCATTTCTTAGTTCCCTCATTGTCAATTTTTTTAGGTACTGTTCATAAGGGTGAGTTATAAGGCGATTTACTCGGTCTTACAATTCCCTGGATTAGCATATCCTTTATTTGGGATCCAATTTCTCTTTCGTGAATTTTTGGATATCGGTATATTCTGGAATATACCGGTTTATCCGAAGTTGTGTTTATGCTGTGCTTTATTGTATTGGTATTTGTAAGGGTGTGACCCTCCTGAGAGAAAACATTTTTATTCTTGTGCAGTAGCTTATCTAATTTATTTCTTTCTTCATCATTCAAGTGGGTAGACAATTCAACACTATCTATCTGCTGTACTTCTAAGGTTTCTATTTTGTCACAACCATTGGAATCAACACATTGTTTCCGATTATACAATTGAAATCTTTATCTTTCATATCCGTCAATTTCACAGACATTGTTTCGTTAATCGTATTGAATTCTAAAGGAACCTCAAATATTACTTCTTCCTTAATTAATGTATTGCCAGCTAATGTATTTAATTGCATTGCATTTTTTAATTTCTTTCTTGATGACAACCCCCAATGTAGTTGGTGCACCACAATCTATTAGGCATTTTTCCTTAATGCCATTCATGGTGAGCATCGCTATTGCTAGGTGGGTCCCAGAGGCGTTAAATGAAAATTTTCGTTCATACTAACATTTCCCAATTCCATGGGTTCGGGAACATCGTGATTATTATTCCTAGTTCTGTTCGAACCATACCGTTGATAATCACGCATTGGATAACCTGAGTGGATATTTCCACTTCCATTTGAATTTGTATTAAAAAAACTTATTTTTTTAATACAAATGGAAAAAAAATGTTTTTTCCATTCTTATTAATATTAGTTCTATTTTGATTAATATTAAGGACTGCGCACGAAAAAATCCGTGCATGCTCTTGGGCTTATAACTTTTGATGTGGTGAAAATTAAATATTTCTGTTAACTTGTTTACATTTGTCGGTATGCTCACTAGCTATGTGCTAAGTTTCGTGGTTATAGCGAAACTAGTTTTCCTTAAAATGGAAATTGGACGAAAAACACATAAAAGAAATTTTTCATGAAATCTTACATCGGTCATATAAAACAATTGCTAGGAAGGCAGTTGTGTCAAAAAATACAGTTTCTTGGGTCATAATATTATACAAAGAAATCATGGTCACTGAATGGAAATCAGGTAGTAAAAGAAAAATAATGTCTTCAGTCTGTAGGACTCAGACAAAATAGAAAGGATTTTCAGAGAAATTCCCCTCATCTCTGGAAGGAAAGTGCCACAAAAAGTTTATTGCTTTGAATTTTTATTAGAAAGGAAATTTAGCCTGAAGACGTATAAAGTACAAAAAAATCCTAACAGAAACGTAAAGCCAGAACTTGGAGGTAAAAAAATAACTTGAAAGTTTTTCAGACGAATTTTTCAATAACTATGATCAGGGTATAGTAGACGATGAAACGTTGGTACAGTCTAACTTTTTTCAACTTCCTGGACAGGAATTCTATGTTGCAGATGCTAGAGGGAATATGGCAGAAAAATATCGCGTATCAAAGAAATCAAAATTCTCAAGAATGTTTTTGTTTTGAGAAGCCATATGCATATGCGGAAAAAAAATCTTCATTCATAAAAAATGATTCCATTAACAAAGAAATATACATGAATGAGTGACTTTGGAAAAGTATTCTCCCTTTCCTAAGAAAATACAGTGTATCCACTTTTTTCTGGCCTGTTCTTGCTTCTTCTTTATTACAGCAACAAAACAATGGAGTGATAATAAAGAGATTTTTAGTGTTTGTACCGAAATATGCTAATCCATCAAATTGTCTGGAACTCCGAGCAATTGAAAGATATTGGGCTCTAGTAAAAAATAATTTAAAGAACATTAAAAGCTTAGCATATATTGAAGCACAGTTTAAAAATAAGTGAACTTATTCTAGCAAAAAAGTAACCGAAACACAATAAAACCTCTAATTAGAAGAATTTTGAAAAATATCAGATATTTTCTTAAAAACCAACGGAAAATAATTTATATTTTTGTGTTTAGAACTTGAACGTAACAGTCATTAATAAAAATATAATTTTAAAAAAATTCGCCTATTGATTTAGTTTCTATAAGCAGATTTCCATACACGGATTTTTTTCGTGCGCAGTCCTAAGTTTTATTGTGATTAATATTAGTTCTATTCTGATTAATACTAGTTCTATTATTTTGATCGTCATACCAGTGACGATCTGGTTTATATTTTCTAGTATTTTTATTTCCCCTTTTTTAAATTATTCTCCAGCGTCTCAATAGCCCTTAGTGCCCTACACTGTAGGCGATTTGCCAAAACTGATATAATTGTGGGCTTATGTTTGTCTGAAACTAGGGATAGGACGGTATTAACGTCCCTCAAATAATTAGTCAGGGCGTACCCCGACGAACCACCGAAAGCTGGTAAGCTTCGATCCTAGCGCAAAGCTTCTGACAATGTTAGAGCCATCGTTTATCGAATTTTCTTCTTTTCTTTTTCTTATATTACTATTAGGCGTTTAATTGTAATTAAACAGAATTTATTTATAATTTTCGGTACAATTTTCTTTATTTTAACAATATATGCACTTATATATAACTATTTATTATTATTATTTATTTAACTGAATTTATTTCACATTTTGAAATTACATTTCAATTTTTAAATATTATAAAATTTAAAATTATTTTCAGTAAAATTCAGACATTTTCAACAACCTTAAAATTATAAATGATAATTTGGAATTTTAAAAGAATTTAAATATATAATTGATGATCAATATATTATAATTTATTTCTTATTTACTAACTGTTGTTATCTTTCCAATGGTTGTTGTTGTCTTCCTTGCAAGGTTGTTGTTGTAAAATTTATTATAGAGTGATCACGCAAAATGCACTTTATTTTATTTCAATTATATTCATATAAATTTTCTTTGTATTTGTTGAAATTTATTATTTTTTTTTTTAATGAATGAATTTTTATATAGAGATTGTTTTTGTACTTGTTGTTATTGTTTTCAAATCATTCATACACAATTTTTCTATATATACATTTATTTATTTATTTTTTTAATATATAATTTGTTTTATTAATTAATATTTCCTTTTTTATGAAATTTAATACTGTATACTGTATGCGGAATACACTTTAATTTTTCACATTGTAATGTAGTTGTATAATAATTTGTTCTATTTAATCCATTTTTACAATAAATTATAATTTATAAAATATATTTTTTTCTGTTAATGTAATTTGCATACATAAGTTTCTTATTTTCTTTTTGTTTAATTTTATTTTATCTTTTATATTGCATAGATTATTGTTTTATTTAATTGCTTTTTTTTATAATTCCTGGAGGGTCCCGTAGGACTCACAGGAATAGTTATTATACCCACCATCAAAAAGATGGGGGGTATATTGATTTTGTCATTCCGTGTGTAACATGTTGAAGGAATCATCTAAGACCCCACAAAGTATATATATTCAGGGTCCTGGTTAGATTCTGAGTCGATCTAGCTATGTCCGTCCGTCTGTCCGTCTGTTGAAAGCAGGATAGCGGAGCAACGTAGGGAGACGAAATTTGGCACAAATATTTGTATTATATAAGGTTTGTTTGGGATTGAAAATGGGCAAAATCGGTTCACAAACAAAAAAGTTATGGGCTAAAGACTAGAAACACAGGGTGTCCGTTTTATACTTTTCTGCTGATATTTTTGCAACAAAAGCATGTACAATAGCGAAATTTTGTACATATAGTTTGGGGATCGATATCAACTCGCAAGCCAAAAATGGGCGTGGTCCGCCCACTTTACCGCCCACCTCCCATATAAGGTGAAAACCAATGAAATTGTGTTCAAATAGTTCAAGGACTAATGCAAACTCGGAAACAAAAAATGGGCGTGGCCCGCCCACTTTATCGCCCACTTTACCTCCTAAAAACTAGAAACACAGGGTGTCCGTTTTATACTTTTCTGCTGATATTTCTGCAACAAAAGCATGTACGATCGCGAAATTTTGTACATATAGTTTGGGGATCAATATCAGCTCGGAAGCCAAAAATGGGCGTGGTCCGCCCACTTTACCGCCCACCTCCCATATAAGGTGAAAATCAATGAAATTGTGTTCAAATAGTTCAAGGACTAATGCAAACTCGGAAACAAAAAATGGGCGTGGCCCGCCCACTTTAATGCCCACTTTACCTCCTTCTCTCATATAACTTAAAATGTGAAAAAGTTGATGGTGGGTATATAGATTCGGCCGGGCCGAATATTTGCGCTTGTTTAAAATTATTTTTATTAGTTTTTTATTATTAAAAATTTATAACGTATTTTCGAAAAGGATACTATTTCTTTACTATAGTATCCTACCGACTGCGCCAGTAAAATGAAACGAACGTTCAGAATTGAGTTTCAGTAAAAAACTAAAACTTTCTATTTTTATACTAACTAATTCTATTTTTCTCTTATATGTTAAAATTGATGATTGTGCAAACTCATTTCATTTATATATTGTCAGCACAATGGTCCAAAACCGTGGTGTAAACAAAAAATGTGATCTTATTTAAAAGAATCATATTCTGTTTATTATTTTATATATATATATATTTTTTTTTTTTTTTAAGTATTAATTTCAACGGCAATTCTTATGGTTGAATTGCCATTGGAGATTCTGCGGAGTTCGCACAATCAGCAATTGGGCGTATAGGGGAGCTTGCACATATAACTTGTATTTATATATATGTGTGTATATATGTATGTACGTGATTTACATTTTAAATTTAATGATTTAATTTTTATATAAATGAACTTTTTTAGTTAATTCTTACTTTGTGTGTTAAATACGAGTACTATTTGTAATTTCGAAAATATTTTTTTGAACTTTTGACTAAACATCTTTAGACAATGAAAGACAATTTTAAAGATTTTATTTACAGTGGATGCATCATTTACGCTAAACGGCGCCTTTCTATGATTTTTATCTCTGAAGATACATATATAAAAATATGTAGCTCACAAAAAATAAATGATCAATATTTGTGGATTGAAACACTTTAAAATAAGACTTAAGTTGTTTTAATAAAATTCTACAGATTTAATTTTTTATATAAAATTTATCATATAAAATATGATACATTTTTTGAAAATAAAAAATTAATATTAATTCTTTAAGATCTCTAATAACTTACCTTTATAAATAAGACATTAAGAAATTTTAAATCAAAAGGTTTATTAAAATATTGCACTCATAAAATTTAATTAATTGTTTGTATTAAAAATTTATTTCTACATTTAGTTATTTAAAATATTTCTATATATTTTTAAGTTAATTAGAAATTGTAGGTAGGTATTTTTTAACTGTAGGTTTATTTTTCACATATTCATGACAGAATTCTAGGAATTCCTATTTAAAATATTCATCATTCATAAATATTTGTTAAACCTTTTGGATGTATGGATGTTTTAGTTAGTAATTCTATAAGTTCTATAGTTTTCTTATACTACGTTTATACCAAAGAAAAACCAATTGGTTTTGATGTAAACTGAATTTAAAAAACTTATCCGTTTACATACCTAGTTTTCCGCCCAATGTGGTTTTTCTTGACGTTCGCATTTCTTTAATAATTAATTTTCTCCACTTCATCGACTTAGATTTTTTTTTTTATAAAATAATTTTAACACAATTGTAAAAAATGTATAATAAAAAAAAGTTATAAGAAACAAAATAATTTATAAAATAATAAAAATTTTCTGTCATTAAAATATTTTTATTATATATAAAAGGTTACTGTTCCGAAATCAACTGAACAGGCTGTATCATAAATAATTATTTTAGTAGTTTTTATTCGGTTTTCCTCAGAAACTAGATGAAAATGGTTTTTGATTTGTATGGAAAAACTAAACAAATTTATGTAGTTTTTAAATCAAAAACCAAATAAAGCCAAAAACTACTGGTTTTCGTTTGGTGTAAATGGCATATTACAAAAAATTCTTTAAACATTATTGTATTTTTATATGGGCTTTTAAGGAAAAATTTTAATAAATCGCATTTAAACTCGAAAAATTATGGAAACATTTTATTTCTTTATATGATTTTTCTGTGCGCTACAAGCATTATCACCAACGCACGTTGGGGTAAAATGTGTCAAAAGTGGCGCTTAATTGAATTTAAAAATTTTAAATTTTGTAATAAAGTTAGACGAAATTATGTATCAATATCAATTAAAATCTTTAAGCTAGGTTATGTTGTTTTCTTATAAGGAGCAGTCAAAGTTAAGATTTTTTTTACATTTTTAAAAAATAGTAAAAAATTAAATTTTCATCAGATTTTAGTATATTTATTTTGAATAAAAAGTCTTCTAAGGTAAATTTTTAAAAAGAAACCATCAACTTCAGATATTTAAGTGTACTTTTCTTCAAGTATTTGTAAATTATATTTAGTTCTAATACTTTTGTTATTTTTTTGAAAATTGTCCTAAAATACACTAATTTTCATGGAATGTAACTTAAAATGTTACAGGATGTTTGTTCTGAAAAATAGTATATGTTGTCCACTTTAATATTATGGAAAAAATTGTGCGCATATATAACCCGATTTGAGAAAATAATTTTTTTTTTTTTTCGAAAAAATCATACCTATTTTTGGTACTTTTTTCATAAAACCTTTTTTATATTTATTGAAATATTCGTATGAGTATTTTAATATGGGATACCACTACAATTTAGAAATTTATTGGAATACAATTTTTGATACTTCGATGGGTGAAGAAAAAGTACCAAAAAAAAAAAGGTAAAGGCGGGAAATTACATTTTATTCAAACTTAATAATGAATTTTCAATTACATTAAACATAGAAACATGAAATTAAGAAAATGTAGATAGGAATTCACAAGAGTGAAATTTGTGGTACTTAAAGATGCGTGGTCCTGTGGGTAAAAATTCAGGAGGATGGACTTTGTGGTACTTTTTTCTTCTTCTATTGGTACTTTTTTTCATTTTCTGTAATATTTTACCCAGAAACATGAAAATAAATACGCATGGTCCGATGTTGTAAAGAATTCACAAGGGGGGACTTTGTGGTACTTTTTCGTTCTTCTAATGGTACTTTTTGAATTTTCTATAATTATGAACATAGAAACATGAAATTAGGGATATGTGGTCCTTAGTTAATGAGAATCCATAAGAGGGGACGGTGTGGTACTTTTTTTAATATTTAAAGAAGAAACATGAAGTTAAATATGCATGGTCCTATGTGAGAAAGAATTCACAAGAGGGGTCTTTGTGGTACTTTTTTAATTTTCGGTAATATTTAACCTAGAAACATGAAATAAGGATATGTGGTCCTAAATAAATGGGAATCCATAAGAAGGGACTTTGTGGTACTTTTTTGTTCTTCTAATGGTACTTTTTGAATTTTCTATAATAATTAACCCAGAAACATGAAATTAAAGATATGTGGTCTTAAATGAATAAGAATCCATAAGAGAGGTTTTTGTGGTACTTTTTTGTTCTTCTAATGGTACTTTTTGAATTTTCTATAATTATGAACTTAGAAACATGAAACTAAGGATATGTGGTCCTAAGTGAATGAGAATTCATTAGAGGGGACTTTGTGGTACTTTTTTGTTCTTCCAATGATACTTTTTTAATTTTCGTTAATATATCAACACATACTTAACATATCGCGATATTTTAATTCGTATTTAAGATACATCATTGTAGAGTACATAAATGAAATAATTTTAGATTTAGGACTATAAATAGAATTTTGGCTATTTTTTGTATAAATTTTTATCTCCATAACACTGACGCTAAATGTCATTCTCCCAAACATATCTATGTTCCACTAGAGCCAATGAATATTGGTACTAAATAGCGTTTATATGCCATTAAAAAATTTTCGAAATTTTTTTGAATTGCCCAAAATTTATAAATATCTTATAGTAAAAACTATACGCTTTGAACTGTGGCGCATAAGTAATATTTAACATGTATTTATTATACGTAATGTTAATTATACGTATAGTTGTAGATTAGAGATTCCTTTCACATTAAATTTGAAGTTTATGTTTTTTAATAATTAAACAACATATTTCACATTACTATTTTCTTATTTAAAATGAATGTAGGGTAGAAGGGGGAGCATTTGACATAGGGACACATTCATTTTTGCCAATAATCTTGAAAACGAAGTAAAATTTTTTGTGTAAATAATTTAATTTCTTTTCGTGTATGAAATATCTTTCATCTATCAAATTTTGAAATTTTCAACGTACATTTTCGTTTTTTCAGTACTCTTCTAAATATTTCACTGTGCACGCAAAGAAAAAATATGGTTCGGGTGACCATAAACTAAGAGCAACATACTATGATTGTAATATATGATCCCAGGTTACAATAAGTATATTTGTACGTAATCATTTTTCTAATTTCATTTAATCATTTTCTCTTCATTAAATGATTCGATTTAATCATATTTATAACTTTTTTTTTTAATATTTCTTTCGATTTCACAATTTTTTATCATTTAATAATCCCATTTTATCATACATATAAATCATTTTTATCATTTAATATTCCCATTTTGCCATATATGTAAACGAATTTAATCATTTAGTAATCTCATTTTATCATGTATGTAAACCAATTTTATCATATATATAATCCCCTTTTATTTTATATATAATCCCATTTTATCATATATATAATCCCATTTTATTATATATATAATCCCATTTTATTATATATATAATCCCCGAGTTTGCAATACTGAATATATTTAAAATAAAGCACATTTATCTGAAATTTTTATTTATTTATTTATTGAGAATATTGAAAAAAATGTTCAGGTATAAAAATTAATTATTTTTTAATTATTAAATTATAAGTTATTAGTAGTTTTTTATATAATATTTATACTCTACATATTAATTTATATTTATTGTTTAAATATTATTTACATATTATATTTTATAATATTTACATAAAAATTTAATTCAAAAGTTTTATGTTTTCTTTGGTAATACAATGTAGCCAATAAAATTTAATTCTAATGATTTAATAGATATTGAAAAATAAAAATCCTCATAATCTACCTGAAAGGCTTGAAAATGTGAGTAAAATCCATGGTTTAAAAGCCTTTGACCGCAAAGATAGTAAGATTCATTAGAGCAATATTTATACGACCAAATAATGGAACGTCATCTTCATACATTCCAATATGGATAACCATTCCTGCATATCTCAGAAGAAGGCATATTTTTCATTTATTTTTTTATTTTGTCATTTTTTAAACTTAGAACACAAATAAATTTAACACTTTTCCAAAAACACCGTTTGCCTTCTAACAAACTACTGAACTTATACACAAAAATGTGTATTCAATAGTTATGCAGAAAATAAATATGATTAACGATAAAAATACAATAGTTGTGTAAAAACAAATTATAGTCAAAAACAAATATTTTATATTTAAGGACAACATAAATATATCCAAATACAAACATTCAACAGTTGTGCATAAAAATACAATAGTTGTGTGAAATCAAATTATAGTCCAAAGCAAATATTTTATATTTGAGAAAAACATAAACATTTTCAAATACAAACATTCAACAGTTGTGCAAAACAAAATATGATTTAAAATCAAATAAAAATATTGGATAAATGGTTGTAAAATTAACTAAATTTGTAAAATTAACTTAATGATTGTAGAATTAACTAAATAATTTTAGAATTGACTAAATGATTGTATTTATTCATAAATATGATTTCATATAAACATATTTAAATACATATTATAATTCAGTGAATCATATTAAAATTTTGATTGTGGGTAATCATTATATGATTAAACAGAATCATAAACGTTGCTATCATGAACACAGTATATTTAAATCAACGAGAAAACGGCTATATAATCATTGAATAGTTGTGGTGATCATGCTGTAACCATGTTTTTTCTCTGCGTGTGGTTACTTTATGTGATAACTCTTATATTTTTTGGAATTGATCAAAGAATTTTTTCTATGTTATAAACATGATAGCAATGAACAAGATTTCACAACATATGTTTTAATAAATTCCTTTAGAGTGTGAAAAAATCATCACTTGTGCGCAATACTCCTCCTGGGGTACATTCGCCAAACTGCTTTAACTTATCCTACAGGAACGTCATAATCAGATACGAAGCTCTTACTATCTCTAGATCTTTTACTGTACATATAGACTATCTAGTGTTAATTGAATTCAAACAAAAGTCATTAAGTGATTTTCTTTTACTTTTTTTAATTTGCATAGATTTTGGGTCGCCATTGTTAATTTAATTTTTATTTATTTTATATAAAATTCAATTAAACATTTTAATTTTATTTTTCAAATTTTGTATTAAAATAAAGTAAAAAAACCATCATATGTAGGAAAAAGGTTCTGCCCCCATCACTTGGTGAATCTACCCCATGGGATGGGGTAGTTTCGATGTTTTTGGTTACTTCACAAATTCTTAAAAAAAAACTTAACATCAAGGTAGTCAGGATTAAAAGGGCTTAAATATAAGCCAACATATCAAGGTTTTTATTACTAAAGAAAGTTTATTGATATCGGGAACCGTTTTGAAAATATAGCATTTTAAACAAAAAAGTGACGAATGCTCCCCAATCTACCCTACTTTTTTTGGGGAGATTTTTGAAAATCTTTTTTGTGGGTGAGGCTTTTATTTCAAAATGACCCAAAAACAATTTTTCGTAAATAACACAACATTCGCCACCGCGTGGTGCTAGGGCTAAAATTTGGTTATAGCCCTCATGTGCACATGTGTTACATTTGTTTACTTCTTATTTTGATAATTTTTTCCAACCATATTATTTACTAGATTTTAAAACAAACAAAAATAAAACTAGTCACAATTTTAAATACTCAGTTTATTAACTGTCAATTTTCTCTCAATATTTGCTCACTTTACTGTATTTTGGGTACGCGAACTCAAAGCCAGTAAAATATTTTACTGAACTGGTATTTTTTGTAATATCAGATTTTTTGCGGAGTTTTTAGAAATTTTATTTGTTTTTTAATTACTAAATTAAACGAAATATGTATAATTTATATTTTATTTTTACCACCTATTTTGTTAAATTTGTAATTTTATGCACGTATGTATTTATTTTGTATTCATTTATCTATCTGGATATAAAATCTTAGTGTGGTTTGTTTGCAAATATTATTTTAGAATTTTATACAAAATGGCACGTAGACAATATCTTTCCCAAAACATGTTTCCCAAAAAACTAAATGCTTTGTCGTGTATATTTAGGTGTTCCTTTCTTCTCGTTACAGTCTGGCTGCATTTACTGCTATAGTATTTTAGTTGTTGTTATTATTATTAGGAAACAGCAGCAAAAAAAAAAAAAAAAACAATATTATGCAGTTTTTTTTTACTAATCCATCCTTGTTATTCATGGTTACATAATAGAAGACTGGTCTTTAAAAATTATAGTTACAAGTTTCAAAGTACTTAAGTTTATAAGTTTTTGTTTGGAAGAGATATAAACAATTGATACTGTTCCAATGTGTATTTTTATTAAATTTTCACAGGCAAAGACCTTTCGTTGTCTTATTATTTTGAAAGAGAAAGGAAGGAAGCTTGTTTATGACTAAAAAAGAAATTTATCAAATATAAGATTTATATTTGAACTTATAAAGATTATAAAGTTTAAAGATTTGAGGTGATTATTCAACTAATAAATTTTAATTTCTATACTTTAAAATTAAAGTGGCAATGAAGAAAATTAACATATTTTTAATATTTATTAAAGCTTTATTTTTGTTAAAAATAAAAATCATACTCAGAATTAAAACGGGAATCTTACTTTAAGCCTTAAAAATTATTTAAAATCCATTTAAGCTAAGATTTGAAACTATGTGTCAGTTTCCAAACTGAAAGTAAATGACTATAGTTCATTAATACATATTTTTGATTAATTTAATCGTGTTTTGCAAATACATAAAAAAAATTTAAATATTATTCACATACAAATTAAAATTATAATTTAATAATGTTATTTTCAAATCACAAATTTTGAAACCTTTACAAGTCAAATATAAATAGTAGGTTTACCACCCACAAATTAAAAGGTCATCTTGGAAACAGCATATGGACAAAATTAAAAATAACACATAATATATTAAATTTTCCACACCAATGGTCTTTTGTTATAAAACACAAATTATATTCGTATTTGTCCAGACTTGCGTGAGCTTATATGTATGTAAATTTCAAATAATGTTTAAATTCATAGAATGACAATAACGGTCTCTCATTGTTTTTGCTCTGGAAACCATACACTACACAGTGGGGCGGAATCAAAAGTTTTTGGAAATAAATCTGTAACTTCTAATGGTCTGGTTGGATTTACCTAAAATTGAATATAGGGGTAGCAGATGTAAAATTTTAGGTTTGGGCGGAGGACCCACATATCCCTCAGGAGCGGAGCTATTATTACTCAAAATAGGGTACTTCTGACAAAAAATGTTTCATCGCTTGATAAATTTTTTTCCTTATGCGATTTCAAATCATACTTGCGAATACTCAGTTTAACAAATTCGCGATTTAACGTACGTCCAAATTTTGAACATTGAGTACCTTATATTACGAACAATCTATATATTTTAGCACTCGATATAACGAATTTTTCCTAAGAATGCGAGTTAAAATCTATAAAAATAAGAAAAAATAAAAAAAAATTCTCATCGTATTGAAGAAGTACTACTCTCCCCTTTTATGGAAAAAGAAGAGAATTCGAGATTCTCTTTTGGATTATATTTTTCATTTGAAAATTATTTTCTACATAATAATTTATTTTTTAAATATGCTTTCGTTTGTATTTAGTGCAATGTTTATGCTGAAAAAACCCGCTGAAGTTTGTTTTTAAAAAAAAATTTTTTTTTTTTTTTTATTCTTTTTTTTTTTTTTTTTTTTTTGTTATTATTTTTATTTTTATTTTTCACTTTTGTTCTTATAAGATAACGTTAACGTTAAAAAGTAAAAAAAGGTAGACTTTAAAATAAATCTTTTAAAGTATATTTTGTTCGCGATTTAACGAATTTTTCGATTTTACGAATTGGCTTGACAATATATCATTCATTAAACCGAAAAACCACTGTATATAGCCCAATATTTTATCCGAATTTCTAAAATATTTACTTAATTAGCTAACGAAATCAAATCATCTGTCGGACTGAACAAAATAGTACAAAAATAAACGGTTTTGAAAATTGCAAAAATTATAATTTTTTTTTTTACAGAAAAACTGTCTACAGTATTTTTCTCTAAAATATAATTTTTTCAAGAAAGGTATCACAAAGTAAGTTTTTATAATTAAAAAAAATCATCTCGAATTTATCCTATTTTAAATCAAAATTTTGACTTTAGCTTGTGTGTTCTAAAATCACAAAGTACACAGAGAAAAGAGATTGATTGTGGCAACCGAATTTTTTGCCAATCGAATCCGTTCGGTTCCAAGTACTAATATACAATTCGATTGAGACTATCGAATATATATGATACACACAACTGTTTCCAAAAGCTATTATTTTAAAAAAACTGAAAGCATTATTGTGAATTGAAATTTGTATTTTTTTTTTTTATTTTTATTTTTTGACATATTTATTTCAATTTCTTTAAAATTGTTAAATACGTTAACAATATGTAATACAAAAAAACTTTTTTCCGTTCGAAATCTTGAGAATATGCGATGGAACTTCTTCAAATTCTTTAGAAACTTCATAACGGACAAATATGCATGTATTATCTCCAATAACAAATATGTAATATTTAGCCGAAAGTGGCACGAACGACACTGATAAATCATTCGGAAGCCCACAAATGACAGCATTATGATTACCTACAAAATATGAAGATTTTCCATCAGTTAAAACGGTAAATGCTTCACATTGTAATAAATTGTTTAAATTCTTACCTCCGTTTTATTGCAAAACAAAGTGTTAGGAATGCGCTTTTAGCCAGTATTTTCTCATTGTTGGGCAGTAAATAACATAGAAAAAGGTCGTAGACAATGCAGGAATTCATCAAAGATTGGTTCTCCACAATGACTGTTTGAGTTTGTATTAATACGTTTTAAAAAAGTTCGCCGATAATATCAACTACACACTACTACCTGAGAGTCTAGACTGCCACAGCCATATTTAAGACTAATAACTATACGTGGCGTTAGCAATTATATTTATTTCAATTTATATTGTTAAAATTTGTATTTATTTTTAAAATATTTAAACACAATTTATTTTTAAATATTACATTAAAAAATGTGACACAATTTATTTTGAAACGTTGCAACGTGACGAAATAGAGCCTATTTACATTGGGGATTGTCGCAGCGTTTTTTTATGATATTTCGTTTTAAAGTTGCTTCGTAATCCCTTCTATATTTACACACATAAATTTTTATTGTGAAATTTTGTTAAAAAATGTTTGACAAAAAACAACAAATTGGAAAAATTAAAAATAAATTTGAAAAAATTTCCTGAAATTTTTAGCTTTGCGACAACGTACAATTTTTCTTACCCCGCTTGCTTTTCTACACCTCTTGCCTACAAACATAAAAGTTGCAGTGATTTTTTCCAAGGGAAATCCCCAAAGTAAATGGGCTCATAAAAATCTTTCGATCAGGAACATCGAATTTTTATAACAAATTAATTTCTGTAACTATTATTTCTGGAAATTTAACATTTTATACTGATTTAAATTCGGTTGCCTCTCATAATTGTTCAAAATAAATTTTTGAAAAATGAAAATTGGTTTATCTAACTAAATAAACTATAATAGGAATTATATTTCCATTAAAATTATATTCTTAATGTTATAGTTATTAAATATCTATAGTATTTACAAATTCACATCAATTATAATTAAATATTTATCGTATTTAATAAAATTTAATTATTGCAACGGTTTTCCAATCAATTTTTTTTTCTGTGTGTAAAGTCCTAATTTGTAAAGCACTCACTTTGAAATTTTTTTCATATATTACACCGTAAGGTTATAATTTGGTAAAAATAAATTGAGAATCTAATATAAGTTTTTCGCTTTCTTTTATAGCATACTCGAATTCGCATCAATGATATGGTATCCGTAGACATAAATAATTTTTACTGATTACACGGTGTGACAGCCATTTTCACACATAAAAAATATATGCATGAAACTAGACCCCATATGCAATTCAATCTGCAACTAATTTATACAAACACTCCAAAGGATTTTTCGCTGCTAGGCACAATTTTTGTTTTTCATAAAAATTTGGATCATTTAAGGGTAAATATTTTATTTGAACTTTCAATTCATTTACCTTACTTTATACGGAGTCATTTTTTAGTCCATTTTCAAGAAATAGCATGAAAAAAAGATTATACTTATTAACCCAATATAGATATCAAATGAAAGCTACGGATCCCTGCGATATAATTTTATTTTTTACTTAAATACTGCAGTACATACAGTTAAGAATTTTTTTTAAATTTAATTTAACCCTTTAATGTTATATTAACTATTTAATCACACAGATCAACAAAATCGCAAAAAATGTAAATCTCTAATAAAAAAAAGAAAATGGAAATTTTCCATCACGTCACATTTTAGGTAATAGGGAGAGGAAATTAGACACTCAGTGTTATAGCCAATACACTGTACTATAAAAATGTAATACTAGTCAAGTATCTAACTTGTCACACATAGCCCCTAGAAATTCTCATTTCAATGGGTTTGTGAGGGTTAATTAAGAAATTCTTGATTTTTACAACTTTAAATACTTCTAGGGACTTTATGTGACAAGTTAGAGATTTGACTAGTACTACATTTTTGTAGCTACATGTCTTGGCTATAAAGCACGAGTGACTAATTTCCTCTACTTATTACCTTTATTTTTATCTTTTTATATTATTTTATAACCTAAAAACTCCTCAAAGAGGTTTTCAATGGGTTTAAAATGTGACGTGATAGAGAAAACCCTAAATGTTCCTGGTGATTGAGATAACTATACCTACAATAACTGCAACATGATTTTCCAGATACTTTTTTAGTGTTGACCTGTATTGATACTTTGAAGTCCTTAAAAAAATTTTACCTCCTGGAGTAAAACTGATTATGTGTGGACTCTACTTAGTTTGACGTACATATCAATTATTTCATGTATGACACATTTTTTGCGAAATTGTTACACTATGTTACCAGTACCTACAAAATGTTTGCTGGGACGTAGCTTTTTAACTGTTTCTACGTGTACAATTATGATGATTTTTCATTGTAGCAGAGTGTAATTTATTTTCACTATTCGGATGTAACACTTTTAAGTATTTTTAAAGTTGTTTAAATTTATTCTAAACAATATTTGTAGATAATAACAATACTAGAGTCATAATCGATTGTATATGCTAAATATTTAAAGCTGCAACAAAAGGCACCAGAAAAAAAATAACTGCAAAACATTAAAAATTATGGATAATACATACAACCAAAAACAGTACATAGTTCAATAATAAACACTATACAATGGAAATGGATGTAACACACAATGGAATACTTAACTCCGCAACTGTGGCAGTTATTGTACAATTGCATTATATTTCAGTTGTGTATATTTTTAGACAGGTGTTTAGTTTTAAGTGTACACATGATTATATATGTGTATGTCTACTTGCCATTATGTGTACAAAAACACTACTCAAATGACCAATTAACTATGGTGGTGTTATGGTTTAAATTTTATGTAAGTAAAGGAAAGTATTTGAAATGGAAAATATTTCAATTTATTAATATATGACATCACACAGTGGACCAAAATTTTTGGTAATATCTGTATCTCCTTTTTTTCTCGTTTATTTAGCAAAAATATATAAAGTTAAACTATAAATAAACAAATAGTAATTTGTATTTCTTAATATTATACACTGTCACAACATCGTTTTCTCTAGTATGATGAATAATATATTTACTATATTTTTAAATATTAATTATAGTTTAATAATGTATACATTTCTTGTTTTTGTAATGAAAAAAAAAAAAAAAAAACCATCAAGAGCTTCCAAAAAAAATTATATTTTCACCACTTCAAAAGAAAACAAACTTTAAACTTTTTTGGAAGTTCTTAATAATTACTTACAAACAAGTAAAAATAAATAAATGTTTAGCGGGAAAAAAAGGTTAATAATTTAAAAAAAGATATAAAATTTTACAAATTGTAAAGCATTTTTACTATATTTTAATAAGTATAAAACGGAATTTTTGTAAACATAGTTTTAAGGGAAGTAGTTTAAAAGAAATGAACAAGAAGTATAAAAGAACATCTGACAACCATGTTGTCGTTGGTAGGATGTTATTCAGTCTCAAATTTTTTAAATATGTCCATTAGGGTGGGTCAATTTGTTCGAGTGAGAAAAAACGTGACAGGCGTATAGCAAAATCGAAATCCACATAAAATTCTAAGGAAATTACCCAAAGAAAGTATGGGTCTAAAATGAAAACCTAGCTCCCGCCGAGAGACATGAAGATTTTATTGTGAGGTATTTCAAAAACATTTCATTGATTTAATGGAAAACAACATGTTATCACTAAATTCAAACATAATGTCAGGGTGGGTCAATTTGTTCGAGTGAGAAAAAACGTCAAAATCAGCAAAAAAAAACATTTAGAAAAGTGTATTTTGGTAAAAAAAGTCTTAAAGAAAAAAAAATATTTTTTTCCAAAGAAAATACAATGTTTTATTTAACTGCCACTATGTTTTCAAATATCTCAGCATCCAAGCAACTCTCTATTTTAAAAACTTAAATAGTATAGGAAATCTGTATTAACATACGGATTTTGCCAAAATGTTCAAAATAGCGAGATATAGCTTCCCAAGACTTAAGGTTTAACCAATGACCTTTAACCTTTATTTATATGCCATTTTGAAGGTGCTCTCATTACCTATTATTTGAAACCTAATTCGGATCTGTATCTTGAGTAGTTTTTAAGATAGCACGATTTTCCCCAATTTTCATGTCTCTCGGCGGGAGCTAAGTTTTGATTTTAGACCCATAGTTTCTTAGACAAGTTTTTTTAGAATTTATTGTAGATTACATTTTTGCTATACGCCTATCTACAAAAAGAATTGAAGCACCCTAATGTCCATGTTTCAAGAAAAGTGAGCTAAAAATTTTAAAATTGGAAATTTTTTATACATAGTCTTAAAGAAGACACAATTTCCTTTAAAATGATATATATTACGACTATTTTGTGTTTGCAACGTTTCTTGTAAATAAGTTTGAAATTAGCAAAGAGTTGTAAATTGTAAAATCTGTCTTCTTTTCATGTTTTTTATACGGCAAAAATAGAAGGAAACATGAAGAGTTCACAATTTTATGCGTTTTTCTTATATGTATGTATGAAATTGATTTACTATAAACGTAATAAATATAAATCCTTAATATTTTTATTTAAAAGTTAATAGATTGATTAACAAATATTTTTAATTAGAAATAAGAAATGGAAACGAAATAAAAAGTATTTTAATATATTTTTTTTTCCCCCTAATTGATTTATTTTTTTTTTTTTTTTTATAGGTATACAACTTTTTAAATACATACATAATTTTATTAAATAAAAGAATTTAAGCTCGAAATTAACGAAAAAAATAATTCTTCAAATATCGTAAGCTGCTTAAGATTTAAGAAAGATTAGATAATAACATTTGATATCAAAATAACATTTTTCAAACATTCTGAAACTTGTCTTTAGGTTTACAAATAATTTGTTAATAACACTTTTAGCCTAATTCTTTCCGAACTTTCCGTTCAATCTGTTAATATACATTAACGAAAACGTTAACAGATAAATATTGTATTCTGTATCATTCGTGATTGATAACATTGAGGAATTTGGTTTGTGAATTTGAAAACTAATTTCAGATAAAAAATGTTCTAATATTCTGTGTTTATTACAAAATTTTTTGTTCAGAATTAAAAAGAAAAATTGTATTGGTAACATATTTTTAATTTTATTTTAAATGGTAATAAAAAATATTTGTCAAAATAAATAAAAAAATAATTTGTTTATTTTGGAATTATTTTGAAAACCAAAAACTAATATTTAAAAAATTTCGCTAAAAAATGTGTTGATAAATTGTTTAAAAAGTGCGAAAGTTCGTAATATTGAAAAAAAATATTTAAAAAATATACATTTTTAAATTTAGTGGAATTAATCATGTAAAATACAAAAAACACAAACATTATTTACAAATTTTTGTTAGTTTGTGCAAATAATCCCTAAAATAAGTGTAATTTTTCTCATCACCGTGTAAATACCTACCGTTGAATTTTACAGTTCATTTTCTGTTAACGTGTGAGGATAAGGTATAATTTTTTGAAACTTTTTTTCTCAAACCTGTATCTAAATTTGAAACTAATTTAAAAAAAGTTTATAGCCTGTTTCTCTATGTCGAACGGAAATCTAAGCGAAAGAAAGCAAGTCGAACGAATTCGAATCATTTTGGGTTTCTGTATTTCCTACGCTTTCGTTCGCATGGAGTTACGTCTTTTCGTATTGTTTTTGTTTTATTTTGCTTTCAGAGTAACTTTTTTTCGTAAAAATATTAAAAGTACTACTAAATTGTTTAAACGTATATACAACCAAGTAAATAAACAAACAAAATTAATAGCCTGTTTCTCTATGTCGAACGAAAATCTAAGCGAACGAAAGCAAGTCGAACGAATTCGAATCAATTTGGGTTTCTGTATTTCCTACGCTTTCGTTCGCATGGAATTACGTTTTTTCGTATTGTTGTTGTTTTATTTTTCTTTAAGAGTAACATTTTTTCGTAAATATATTAAAAATACTACTAAATTGTTTAAACATAGATACAACTAAGTAAATAAACAAGAAAAAATAAAATAATTTAAAAAAATTAAAAAACAAAAATTTTCTTTGATTTTTTTTAGAAATTGTTTTTTAGACACAAAATCGTAATTAATGGATACCAAATACATCAAAATGAATAATAAACATGATTAAGGAACATTTGCAATGTCCTTCTGAGAATTTTTCCTATTTTTCTTTAAAAAATTCAACCAGTCGAAAGCAAAATAGCAAGTGACTGATTTTGACATTTTTGTTCTTATCGTTCGAAATACAGAAACCCAATTTTATATGAAAACACTTACGTTTTCTTTCGACTTGTCGTTCGACTCATTGTTCGCGTAGAAGTGAGTTAGAGAAACCCAAATCAGTTTTCGTTCGCTTAGAAGGCGAAAGAAAGCTTTCGTTCGACATAGAGAAACAGGCTATAAAATAATTAAAAAAAAAAAAAATATATATATATATATATATATATATATATATATATATATATATATATATATATATATATATATATATATATATATATATATATATATTTTTTTTTTTTATTTTTTTTTTTTATTTTTTTTTTAGAAATTGTTTTTTAGACACAAAATCGTCATTTATGGATACCAAATATATCAAAATGAATAATAAACATGATTAAGGAACATTTACTATGTCCTTATGAGTATTTTTTCTATTTTTCTTTAAAAAATTCAACCAGTCGAAAGCAAAATAGCAAGTGACCGATTTTGACATTTTTGTTCTTATCGTTCGAAATACAGAAACCCAATTTTATATGAAAACACTTACGTTTTCTTTCGACTTGTCGTTCGACTCATTGTTCGCATAGAAGTGAGTTAGAGAAACCCAAATCAGTTTTCGTTCGCTTAGAAGTCGAAAGAAAGCTTTCGTTTGACATAGAGTAACAGGCTATTAATATCAAATGTTAAAGTCATCATATTTCAAACTTTTGACACCGTGTTTTCTGGGTAACTATACCCATTATATTTATATATATGGGTGACATACATATAAAACATTTAATCTAATGATTGCAAAACACTTAACAAGTTTCTAGACCCCAACCTTAAAGTATACGGTTGAACTCAGGATCGATTTATAGTGATAATGTCACTAATAATAAAACTTGTTATAAAGAAACTCGGTTTCATTGATTTTAAAATTTTTGTGTTTTTGCCCATATACATACTAACATTATGTTAGGTTTAGGAAAGGACCACACGGAATCGTGTGTAATCACAAGACCATATCTGTTGATCCAAATTGAATTCGTTCCTCTCAGTTCCTCTAAATTCTGAAAGAAATAGGTATCAAAACTTATAAATCTGTAACGTGATAATACAAAACATATTGGTAAAGGTAATGGAATGTATCCTCCTCTGCATCATTACATCATCTACATATACTCACTGTGCGACCAATTTTGTGTAGAAAATACCTCAGTATTATATTGGCCTGTAATAATACAAATATACCGTCTCAGTTCGCATTTCTCCATATTAAGTAAAGACTTTAACGTATTTTTATCTTTTGGTTTCGTTTGTTTACAACGTGGTGAGTTTCGCTAAATCTCGTCTGATTTACTATTGAATTCCTCTCGTATCTATGATAGATAGAGTTCAAACCCGGATAGACGCTTTCGTAAGCAGTGCTTAAATCCATATCTGCTCCAGCACGTGCCAACTCGTCAGCATATTCGTTTCTCTGTTTATTATTATGATCCGGTACCCAGAACAGTTTCAATGAGTATTGTTCATTGAGAACCTGAAGCTCTCGGCGACAACGGCTGACTACATTTGATCTAATATTCCTATTACAGAGTGCCTTTATCGTAGCTTGACTATCTATGTATATTGTGATATCGCTCGTAAATAGATATAAATCTGGCTGCCTCAGATACGGCAAAAATCTCTGCTTGAAAGATACTACATGAATCATAAAGTCTGGCGATGTACTTAATATCCAATTTTTCACAGACAACATTACATCCTGTTCCATTCTCTTTCCTTGATCAGTGTAGACTTCAATGCCTTCAATGTTGGGGTTATTTATCTTCCAGTTTTCCCTTGCTGGTATGACCGCATTTAACTCCTTATCCCATTGGATTCGAGTAGATAAGTAGACAGTAACAATATTCATATATTGTGATTAATGTTGAGTAACCAATAGAGTATTCATTTTACTCGACTTTTTCATTGTTCGAATAATCAAATAACTCGAAATGCAGTTTTTAAGTTACTCGAATAATCGAATAAATCTTTTAAGTTACTCGAGTTATTCGATTAATTTATACCTTAAAATGTTACTCGATTTCTCAATGCTTATCAAAAAAGAAAACAAAAATGTAGCTTAAAATAAGAAATAGTCTTTCCAAAATAATATAAAATTAAAATTTGGGTAAATATTTATGAATGTTTGTTTTTTTTTTTTTTTTTTTTGCTTTGATAATGCCGTTGTTTCTCTATATTTAATATATTCATTAATAGTTAAATAAATAGGTCTAACAAATTTGGTCTATCAATTTGAACCAAATTTTATATTAAGGGTAGTCCGAAGTGTTTTTTGTGACTTTTGTGACGCTATAAAATGATTAGTTTTTACACTGTGAAAAAATTATACCCATTTAAAGGTGATTATCAATACTTTTGATAAAAATTAAAATTAAAGATAGTTTTTATCCATTTTGGAATAATTTGCGATTTTGTCTCATAACCTCACTTTTTAATTTGGACACATACTAACCTATGTACAACAGAGGTTTTCAGTTATATACAAAATGTTTGTACAATATTTTTAAGTATCGGAGAACTACTAAACCCAGATTTATTTTGAGTATAAGGTTTTAGAATGTTTTATAATTCATTGTTCAATTATTGACAATATTTAGAAGGCATTAGAATGATAATTTAAAATTATACAAATGTATACTGTTTTTAAGATAATTTAGTCTTATTTGTTTTATAGTGATCTCGTAATTATGTTTTAGTTCAAATTTGTGGACAAATTTTTAACAATATCAGTGTAAAAATATTAGAAATTATATAAACTTGTATAATAAATTAGTCAAATATACAATTAGTTAGAACTACTTACTTTTCTCCATTTAATGGACAAATTTATTGTAAATTTAAAATAAATAATTCTTTCTCCCAAATGTACGCGTAGGAATTATAATTGGCTCTATTTTGAATCAAACCACAAGTTCTACCAAAATGTAAAATATTTTATTTCTCCTTTCTTCCTATTTTTGTTATAATTTAGTAAAAACACAAATATTATTTGGATTTTTGTTCGTTAGGCTGTGAAAGAATTGTGAAAATATATTTATTAGTATCTGAGTTATTGCATTTTGAAAATGAGAAAAAGCACTTTGGACCATCCTTTTTTTAGATAAAGTGGTTTAGCTATTCATAACATAAAGAATGAGTTTACATGGTAAACTTAATTTTAAGTCCAAATTCCTTCTATATAACAAAATTCATGCAAACCATCACCATCATATCCTCTACACCAGACTGACCATTTATTGGTATATAAACTATGTACTTTCATTCGTAGAATCAAAAATATGTTTTTCCAAATCAAGCTTAAATTCCTTATTTATTACATTTATATTAAAATTATTTGAATTTTACTTTATAATTTTTTAAAGTGACGTTTATATTTTTATTTAATTTTTGTAATTAAAAAACGAACTTTGACTACGTATTGTAATTTAGGCATATATTCGGTTTTTTTACTAAATACAATTTTTTTTAATAAAATTCCAATTTATGGTACCACTTTTAGATTCGAAACATTCTATAAAAATTTTGAAACATTGTTTTTAAGCTAATTTTTTAGAAAACTAAAATTAAAACTTCCTAAAAACTAGTTAAGAAAGGAAATATTTAAAATATTTTTTTACTCGAATTATTCAATTAATCGGCATAATTTGCTCGAATAAATTGTTACTCGAAATTCTTGATTTTAATTTAATCGAACAATTATTTGATTTTCATTTGTCGATTAATCGAACAAACAATATTCGAGTGAATACCCTAGTATCCAATGTTTCTAATAATCAGTTGTCCAGATTGACCCAGTCTTATCTGTATTCTCAGAGCATGTTCTTTGATATATATACATAGCGGCTCCATAGCCAGTATTCTGCACATAGCCTCAGTTGCAGTTGATCAACAGTAGTGCAACTACTCTGTTGGCCCTGCTCAATAAATGACGCGGGTCTAACATTACAATTAATACAAGTATCAGTCGCAAATTGGCCAATGCAAATTTTATAATAAGAGTGTGTATATATATGTATATTCTTTAATTCTTATTATATCTAATTATATTTGGATTGGTCTTGATACCGGGCCAATTTATAAAGTTGGTCAGAAAGTGGTTATGATTTTAAATATAAAAAAATATATTCAAAATTTATGTTATGATTTTTAAACATTTTTATTTCTTTAAATTAACTTCAATGACATAATTTTTCCTTTGCAAAATCTTTAACTGATGTGATGTTAAACATATAAAAAATATTATAAATAAAAAAAAATAAATAAAATATTTGCTAACAAACCCTTGTAAAATATTACAAACATATTAACACAATCATCATCCTCACAATAATGCTAAAGATACAGCAGCTTATAATGAATATGATCTTGATGTACGAGTTGTAAGTTCTTTGTCATAACAAGGCAAAATCCGCAAAGTGCTTTGTCATGCGAATGAGTACACATGTTACATATGCATGCATTTCTATATAATAATTGAATGATGAAATCTATTTAACAGAAGAATTTCTTTTGAAATACATATAAATTTTTTCAGTTACACATATGCATAAATATGAATACATCGCTTTAAAAATATTTTTAGAGCTGATAAAAAACTGTTTTACTATTTATATCTTTTTTAAAATGGTATGACAATTTTTTTACATTTAAATACGGTTTAGTTAGTATTGATATTGCAACTTGTTATTTGTCACTGATAGTATTGTATGGACGTAAAAGAAAAATATACATATATCTTCTATCAATATACAGTCGAACACGGTTATTACGAACTCGAAGGGACCGACAAATTTAGTTCGTTATAAACGTTGTTCGTTATATGACACATTTATCAAAATTTATTAAAAGAAAATGAAATTGAAAAAAGATTCGGCTGTGCCGAATCGTTGATACCCTTCACCATATTACCATATTACCATCTTACTATCTTATCGACATCATATTACCGACAAATAATAAAATTTTCGCCTTAACGTATGCTTTCATATTTTCACATATATAAATCTAAATTTTTTTCAAACTACGAAAATTTGAATATATATATAAAAAAAACAATCATAGCAGGCTTTGCTTTTAAAAAATTAACAACAACAACAATTCCATATTTATTTATTTTTTATGTGTGTATATACAAACTGGCTGCATATACAAAGAACAACAACAACACTGTTATTCATTATATTACTGCTGTTGCTAACCAAACTGCTTGTCTATACAAAAAACGTCACTAATAGTCATTACAATGCTTAATATACATGTTTGTGTGTGTATTTATATTCTCAACAGATTTGTTTTTGGGCCATAACTCTGTTGATTATGAACGAATTTGGTTTATTAAAAAAAACGAAATTTTGTAAAAACATTTATGACTGATCTATATAAAAATAAAAATCTGTAGCTTGAACAAGGGCTTCAAAAATAAAAAATTAGTTTTCCCCGATATCTCAGTTATTACTGAACCGATTTATTTCATTTTTTCAGAACAAAAATTCAGAAAATAATTTCCGAGCCCCCTTTAAAAATTCGAAGTACTTGGTATGTGTAGAGGCTTCAGAAACTGAAAAACCGGTTCCAAAAACCGGTTTTTAAAGCATATCTCCGTTATTTATAAACCGATCCTGCTGTTTCAAAAAACCGAAATTTTATAAAAATATTTGCGACCGATCTGTATAAAAATCAAAATCTATAACTTAAACCAGGGCTTCAAAAAATAAAAAATGCGTTTTGTCCGATATCTCAGTTATTATTGAACCGATTTATTTCATTTTTCAGAACAAAAATTCAGAAAAAAATGTCCGAGACTTCTTTGTAAAAATGAAGTCTCTAGTATATACAGAGGCTTCAGAAACTGGAAAACCGGTTCTAAAAACCGGTTTTTTTAACATATCTTCGGATTGTATGAACCGATCTTGCTGAATTCCAATAGCAAAATTCTCGAAAGCATTTCCGATCGTTTGACATATATATTATATATGTCAGTTATCAGTGGGCTTCATAAACGCCATTTCATCCGACACACGGACGGACGGACGGACATGGTCCTATCGTCATCATTTCTTACAAGGATCCCGAAAATGTAAACTTTTTTGCTCTCCGACGAAAATTGTGGGAATTACAAACGGAATGACAAACTTATATATACCCTTTACACCTGTGGTGAAGGGTATAAAAATAAGAAAACGCAAAAAAACTAACCACAAGTTTATTGCTTTGGTAGTTGATTGCTACAAACATACGTATTAAGTATTTCTGCAAATTCAAATTTTAGTTACAAATAAACATTATTATCGACATAAAACAACTTTTGCCTAAAAAACTTTAATAGCAAAAGTCAGACTTTCACTTTTGAAGTTAAAAATTCATACAAAATTAACTTTGTCTTCTACAAAGTTCAATTGGTTCTATCTTTAATTTATGCTGAAAAGAAAAATTTAATATTATCAAAGCAATGAAATATTTTTCACTACAAAACAAGGTTGCTTCTAAAGTCGTGTTTTAGTTTTATTTTATATTTCATTTATATTTGCATTTGTTGCACATATATGCTATTACAGTCTTACAGAAAACTTACATAAATTGTGCAGGAAATTGAAATAATCATATTTTTAAAACGAAGCCACAAGTTGCTTCCTTTAAATGTCATAAACTTATGTACTTTTTATATTTTGTATACAACAGATTTAAACAATATTTTTATATGCATGTACTTCTATGGTGCAACTGCAACTTTAGATACTACTACAAACATGGAACGAAGGTTTGTGATAGAAAGCATACAAAACTATAAATATAAAGATATATACTTAAAAGTACAGCAGGTTTCTGTATAAAGTACAGGAAGATAGGAGAATAACCCACAAACTTAATAGTATCTAAGAAAACTACGTGCAAATAACTTAAAGCATAAGTTACCGTAACTATCTTTTACGTGTAATACTTTTTGAAATAGTTTCGTTTTAATAAGATTTAGTTTTAAAACATAAGTATATGTACAATAAGAATATAATGTTGGTGAAAACGTATCCGGCTCTAACTAAAATTACAAGGATTCCAAAAAAATGAAAAAAAAAATAAATTATATATAAATTAACACACTTTTTCAAATAAGTATTTACGCCAATTAAATGCAAGTTTGAGAAGTTGCTGTCCCATGTCTGGTTTTCTGACATCAACGAGATATACATTAAACTGTAGGTTATCACTTCATCTTTAAATTCACTGAATGGCGCAAATTTTCAAAAATCGTACATTTTTGGTTTCATAACTTTTCAACGGATTGTAAACAAGATACTTGTTATACAGGAAATGAATTTCCTAAGTCTTGTCTTTCGTTTTGTTAATGGTTAAAGTCAAAAAGTGTCAAATTGTCAGTGCAAAACTAAAATGAATAGTTTTAAATGCCTGTATTTTCGTGAGATTTTACGCGAATGATTTAAAATTTAGGATTTCGTAGTTATTTTGTAAGATCTACAAAAAGCCATCAAAACTTTTTATAATGTTTATACAAACTTTGGCAATACAAGACACTAAAAGTAGGTTTCAAATTATTTCGAAATTTTTTGTTTTTCTTCACATAAATTTATATTAGTAAGAAATTTTCACCTTACAAAAATAACTTATTTATTCATTTATTTTAACTAGATTTCTTCAGCTCTATGTTTTTGAAAGTTAGATAGAGCCAATTGCATTTAATGTCCCGATATGTATATATGTATCTATTGGTAGTACAGGATATGTCATATTACCAATAGTGACTTTGCGACACTTTTAGAATTTGTGTATGCTATATTATTAAATATATTTAGTTGTAAATATTTTATATTTTCAGCAGATCATTTAACAAAAATAAGATTTAAAATTTTACAGTAATCTGCAAAATATTTACTAAATCTACAAAATAAAATTGCATTTTTCATAAGAAAAAAAGCTTTTTCCGGTACACATCGTTACCCATTTTGATAAGATAACTAATATTTACATTATGTGGGAGTCGCTACTAGGATTCACTAGGGAAATTTAATATTCACGTACCTTTATTAAACACTACACACACTATTTACTAAAAGCACTTATTATATTAATACAGATTACTTATTAAACATTCGATACAAGAATTATTTTCAATTATTAAAAACCATTTCGTCGATGCCCTGATAAAAATTTGACTATGATTCACTAGAAAAAAATAACGTTTTTTTTCGTCAATTAACAACATTTCGATTACACGAGTTGTTAACTACATATTTCTATACTCTTTTTAATGATGATGTACCATTTTAAATCTGATATTGGGGCTGGAAGGTTGAGGAAGGTATTATGCGTTTGTGCTGATGTTTATAACACCCAAAAATATTGGTCTAAGATCCACCTTAGAATCACTTTCTAAATCGATTTAACGAAGTCCGTCCGCTTGAATGGCTGTCTATGTAAACCTTGTGCGCAAAGTGCAGGTCGCAATTTTTAAGATATCTCGATGAAATTTGGAACGGATAGTTATTTTGGCACAAGAACTATGCCTATTTAAATTGGTTATTATGGGTTCATTATTTCACCTGGCCTCCATACAAATGACCTCCTGGAATTGGGCTAAACGCTAATAAATGTCTTTATTTTAGCACATAATTTAATCAAATTTGGCATAGAGAAGCTTTATATAATTATAAATCTATGTACCAAAGATCAGTCCATAATTGATCATATTTAGTTCTCATAAACCTCTCCTCCGAAAAATTACTTAACGGGTATAAATCTAATTTAAATGTTAGTATAAAGTTAATATTCGACAGAAATAAGTTTTATATAGTGCCAAATTTAATGAAGATCAGTTCATAATTTACCATAGATCTCTTATAAGGGGAATCCCCGAAAGTGTATTAATTAACCCTTCCCAAATTTTGATACTGGTATACAATGGTATAGGTTATCATATGGTCAGTCCTGGCCGACTATATCTTTATTTCTCGTTTGTCGATATTTTTATATCTTTTAGAAATATTAATATTGAGTTTGTATCATAAGATTTTATACTATCAGTTCGGGAAATCTGTAGCAATTGGTGCAATAGTACCAGTCTCGCAGTACCAGTTAAGTAGGTGTCAATTGGTACTCAACTGGTACTATATAATAGCCACCAAAGTTCCAGTTGAGAACCAGTTGAACCAGTGAGAGCTAATTTTTAACTTGCTTGTTAAATGCGCAATTAGCAACTAGCGCTTAAAAATAATCTATGTCTGAGTGATAAATATTTTGTGGAATAGCTTTTATTGGCTTTGACAGCGACGCAACAGCGCGACCCACTACAACTTTGACTGGTAGTTGTAGATTTCGGATCATGCGTATAACCGGCTGTCGCGGGAACTCTGGGCATCGTAGTCAATGGAGTTCAAATTCCGACTGTGAACCACGCAGATCCTGAGGGTCCCTTTCAATATCCATTTAACCTCCTCAGCTCATGCCATTGCAATCAGGCATAAATTGCGAAATATAAATAAGTTCCACAATACGCTAGCCGGCTGCACTTGGGAACAGTGTTGCCAATTCAGCGCTGTTCGCGCTAGATTTAGCGCTTTTCAGCAACCCAAAATTCGCATTTTTTTCCATCAGCGCTTTTTCTCAAAAAGACGCTAAATTGGCGCGTTTTATATTCGGTTAGTTTTGGTTGCAGATTTTATTCATGTTTTCTACATTTTTCTGAATTTTAAGGACAATATTTGCCTTTAAAAACTTTAGTTTTTTTGTTTGCAAAATATAAAAGACATGGAAAATACAGATTTTAAGTATTCTTTTTAATTTGTTTTCAAATGTCTAAATAATTTGATTATACATACATATCGTTGACTTAATATAGAAAAGGCGTTTCTTAATATTTATTTTTTTTTTTTTTTTTAAATCCCTTTTTCAAAAAAAAAAAAATTAAGATAATACACACGTCTTTTAAAAAATTAAATGCACTATGACTGCAAAATAAGGGACATTTAGAAAAAAGTCATAAACATGTTTCAAATATATTTTGAAAGAAAAAGCCCAATTCCCAAGTTTGATTTATTATTTTCATGTTTTTAAGGAAATTTTCAAGAATTTATAGTGAAAATAATTTTTGTGAAACATTCATATGTCAAAAAACAGATTGTTATTGTGTTGGAAAGTCCTTATTTTAAATTGGTTTTATAGCAGTCCTCGGCGCTCTGAGAACACATTTTATTAACATAGTTTTTTTATTATATGTTTTGTATTGTAAAAATTAATAAACTAAGAGAACGTCCGCACATGTGCGCCATTTTGGCAAGCGCTGTTTTATAGAGAGAACTTTGCAAAGGAAAATTGTGAATCAAATAATTTTCGAAATAGAAAAAATGTTCCAAACAAAGTCGTATGGAATCAAAATGAAAATAAAAAAGTGACAATAAGTGAGTATTTCTAAAAGTGGTCTTAGTAACAAGCCTTTTGGTAACTAGAGAAGCCATGTTCATAACCTATCAAAAACATTATCTCAAATTTCTGGAAAAACCACTGGAGATGCCTTAGAAAACATGCTTGAAGTCATTTGAAATAATTTATTTATAAACTAATATTATATATGTATATCTACCCTGATTGTATTTTTAAAGAAAAAAAAGCCTTATTTAAAAAATTTAACGATTTTCAATATCTAAAAACAATCCTGCCACCATTTTTATGAAAATTTACTTTATAAGATATAATCTTTTAGTTTTTTGCTGTAATCCAATTATAGCATAAATGTATTCCAATTAAATTTAAATTACAGAAAAGAGCCCTATCTAAGATAATTTCCTAAGGAGTAGAAAAATCCAGAAATAATAGACAGAACTAGTTTCACTTCTTGTTTTGAATCAAAACTACCTTTTGTTTGTATCAGTCCTTTTCTTCTCCTGTAAAATTACGAAAAGTTGAGATACAGTTTTTCGATATGTATTCCGTATTTCTATTTATTTTCAATAAATATTTTTTAAGATGTCAGATAATTTTCATACTTAGGAAAAACTTAAGGGATAAAAAGAAAACAAGTTTTAAAACAAAAAACTATTCTCAAAACTTCGTATATGGTCACTAAGTCAACAGAATAATGCTGGACTATGACCTTCATATATAAATTTAACATATTTATTAATTCAAGAGCCTTAAAATGAAAGTTATTATCAAATGTATAACCTTTCTTTGCATAAAAAATAAATATTTAACTAAATAATAAAAATACATTTTTTTTTTTTTCAAATATAATTTAGCGCCTTTTAGCGCGTTTTTAAATAATGACCAGCGCGTTTTGGATCAAAAAAGTTGACAACGCTGCTTAGGCTACATATAAGATGATTGGTCTGTCAGTTGTAAATTATGCTGCTCTAGTGTGGACTCCTTCTCTGAGTGACACCCAGTGGTGAAATATTCAAAGCTGCCAAAATACAGCATTATGAAAAGTAACAGACTGTTTACAAATTACCTCACCATAACCACCTACAAGAGGTAACGGAGGTTCTTCCGTTTAAGGAACACAACGTGATGCTATGTAAGCAGTTCCTTCTGGGATGTCATCGCAGCACAGTGTTACATTTAGCAGTTTTATATCGCAAAAATCCAATTTTGAAGATATTGGTCTGAAATTGTATATTCAGTTAGTAGATAAGGCCTTAAACATTCCCACTAAAAGTGGGCGGATAGTCACGATGATTTTGTCCGTTAAAATTATTTTCATATTTAAAGTAAGAGCTCCCATAGTCGGATAGCGATAGTCATGATGATTTTGTCCGCCTATGGAATATGATATGTTATATTGTATAATTCATTATAATATCTTTTTATTTCAAAATTCAACATGGATTGTAATGAATTAATTTATAGATATGGGCAGTTATCAAAAATTTTTAACTTGGCTGAAACTAAATTAAATTTTTAATAATTTTGTGGTAATGATATTTTAAACAAATTGGTGACAGATCTGAACTCATAAATAAGACTTGAAACTAATAGAGTACATAATTTTAGCACCATAGGATTCTTTTTTCAAAAAGTCAGTTTTTCAAAAGTCACATTTTCAGTCTCATATGTAATGGCATGGATTACTGTGTGAACTTAGTTTTTTTTTTTTTTATTTTACATAACAAAATCGGAGGAGCATTAAAAATAAATTTAATACAAAAATTGTATGGCCTTTTTGAAAATTATGCAAAAAACTTGAAGCATAACATGTATTTGGCTTTCAAAATACAACCAAATTGGATTGTTATATATTATATATTTTATTATTTAATAAAAGAAACTATCAGTTTGCAAGATATGTTTCACACTCAACTATTTTTTTATTTTTTGTATCAATTCTGAGTTTGTAGAAGATAATACTGAACGTTTACATCTATTTACCTCTTTCGCCTAAATTATAACAATACCTTTTGTTTCTTACTCAAAGTATTACAGAAGTCATTATGAGCAAAATGAATAGTAACAAGTTACATTATAGGTTACAAGTAAGTACTGGAGTATTGAAAATAAAAAGAAGATAATTTTTTTTTTTTTTTTAATTTATTTATTTGAAAATATTTCATACCATAGACTTGGAGTTAATTCTTGAAGCGCATTCTTGTGACCCGTGCAGAAATTGAATAAAAGACCGGACCTTAGTGACCTGCCCCCGTCTGAAAATTGTTAAGAGTTTAATACGTTTAACAAATTGTTTTAAGATACCCAATGAATTTTTATTACCATTATGTAATTGTATTTCCTAAATTGTAATCGCTTCAAATTTGTGCCAATGTGCCTAAGAGAAATAATACAAATTAGTGGATATTTTTTAGTAATATTCAGATACTTACCACTTCTGAACACTGATAATTTACCAATAACCTTTTGAAATAAGAAATTAATTTTTATAAACATTAACAAAAAAATGTTATTTTCTTGAATTTACTTTTTTATGTCAAGAATTTTTAATTTTGAAAAATTTTACAAACATTTTTTCAGACACAAAATTTATTTAGTACACAAGACAGTAAAATTAAATGAACAATAACACTTTTTGCATATAACTAGCTTATTGAGCATAGAACGTATTTTGATATTAACACAACATTTATAGATAATAAAATTTCCTACAAATTTCCTCTAGTGCATTTTTATAATCCTTTATTGGTTTAAGAGTTATACCGTATTTTATGTTTGATGTAGTATTTTACATAAACTCAAATTACAGAGTTCATGAATGAATGAATTCATGTACGTATAAAGTGCCCTAATGGATTTGTTTCGACTTCACCGGAGACTGGTGTGTTTACGATTAATTATTTGTTTAAGTCTTCGTGACTTTAACAAAAAATTAATGTATTTTCATATTTTACCCACTTTTAAAATATATAATTTTTATAATATAAATGAAGAGATAGATAAAAAGTAACATTTCCAAAAATCTGATCTTATGTAACTGATTACATATCAAGTTAAAAGTAAGCAGTTACTAATCTACTTTCATGTAGTGCAGAAAGTATGTTGTTATGATTGAAAAGTAACTACATCCGTAACTACATACCATTACCAAGTTTTTTGCTGGGATGAATTCAAACGCGGACAAAAATGAAAATATTTAAGATGCATCTCATTTAGCAATATGCCAAAAACGGCTTTTTGCGAAAAAGAACTTTTTTATTTTAGAAAATTAGGGCTTCAGCGGCAACTTTTGTTCTTCGAATTTTTCATAATTCCGTTATTTACAAAATTACCGCTATTTTAAGGTTTTTGAAGAAAATCACAATTTTGACCTTTAAATTTCCAGAATTCGACCAAATGATGTTTGGCAACTTTGTACAAAATATTTTGACGAGTATTTTTGTTGAACATATGAACTCATAATGTTTGCAAATACAGGGTGTTTTGATGCAATTTTAATAAAAATGAATTTTGCGCCATCTAGCGGCAATAATTTGTACTAACTATGTTCAGCAATTAGAAAGGTAATTTGAATACCTTTCCAAAATGAGCTTTTTTTTTGAAAATCGGTTGAAAAATAACCGGAAATCAGTAAAAAAAATGTTCTAAACAAAAACAGTGATACAAAGAAAAACAACAAAAAACAATAACATTACAAATGTAAATAAGCGCGAATGTTATATAGGAGGTGGGCGGTAAAGTGGGCGAACCACGCCTATTTTTGTTACCGTGTTTACATTTGTCCATGAAGTATTTGTACAAAATTTCTTTGACCTTTCACCTTATATGGGAGGTGGGCGGTAAAGTGGGCGGACCACTTTCCGAAAATAGGCTTTATTATTTTTTGTACGGCATAAATTGGACTGAATGTTATGCCTTGAAAGTCTACGTAGTTGTTGATTCAAAAGTTATATATGAATGAAGGTGAAAAAAACGAATTTTTTAATTTTTTCGATTTTTTTAACATTTGCCAAATTTGTTCGTAAACGAAAAATACGATCGTCAAACACCACCGCAGAATTTTAGATATTATTGTCATCAACAACTATGTTGACTTTCAAGGCATAACATTCAGTCCAATTTTTGCCGCGTTAAATGTTAGCAGGAGAATTTTCTTACTTCCATGTTTTGTTGTTGCCATTTTCTTTTTCTCAATATCCGAAAATGAAAGACTACTACCCAGACTAACTATCCAACTAATAAAAACATTGAATTTGTAGCTGTTAACATAAATAATGCGTTAAATTCATAAAAAGTAAAAAATCCAAGGTTTAAATGCCACCCTATATTTCCGTTTTAGGACAAGTGAGGGACACCCTAATTAGATATTAAGGTAGCTGACTCTACCCCCGAAGCATTAAAAATCATTTGGCATTCATAGCTTGTAAATAAAAAAAGTATTTTTTTGGCATATTGCTAATCTCATTACACAATATTCGGTACATTTTGTTTACGTTTTAGATTTTATAATTGTTCGGCTATGGGAGGTATTCCTTAAGGGAGCTTTTACTGTATATTAAAAAGCACACAATAAACAAATATATCATATTTGAAACACACACTTCCCTCACTTTGTCTACCTAAACTTGCTTCTGATTGGTCAATACAAAAAGGTGGGCGGAAACTGTCTCGCTGCCACGCCCATTGAGCCTACTTTTGTATTGAAAAAGTGGTCCAGGAGGTACATAAACATACTACTAGTGGCCATGAAAAATTCATGGAATAGAAAAAGAAAATACCATTCTGCTTATTGTGACCTTAAAAACGTTGTAGAAGTTCTTGAGTGCATAGCATTAAGGTCCAAAAATAATTCTGATTAAATAATGATGGAGCTTCAACTTAAGAACGGCACTGTACACAATAAAGAAATTTTCCCAGTGGAACTAAGTGGTAGAGTGCAGAATGATGAAGAATTTATTCTTAATCACAAGCTAACGTACACTTATCAATCCTTTGAAAGTAACAAAAACGTACTTACATTCCTAAAATATTTTGATTTGTTCTGGAATACATAGTCGGTGAAGACCGACCTTATGATACCCTACACCATTGTGTATGAGCCAAAAATTAGACCTGTGGACAATTATAGACAAATACTTTAAATAAATATAAAATAAAATATGCGATACGATTTTACAATGTTGTTTCTACTTACACTATGGAGCAAAAGTGAACACTTTTTCGGTGAAATTTACTTTTTTCGGCCGTATCTTCTTAACGACCAATAGGAATTAAAATATAAATAGCAGAATATAATCCTCGAGATCCAATATATGTATGTATAATAAATATTAATATATTTAATATATTTAAAATATAAAAAAATATAAAAAATATAAAAGTGTTAAATTTTGCACCATTTTCTGATTGGATATATAATCGTGATTTATTCGGTAGTTAAAATTTGCAAATGAAAAAAAATTGTAAAATATATTATTCAATGAAGAATGTCTAGTGCAAATACAAACTTGTTAGAGTTCAGCAAAAGTTATTTAATTTGTAATAACCTTGATAAAATCCCGTAGTAGTGGAAATAAAAAAATTAGAAAATATAGAATTTTGCAAAGATTAACGTTAAAAAAAATCGCAAGGACTTAAAACTACCTCAAACCTTGATGACTATGCTCAAAATTATTAAATCGATAATATATCCGCGCATACTTAACATATCGCGATATTTTTAGTTTGTATTTAAGATATACCATTGTAGAGTAGATAAATGCAATAATTTTTAATTTGGACTATAAATGGAATTTTGGCAATTTTTTCGGTAGAATCGAGGAATATTGGTACTAAATTGCGTTGATTTTGGAAATATTTTTGAACCCCAAAAGTAAACAAGTTTGAAGAATTTCCTTTATATGTATGCCTTCAGATTTATTTAGTTCATATTTTGCTCTTACATACATACTGTAATAGAAATTTGAACAAAATCTTTATTTTTTTCGCATTTTCCTTTTAGTTTTATTTTAATGTAATTTTAATTATTCATATCTTTTCATATCTGGATAATTTTCCAGGTTAATTGAGTAAAATTTTTGAGTAGTATTTTTAAAACATTTTTTATTTATATAATTCAATTATTCAGGTATTTAATATAAATGTTTAAATAATAGAAAGAAAAAATAATAATTCTGGAAAAAAAACAGTGTACAATACATAAGGGTTTCATTTTACGTAGTTTCTTAAAAAAATCATATAATGTTGTTTGTTTCTTGTTTTTCAAATTCATATTTTCGTGAATGCTGTAAACTTAGATTTTACCTTGCTCTGACTCATCTTATTCAAACGAGGGAATTCCCCTTTTTGGTTTTATTCACATTGTGTTTGATTGTTCAAAAGCAATCGAAAAAAATTATGTTTAGAATCCCGGATAATAGAGGTAATCACGATTAATCGATGCAAAAAAAAAAAAAATTAAATGGATGGAAAAAAAGAAAGCAATTTCAAATTTTCTTTCCCGAATACTCGAATCACGGATAATCGATGCCCTACAGTATTTGTCGGTAAAATGGTAAAGGTTCGGCACAGTCGAATCTTTTTTTAATATCATTACCACTATGATCATAAATTTTAAAAAATTCTGTTTTTGCCCTATTAAATAATATTAAAAATACTTTAAAATTTGTAAAATTTTAATTTTGTTAAAAATTATTACCACTTTTCCCCGCTAAAACTTCATTTAGTTTCACTTTTTTGGAAATAATTATTAAAAACTTCCAAAAAAATTAAAATATGCACTTTGTTTCACTTTTGAAGTTGTGAAAATGTTCTTTTTTGGAAGAACTTCACCTTTTTTCTCTGGGTGTAATTATTAAAATTTTTTCGCTAACAGTTCACAAAGTAAAGCTAAGTGTTACGTTAGTCGTTTCGACTAACAAGATTGCTCAAAATACTAACTTTCAGACTGCTTAGAGCAACATATGTCTGGACACTTCAAGATCATATTTACGACAGGTGTTATACAGGCAAAGTATGGTGAATAGCAACCATAATCGAGTACTGTCATATTATGGTTAAATTATTTATGGTTAAATTATATTATGGTTTGGTGTAGTTCGATAATATGGTTGAATCAAACTAAAAAACGTGATTCATGTATACAGCAATAATATGATTAAATCTCAATAAAATTATTGTTAATCTGTAATCACAATTTTGTTGTATATTACTTCATTTATGTATACAGCAATAAAATGGATAAATCAATATAAAAATATTGTTGATTTGCAACTTTATTTTTGTTTTATATGTACTTGATTCATATATACATCAAATAATATGGTTGAATCACAATAAAAATTTTGTTGATCAGCAACTACATTTTTTGTTGTATGTGTACTTCATTCATGTGTACAGCAATAATATGGTTGAATCACAATACAAATATTGCAAATCTGCAAACATATTTTTTTTGCATATTTGTATATGTATTTGATTCATGTATACAGAAATAATATGGTTGATTCACAATAGAAATACTTGCAGTCTCGAGAAACAATTAATATGCTAAAAAATAAATAAAAGCCAATTAATTTATTGTATGGTAGTTTTATTAAAATTAAGTATAATTTAATTATGTAAAATGAATCACTTTGGTATAAAAAGATGGATAGATTTATCACCTGTAAATGATGAAATCTGAGAAATTTCTTAAATACTTGTACAAGGTGACACTTTTTTTTTTTTTTTGCACTCCGAAGATAACCTATAGTGTATTTTTCTTTGCCTATTATCCATTTAAAATATATTTCTAGTTTAATTTTAATTAAAATTATATGAGTTATCTTTTTAAACACTGCAATTTAAGTGCATTAAGGTATATGGAAAATGTTATTTTGTATATAGTTTATTTGGAAAATAGAAAAATCTTTAAAAACTTCAAACGAAATAACCTAAGCATACAATACAAAATTTTATTATTATAATTATGATGCATTAGTCAGCATTTAATTTAAATAATACATTTTGGCATAAATCTTTCCTTACTACATAATTGAACCTTGTATGATTTAAAAGGTTTCATTCTAAACAGTAATGACCCGTTGAACCTATTGAATTAAATAACAGTCCGCCAGATTGACAGCCTACAGACAATGTGGCTGAATTTTTTGTCAAATATCTGAAAACTAAGCTGAAATATGGGTTATCATATTTATGTGCTCAAGCAATTACGAAGGCTACCGAAAGAACAGTCTTGAAAAATGAAATCTAAAATTTTTAATAAGGAAATAAAAATAATTTCCTCTAAAAAGGAAGTATCGCCTTGCCCAATATGAAATAATTTCAAACTGATAGTATTTTTGAGTCGTGTTCTACATATAAAAATCATATCCCAACATAAATTATGCGAAATGGGATAGTAAAATTTAAATCTTTGTCCTCTCACATAGCACCAAGACTGACGTGCGATTCAAAAAATGAAATGGAAATAATTATGGAATTTTGGAACGGCTGCTCCGATTTTTATGAAATTTCACATGAAATTTAAAAATTCTTCCTTCCCACAATTTTTCTATTTGTTGTTAATGAAATAAAAAAAAAATAAACAAAAATCGGGTGAAATTTAGACCCACTGTAGCGAAAAAACTTCACCAAGACAGGCTAAAAAGTAAAAATTTTAATCTTTTGAAGCTCAATACCTCTTAAACTAAAAGAGATAATACATGCATACGACGATGTCGACTAGCAGAATCCTCCCAAATAAAAATCTTTCAAATCGATTCAGATATAAGGTAACTGGATCGTTTTTTAGAAATTTTATACCCGAGGTGTCCAACTTTGGGACCGTGTGGACTCGCTCCATATATGTCTATATGGTTCAAGCTCAAAACTTAAACTCGCCTACACCTCTGGTATAACCATGTGAAATTTCATAAAAATCGGAGCAGCCGTTCCGAAGTTCCATAATTATTTCCATTTCATTTTTTGAATCGCATACTGTGTGACGTTCACCGAAAATCCAAGATTTTTGGCCAAATTTGGAGGAAGTTGTTTTTAAAACCGGTTTTTTCAGTCAATGTGCTGTCGCACAGAAAAAAATATTTCAAATATTTTTTTAATAAAATTATTAATTAACTTTATATTGGAATTTAATTATATGATTTATTAATATAATTAATTTTCTAATTGGTTTTCAGTTTTGTTTTTTAATAAATAAAATAAATATAAGAAAATTTTCAAAAATTTTCAGCTCATTGCATCTATTTAAGGAAAAGAAGTAATAATAATATCAATTATTCTAGTTATTAATATTATCATTTTGATGATGGGAGCAAAATCAATTAAAAATTAATTAATATTACAAACTTCGTAATTGAAGTCCATTTTTACTTTTTTCTGTGCGGTTTTTTCAAAATTTTACAAATTTAAAAAATAATTATCTTCTATTCATCTAAGTAGATATATAATTTGCTTAGCATTTTTTCTCTTGCCAGAGCTTTTTAAAGCTCCCAAACGACGTAGAAAATTAAAATTTGGCTTAATTATAAAACTTTTCGTCCAACAAATCCTAAAGGAGCCATATTTTGAAATGTTTATCAGGGAAAGGATATAATATTATTTTTTTCTTTCTCCAGAGCTTTCTGAGATGTAGAAAATTAAAATTCGGCTTACTTATAACCCTATTCGTCCTACAAATCCTAACAGAGCCAGATTTTGAAATCTCTATCAGGGAGCTAAAATACGTGGATATATATATATATATATATATATATATATATATATATATATATATATATATATATATATATATATATATATATATATATATATATATATATATATATATATATATATATATATATATATATATATATATATATATATCTTTCCTAAGCATTGTTTTCTCTCCAGAGCTTTCTGAAGCATCTATACGAAGTAAGAAACTAAAAATCGGCTTACTTATAAAACTATTCGTTCTACAACTTCTAACGGAGCCAGATATCAGGGAATGAAAAGTCTGTTTTGGTATTAAGAACTTTTGAGTTGCTATACTTATTATTGTTTGCTCTCTAAATCCTATCAAAAACTGGTTCTGCATTTCAGACAGGGAGCGCATTTATGACGATTTTTTAAAGGTTTACGAATTTAAAACTTTAAGCATTATTATCCCAATAAATTCTAACGGCTTCAAATAATTGTCTAGGATTAGGGAAAGGAAAGTGTCCATATGTTGTTAATATTTTTTTCTTTTAATTTTCGGATTTGTTTGTGCATATTTTCATTATTATATTATTTCCTTTATTATCTCATTATTATATTATTTCCTGGCATTTTAAGGCTTATACGCTTGTATTTAATAAATTTTTATTTAAATGTTATAAGAATTATTGATTTTTTTAAAGAAATGTAGTCTTTTGATATAAATATTAACTTCTGCAAAAAATCCGGTTAACCGATTTTTTCTAAATTTCAAAAAGTTCAACCGGTTTTTTTTAAATACCAACTATTCGATCTATTCGAAAACCGGTTTCTCAAAAAAGTGGAATAATCTATCACCCTAGTAACTATATGATTAAACATAACAACTCTCCATTTTATACCTGTTAATAAGAGATTGAAGAGAACTAAAAGCAAATTCTTGTTAAACACTTTCATTCATATATTGTTATTAGAAGGAGGATTTCTTTGTCGACCAGTGTAATATGAATAAGTGGAATGAATTCGTTATAAAAAAGTATTTATTTCTTATCACCGTTCAACAAACAACATTTATATAGTAAAATTCATAAAGTATCATCTATTCAGTCAGCTAAATAAAATTAACTTTGAGAAGAATAAAATGAAATACAAAATTATTTATATCTTATCAGTTTTCATCATTTGGAATTCCCAGAATACAGCTCAAGCTGAAATCGAAGCACAAGTAGATTCTATTGTTGATTCAGAACAAACTGACGAATATGTACTTACTTCTGTGGAATTATATAATTGTGATTATACTCGATTCGAGAACCAATTGGAGGCTCTTAAAACTGGAAATGATTTGTTAAAACAACGAGTAGAAATAATGCAATTACAGTTGGAAAAACAAGAAAATTTCTTGCAAGGATTGGAAAAGAAAATTGATAATATACCACAAATTTTGCAGTTCATGGAAAGTAATCTAAAGGAAAATTTTATTGAAGTAAACAATTTGATAGGTAAACAAAATCAAATTATAGAAGAGAACTACCAAAAAACATCTTTTGATAATAAATTACAATTGATAAGTGATATCAAACAAATAGTAGAAGATCACGGCAATTTAATAAAAACCTTAACTGAGAAAATGTCGAATGTGGAAAATGAATTATCCAAAACAAGTTGCGAAAATCAGACTTTGCAATTGGGCGAGAGCATATCGAAGAATTTAACAGTATTACAAAATATTGATAAGAGATTAGAAGACATTATGAAAGGAAAAGGAAACAAATTTATTTGGTAATTTAAAAAAAAAAAAATCACTTTTAAACCAAGAACTTAAAATATTTTCGTTTCTTCCAGTACTGCTCAACGATATCCTACTAATTGCGCCGAATACAATGAAAATGATTGCGCAAATAACAAATGTCGCATTTGCAATGATAAATTTGGGCCAAAACCATTTCTCGTGTCATGTGACAACCAGACCGAAGGTGGTGGATGGACAGTTATTCAAAGAAGAATTAATGGATCTGTAGATTTCTACCGTAATTGGACTGAATATAAGGATGGCTTTGGAAATATCGATGGAGAATTTTTTATTGGTTTAGATAAATTACATATTCTGACAACAACACTACAACCGGTAGAACTAATGATACAGTTAAAAGACTTTAATGATACTTTGAAATATGCCAAATATGATGAATTTATTGTTGGTAATGATATTGACCATTACAAATTATTAAAAGTTGGAAAATATTCTGGTAATGCGGGTGATTCATTTAGCCAACACCAAGATTGTAAATTTACAACCAAAGATCGTGACAATGATAAATATACCACCGGGAATTGTGCTATCGATAAAAAGGGAGCATGGTGGTATGAAAATTGTTTATGGAGGTAAATTAAAAATAAAAAAAACATGTGTTTCTTTTATTTTTCTTCTAAATAAGTATTTATTTTTACGTTTTCCAGCAGTTTAAATGGAAGATATCATGATATGACCAAAGAATCAAAAGTTGTAGATGGTATAAAATGGCGAGATTTTCATGGCTACCGTTATTCTATGAAATTTGTTCAAATGATGATTAGACCTAAGAAAACAAATACTTAAATCCTAAAAAAAAACAGAACAACCAAATAAAGTTCCACCAAAATGTTCAACGCTAAATTATGGGTTGAACTTAGGGTTTGGGGTCCGAAAATTCCCGGAAATTTTTCGTCGGGAATTCCCGGGAATTTTTTTTAATTTTCCCGGGAAAAACGGGGAATTTAATATTCATGTAGTTTTATAATCCTATAGAAAAAAATTTTACTGTTTGTATCGCCTAATTGAAAATTGTACAATTGTACTAAAGGAGTTTTTAGATGCTAATACGAAATATAAATAAAATTAGATACAAGTGATATTTTAGATAATTGAAAATCATTTGATCGGTGCGCTGATGACTATTTGACTACTTTTCACTGGGAAAAAAACGTTTTATTTTGTGATGAATGAATGATGATGTACCATTTTAAAATTTCATTTAAATACTAATTTTTCATTCCATAACACCATTCACAAAAGTGAATGGGTGAAAAGGGTAGACATTTTTCAAAAATGCATCCTAAAATTGCATTTGCATTATGAATGCATTTTAAATTGTATTATTATTTTTTAACTACTATATTAAAAGAGGACATATTCATCTTCTACATGCAGCTTTAATCATTAAAATCCGTTAACAACTTTTAGAGTTATTGATGTTTAAAGTTACACACTTTTCCGATTATTTTGACTTTTCGAAAAAAAAAAAAAAATATATATATATATATATTTAGTTTTCAATAAGTTTGTGTCCGTACTTTTTGGATAAAATGAGAAAAGGCTGATATTTCTCTAAAAAATTTACAAAAATACGGGAACACGAAAAACAATTTATTTAGAAGGTAAACATCAAACTATTTGGAAATTAATGTGTGAATGTTATTTTATTTTTTCGCATATATCAACGTTCTTAATTTTTTTTTAATTGAAACTTTCTTCTTAGTACCAAAAACTAAATATTTATTATTTATTTTCATTCAAAGTTTTTATTTGTATATTTTTATTTTTTGTTTATTTGACTATTTACTAAGTCTATCCAAAGATATACTGCCTGTTTCTCTATGTCGAACGAAAAATTCGTTTCGAATAAATGTATGGAAAACACCAAATAAATTTAAAATTTTGTTTTTGTTTTCTATACGTTATTGATGTTTAAAGTTACACACTTTTCCGATTATTTTGACTTTTCGAAAAATTAAAATCGTGAATAAATACGCGAATTTTTTGAAATTCCAAAAAATGGGGATATTTAAATGGCTCCATAGGAAATATGCGTGCCAAATATGAACAATATCGGATGACACTCTGTCAAAAAATTTGCATTTTTTATAAATCTTTCATGAAATGGACGATATATATATATATATATATATATATATATATATATATATATATATATATATATATATATATATATATATATATGTATATATATATATATATATATATATATATATATATATATATATATATATATATATATATATATATATATATGTATATATATATATATATATATATATATATATATATATATATATTATATATATATATATATATATATATTTTTAGTTTTCAATAAGTTTGTGTCCGTACTTTTTGGATAAAATGAGAAAATATATATATATATATATATATATATATATAATATATATATATATATACATATACATATATATATATATATATATATATATATATATATATATATATATATATATATATATATATATATATATATATATATATATATATGTATATATATATATAGTATATATATATATATATATATATATATATATATATATATATATATATATATATATATATATATATATATATATATATATATATATATATGTATATATATATATATATATATATATATATATATATATATATATATATATATATATATATATTTTTAGTTTTCAATAAGTTTGTGTCCGTACTTTTTGGATAAAATGAGAAAAGGCTGATATTTCTCTAAAAAATTTACAAAAATACGGGAACACGAAAAACAATTTATTTAGAAGGTAAACATCAAACTATTTGGAAATTAATGTGTGAATGTTATTTTATTTTTTCGCATATATCAACGTTCTTAATTTTTTTTTAATTGAAACTTTCTTCTTAGTACCAAAAACTAAATATTTATTATTTATTTTCATTCAAAGTTTTTATTTGTATATTTTTATTTTTTGTTTATTTGACTATTTACTAAGTCTATCCAAAGATATACTGCCTGTTTCTCTATGTCGAATGAAAAATTCGTTTCGAATAAATGTATGGAAAACACCAAATAAATTTAAAATTTTGTTTTTGTTTTCTATACATTTATTCGAAACGAATTTTTCGTTCGACATAGAGAAACAGCCAGATAGTCTGGGCTGTTTCGTGCACGAAGTAGAACATTATTATCTTAAAATCTCTATCATTTCCCAATTTTGGAGTACGGGAACACTTTTTGGTAAAATAGAAATCTCGCGTGGTCCAATTTAGGTACGGGAACAAAGCTAATATTTTACAAAAGTAGCCAAAAAATATTTTCTAAATCTAATTCGTAATAGATTTGAATAGAAGAAAATTTTATTTCAAAATATTTTTTAAGCTTGAATTGTAATATTGGTAGTGGATTCTTCAAGCAATTAATTCTTGTGAAGTTAAAGAATTTAAGTCTATGAATTAAATATGAAAGCTTTAAAGAAATTGATGCGAAAATAAATTGAATTCGATTTTCAAAAGTGAATTAAACAATTAAACCTTTGGAGCACTTATTTTTTTTTTTTTTTATTTTTTTTTTTGTGAAGTATTTAAGATTGTTTAAATTTTTAATTGGTGTTACACTATAATACTTTGTATTAATACCAAAAATATTTTCAAATGTATTATGCTGTAAATACCTTCAATACTTTGTATGTTGAAGTCTTTAAATATTTTAAATGTAATTGCATCTCTTAAAGCAAATTTCGGCACATTTTTTTATTTGTAGTCAACTCTGTTCAATTTTTGGTTTTTAATGGTATTAACACAAAGTATTATAGTGTAAAACCACCTTAACTAATCATAAATTTGATTTATAATGTTGTTTTATAGTACTGAATAGAAAAAATTACAGTCTATATAAAAAATCATTGCTTCTTTTTTAAATTTATCGAAATCGAATTTTTTATTCCCGTTTCCCGGGAAACAAAATATCACGGGAAACCCCAAACCCTAGTTGATCTATATCGAATTTAAAAAATATCTCTTTTTTCATTAATGGATATTCATAAATGCGTAAAATACTACAATCGGTTAAAAGTCTGATATAAATGCACATATGTATCTATATAACCTACACAAAAGTATACAAAATGCAAAGTAAAGAGGATTCGATAAGTTGTATATTAATGAACACAATCGCAAAAAAAAAGTTGTAAAAGTACCCCTCTAGAAGTATGTTCTTACACTGAACCAAATCTCGTAGGTAATATTGACGAACATTTTTCGTAGAATTTTAACGAAAAAAAATAATTAAATTAACAGATTTTTTCTTCAAATCAATAGAATTTTTCTTCAAATCAACAAATTTTCTTCAAATCTACTAAAAAATTTTTGTCAAAAATATTTTTTAGTAAAATATGTTGATTTGAATAAAATTTCGTTAAAAAATTTGTAACGATTTCTAAGGTGGTCGTCGGTGTGGGGGGGGTGTCTGTGTTCCCAAATAAATAATATAGTTCAAAATCGTTTTCCAGGGATTTTACTTTAGGTAGCATATTACAAACAAATATTTGATTCACAAATTAAAATAGAAGAAGAAATAAAATAGAATGTGGTGATAACCGAAGTATATAGCGAAGTATGTTTCCCGCTATACACTTCTCAAAACCCGCCCTCCTAGCTGACTAATTGAACGTTGATTGTCAGCCCTATTATAATAAAATAAAACAGCAAATCTTATTTACCCCATACCTTCAACATCACCTTTCATAATAAATATTCAAAAATATTCAAAATTTCATGTTTAATGAATGACAATTTAGTTTATTTAATAATAAAATTAAAAAAAAAAAAATCAAAATTATTAAATATAACAATTTATTACAATATGTAATTTGGTCACCATTTGAAATAATATTCGGAAATTTATTATATTATTTTATATATTTAGATATTACTAATTAAGCTTCATTTATTATATGTTTTTTTTTATATAAAAAGAAAATGATTTAAATTGAGAAGAATGCTGGTGACCTTTTTTTTATGTTTTATAAATTGTAAGGTGTGCAATATGTTATATTATGAATATTTAAAATTGAAAGTTAAAAAAGGTTATTCACACTGCGTATAAGTGATAACTAATTTTCATTTATACTTTTAAGAACGTTTAAATATTCATAATGAGTGAAATTTTTAAATATAGTGTATAAGAAATTAAATAAACTTACATTTGCAATATCCCTCGATGTCAGCAGGCGCCGGATGACATTAAAGCTTTGATTAATTTAATTATTATGATTTTAAATTTAAAATGTATGAATGAATGTGTGCATCAGTTATTATTTCTAACCGATACAACACAATAGGATAAAGGAAGGAGTTTAAGTGTGCATGTTGTGTTTAGAAGTTAGACTTCTATGTGTGAGTGTTGTCTGAATGTAGGGTGTTCTTATGAATTAATTATTTGTGTACTGATTTTGATGTTTATTAGTGTATTTCTATATATTTCTTTTTCTTTTTAAATATATATAAATTTAGGTGACCAAATATAAAAAAATTTAAAACAAAAACAACAAAAGATTAATTAAATATTAATAAAAAAAAAAATATTTAGAACACAACAAAGAAAACTATGATATTTAAAGTATTAAAAGTTAAAATTGGACCTTCTTTATGGGTTTAATTAATCAAAATTTGTTAAATTAATCGTTCAAAATTGAGGTTATTTCACCAGTAGCAAGACAAAATATGTATCTGGTCACTTAAGGAAGAATTCCAGGTTTTGTGGTGTGTATTTTGTTTCAAATTGATTAAAATCAAAACCGTCTTACGAACAATGACCACTATTAGAATAAATTGTATATCCACTTTATTGTTAATGGTAGATTTGTATAGGGAATTGAACGGCTTTCGAAACGATGACGTTTCTTCAATGATATGAAGGTGAGCACTTAGCTGAGTTTCTGTCCACTGGTGTAAAAATATATAATTGTATCCAATGTCCCTGAAATAGAAATTCAGCATCAATGATGCAAACAATCTCATCAATCTGTTCAGCAACTTAAATCTTTGCAACTACATGTAACAAAGGAAAACAACATATATAACAACAATATCTATGAAGAACTTATATTCCTTACCAAAAACGATGTCGCTATCAATTCCCAAACACAAAAATTTTATATTTCAAATTATACAACAAAAAAAATTCAAATTATATGTCTGTCTTGCACAAAAATAATTTTCCAATGATGAAAATTTTTGAAATTCTAGACATTTCATAATAATTTAAAATCAATGACGACTCAACTTTAAATAATTTCAAAACTTGAATTTCCCACAGCCAGATTAAAAATGTTAGTAAAAAGAAAACAACAAATTTAAAACAATATTCCTAAAATGGTCACATCACAAATTGACGAAAAATCTGTTAAATCGACGAAAATTTTGTTAAATTGGCAGTAACTATTAAACAATTGGCAACACACAATTTTATTCAATTTAACACCCCAAAAAAAGAAGCTAATTTAAATAAATTTTCTGTTAAATTAACTAATATTTTTCGTAAATTTTAAATTGACTAATATTTTTTAGTCAATTTCAATAAAATTCTTCAACTAGACTAAAAATTTGTAAATCGACTAAAAGCATACATATTTTACGAAACTAAATAATTTATTTTATTCAAATTGAATAAATTTCTTCAAATTGAAGAAATTTCTTCAAATTTACTAAAGACATGTAGAATTGAAGAAAATTCTTCAAAATAAGTTTGAACGTCTTTACATACAATTACAGTTTTTGATAATATGTAAAAAATATAAAAATATATATTTCTTATAATTGTATTATTTATTTAGTTTTTACTAGAAATTATTGACTGTACTATTTATTTGTATGAACGATATTTAAAAAATTTTATAAAATATACTAATAAATAAACTAATTTACATTTACTATGAAGTAGTAAAAATAAATACAAATTCTACAATATGATTAAAAAATTTAGTAAATTTTACTAAAGACATGTAAAATTGAAGAGATTTTTTTAAAATTAACAATTTTATTTTAGTCAAATTGAATAATATTCTTGAATTTGACTAAATATCTTCAAATTTACTAACGACATGTAGAATTGAAGAAATTTCGTTAATATTTACTAATTTATTTTAGTCAAATTGAACAAAATTCTTTAAATTGACGAAATTTCTTCAATTTTACTAAAGGCATGTAGAATTGAATAAATTTCATCAATTTAAATAATTTATTTTAGTCAAATTGAAGAAACATGTGTAGAACTGAAGAAATTTCTTCAATACAGAAAATGCATACCGAAGAGGATCAGTTGAAAGACAAACTATAAAACTTGTGCACGTGTTTTTGTGTCAATAGATTTAAATTTCGTTTAAATTTTTTTTATACAAATACGAAAATTCTCGAATAAATAAAACATAGTGAAAAATAAGTTTGAATTTGTGTTAAATCAGATATACTTCAAGAAAAAGCAAGTTTCGATCAATAAATATATAATTCTTCTGCAAAAAATTTTAATTTATGTGCAAACTCATGGATGGCACAAAATGCAACCAACTAAAGCACTGTTAAGCATAAGGACATTTGGAGGACTTTTTTATACTTTTCATGGTAATGTTAGACATTTTAAATTTTTAATATTTTAAGTATATATACTTATTTTATAAATTATTTCGATAGCAAATATAAACAAATTAAATTAATCATCTGCTAGATCATCATTATCTCAAGGAACCTTTTTGGATTATGGAGAACTGCACGACAAAATTTCATTGGAAAACCTAAAAAAAAAACCTACTACAAGTAAGCACAAATGATTTGCAAATGTACGTAAATATTTTTTGTACTTTGTATATAAACTTTTTTATTTATATTTTCGTTTTCTTTACATTTACATGTTGCTATTGATCATCCAGAAATAACTTTAAAAATATTAAGTTATAAATCAGTATGGACTGAAATTGGATGCAGTGCACTGATTGTTGATTACTGAGTGAGTGCACATCTAATGTTCTTAATAAATGGTAAAAAATAGTTTGTTATGTTAAATAAAATGTTTAATAAATGTTTATTTTTTTATTTTCTCAGGTCGATTTCGATTAAACACCTGTACTTGTAGGTTGTTTCCATTTTGAATTATAAAGAATTTTCATAAAACATCATCTTATATAGCGATCATAACAAGGATCCAGCAAACAAACTTTTGTAACAAAATATGAAACAAATAGATAATATACCTGAAGGTAATATGTTACAATTTAATTATAAAATAACAGAATTTCTTATTTCTCAAATATATTTTTATTTTTTAGACGGTAGTAAATTTGTAGTAAATTTGTTTTTTTACATTTTTAAAAGGGTCAAAACTTTATCATAAAATTACTTTAATTAAAACTTTTGCTACGTAAGTTTATATTAAATTTAATTAAATAATTTTCTTTATATATTTTAAAATGCTTATTTATAACATGAATTATATTTTTTTACACAATAAATATTAATAAAGTGTTTAAAATTTCTCATTTGTTTTATTTTGAGGTTTTTAATTTATATTAAATTTTCCTACAGGGCACAGTGTCACATTTGGCAGTTTTAGAACGACAAAAATCCAATTTTGGAGATATTGGTCTTAAATTGTATATTCTGTTAGCAGATAAGGCCTTTAACATTCCAAATAAAAATGGGCGGCTAGAATCACTGACACTTCCATACTGAAAGAAATTAATTTATTTGTATGAATTTCCTGCATATTTTTGTAAATTTTATTAAAATAAGGAATATTTTAAAAGTAGGCGTGGCAAGATTTAATCACACCAATCATAGTGTAGCACTTGCATAACAAATTTTCAGCCATAATCATAAGATGTTTAAATAATTCTTAAAAAAATGCTAAAATGGGGTATCTCATATTTTTTTCTAGTATTTTAAAAAATCGCAAAAAGTCGCAGCCAAAATTCTCAGATATAATTTTATAGATATCATTTTATATAGCAATCGTATTTTTAAATTGGAATTCGTTGGAACTTTTTTGTTCCAGTCCATTAAATATAAAATTTTCCAAAAAATATATTTTTTAATATTGTGATTTCTTTTAAATAAAAAATAATATTTTTAGTATTTATTTTTTAACCTAGAAAATTACAACAGAATAATTTGGATACATTTTTTATTACATACCAAAAAAATCATATTAATATCTGCAGTATTTACTAAGATATATGAAGTTAAAATTATCATACTTCTTTACAAAAGTTGTAAGTAAAATTAAAATATTTTTAAAAGTTGCAACTTTGAAAGTCCATAATTTGCGATATAGACACTTACCAACACTTTAAGTATTTTTTCCATAAAATATGATATGTTTACTAATAAATGCGAGAAAAATTACTTCAATTAATAAGCTTTTATTTTCGTATTTTTGTCGTTCTAATGTGGATAAATGTGACACTGTGCAGGGGTTAAATTGAGAAAATTTTGTTGATTTTAATAAAATTCAAATGTTAAATTGAATAAACATTCTTCAATTTGAAGAAAAAAATTAGTTAATTTGAATAAATTTTTTATTCAATTTAACTAAAATTTAGTAAAATTAAATAAAATAATTTAGTTAAATTGAATAAAAATTCTTCAATATGAATAAAATTTTTAGTTAATTTGAATAATATTTCTTCAATTTGACTAAAAATTTGTCAAATTAAATACCTTTTAATTCACTAATTGAATTAGTCATATTAACGAATTTTCGTCGATTTAACTAACTTACGAAAAATTAACAAAAAATTCTGTTGAATTGAATAACAATTTTGTTGGTTGATATTTAACCTACTTTTCTTCAATTCTACACCCCATTTTACCGTATTTACCGTATTGCTCATTTTTGGTTCAATGTATATGATTCCCAAAATATTACATCTCAATGTTAAAATTTACGTGAACTGGACCATTTTCAAAACACCCCTAAAATTGCGTATTTCTTTAAATGTCATTATCAAAATTTTAGTTATAAGAAAATTAACTTCAATTTATAATAGAGGCTTACTACGAACTTGAATATTCATTGAAATAATTATTATGTTTCTTATCAGTCGCGGAATATTAAGATTTTACTATACATTTTTATCATAATTTCATTATTCAAACATGTAATGTCGGAAATTTTTCAAAATATATTAGGCTTAATGTACCAAGGAATGGTCTGTTGCTATTGAAGATAACACGTAATTAATCCATTAAGAGCTAGAGGGTAAATTTTATGCATTTAATTCCCAAAAGGTTAAATTAGCAATTTTTACAAATAAGTCGCATGGAAGTACTCATTACACGTAAATATTGATAATTTTATGAAAAACATAATAAGTTCATTTAAAACTGCTATAATAATCGAATAAAAAAGAGTTTTTGAAATTTAGCCGCTAATTTACACGAATTTACAGTTTTTTGATCAATTTATGCTTTCGCATTTATATCCTTAACTAAACATTTATTTGCCGTTAAAATTAACCAATTATGGACCGGAAATCCCAAAATTTTGGACAACTGAAGGGTTAAATTTCAATAGTATTTAATGAGACTTTTCTAATGATGCTCTAAAATATAGTTTACGATGGAAAAGGTTAATATTCAAACTAAGTATAATAAAATACTATTTAAAATAAAACCATTGAAAATTTTACTAAAATTTTAATTTCGCGAGAATGAATAAATTATAAATAAATTAAATTATGTCGTTTTTCTAGCATATTTTGTAATTTTTTTTTTTTTTATTTATTTTTTTTTTTTTTTTTTTTTGACAAAAAGTCTTTTAAATATGGTCCAGCTCACGTAAATGAAATAATTGAACGAAATATTTTAGAAGTTAGTTTAAAACATATCAATCTTTAATTTTAGGCGGTAAGTTTGTAACTTTTTTTGCCCCCATATAATTCAAGGCACTTTAATATGTATATGAGGAAAATCCAAAAATTTCGAAATTGTTGGAAACGTACTTTCCCAATAAACATCGATTCAAACCTTATAATTTGTTGGAAAATTTTCTTTAATAAATAGCATAATTATCAAATTAAATTCGAATTTAAAAAATATGGGTTATGAAATTTCAAAATTTCAAAAATTTCCAGTTAAAGTATAATGTTAGGTTTTTATAATATTTTCAAGTGATTGTAAAGTGTAAAGTTAAGTTTTTTAAATGTATAGAAAATATTGACATTCATAAATTTTATAATGAAAAGAAACAATAATAAAATATATTTATTCCGTTGTGTATTTTAATGTTTTTAATTAAATTGTTGTTTTTTATATAAAAATAAATTGTGTTTAAAAAATATATTAAACAATTATATGAAATTGTGTAAATTTATAATTGAAGAATTGTCGAAATTTATAATTGAAAAATAGTTTTCATTTGGCACAGCAATGTTGTAAAATTTGTTCCCCATTGGAAAATTTGAAATTTCTTTGAACATTGTTACCGTTTGGTACACACTCTTAATAAAGCTTTTAATTTTTTTTTTTTTTTTTATAAAAAAGTTTAAAACTTAGACATGTTTGTTCAAAAAATAAAATATTATACAACTTTATAGAAAGAAAATATTTGTACGCAATTGTGCCGCAATAAAATGGACAAAATTAACTACTATGGTCCATGAAATATGATGAACAATATCTTTAAAATGATGAATGCAAAATTTCCTTTTCAGCTAATATAAAAAAAAATATATCAATATATAATTTATTCATGCAAAATTTCAGTTTTAAAAATTGTTTAGAAAAAAAAATTATTTAATGTTTAACTCAAGTGTATTTTAAAATTTGTAAAAAACGTTTTGAAAATATTTGAGAAACATTTGTTTGTTAAAGAAACTTCTAGCATATTTTTAAATTACGAAAGCGTTTGACAAATACAATTGTTATAGTAGAACCCTTTTGTTGAAGAAAGGCATAGTTTTGTATTTGAAATAATATGAATTTAAAGCCTTTTCTCACAGCTATTGTTTGAAATTTAAACTTGCTTTCAAATGATTAAATATGAAATTTAAAAGGTTTTTGCTTATTGGGTTAAGTCAATGTTTGTTTTAAAATTACAAAAAGTGTTCAAGGCTTTTTTTAGATCTTACAAAATAACTAAGAAATCCAAAATTTTAAATCATTCGCCTAAAATCTCACGGATATACAGACATTTAAATATAAAAATCGTAAAAAAAAAAAAACTGATTTGAAACTTTCAAGGATTTTTGGATTCATTTTAGTTTAGCACTAACAATTTATTGACTTCAACCATAGAAAATAGTCCATAGTCGAAAGACAAAACATAGAAAATTCATTTGCTGTATAATAAGTATCCGTTTTACTATCCGTTGAAAAGTCATTCGGTGATAAAAAAAATGGAACCAAAAACTTATGATTTTTGAAAATTTTCATTTTTTTTTATATATTCAGTGAATTTAAATTTAGAGGCCAGAATTTTAAAGATGAAGTGATTACTTATAATGTAATGTATATCACGTTGATGTCAGGAAACTAGATAGCATCATCACAAATTTTCATATAATTGGAGTAAATATTTCTAAAAGTATGTTTTTCGCTACTGACAATATCGCGTAAACCTAATTTATTAATAAATCATATGTTCGAGTCAAAATGGCGTTAAACATTTTTTAAATACAAAAAATTTATGTAATTTCAAAAATTTTCAACAAAATTTATGATTGATATGATTTTAGATCAACGAAAAATATCTGAAAAGAATCATTTTAATGATTAAAATTTATATTATGAGAAAAAATTAAAGAAACGTCATTTATATCAGCTACAGCGGCATTCATATTTTAAACATATTTTGCTTGCTGACAACTAAAGGGCTGCGCAAACACATTCATTTTCTTGCCGGCGTAAAACATTCACTTCAATGAACTCTGTTATAGTGAAAAATTATATGTATAGATAAGTATACCATTCATTCATTATAAGAAAGTGTGAGTAGATAAAACGAAAATAAAAAAACAATTCTGTGTATGTTTTGGCAATGATCGTAGGCTAACAGTTACTTCGTTGTGAGTTTTTTTTCGCTGTTCGTATCAACTTCACTCAGTGTACGACCATTTTCATGAATAATTCGAATTATCAGTAGATACTATGAATGTTTATGCTTTATGTGATGGATATTATGTTTTGCTTGTTTGGTGGTTGCTTTATAACGTAGTAAAAAAAAACAGAAGTTTATGGTAACATTCTAAAGATTTTACATATTGATATAGTTACAAAATGAAATATTGTGATATTTTAATTGTATTTTTATTTATAATACATCAATTAAATTTGTTATAATTTTCTATTTTATTAAAAAAAAAATAAATAATTAAAGAAGAAAATATTTAAATTAATCAAAATTAAAAGAAATTTTTTTTCTTAAGAAGATATTCATACGTTTTTATATGATTATTGTAATCTTAAATAATATTCATATATATTTAAATGAAAAAAATTCAACAAATTTTTATGATTTTGATTGCAAAACAATATATTTAAATACAAAAAAAAAAAAAAAAAATATTTTCATAATTTTATTAAGCAAAAACTCCAAAGAAATAAAAATATTCCGCCACAGAAGGTTTGAAAAAAAGTTACATAGTTTTTTTCAAATATTTAAGTATAAAAATGAAAATATTACTTATTTTTATTATTCCAGTCAAATTTAAAAATATTACAAAATATTAATGATGATCAAAAATATTCAAATATTTTTTAAGAATAGAAAAATTTAAATGTTTTGAAAAAGATTTTTTAAAATTGAATATAAAATATAGATTAATTGTATTCAACCTAAGGAAATAATATATGTATATTTTCAATTTAGTTGAAGACTTTGGAATTTGATTTAAAATTTTTATTTTATATGATAAATAGAAAAATATTTAAAAAAATTTATTTCAAATTATTTTCAAGCAATTGAAGAATATTTTACATTTTTTTATTTTACATCTAAAATATAAATAAACTACATAAAATAATTTATTTTTAACAAATATTTTAGATGAAAATATTCACAAACATTCAAAACTTATTATATTATATATAAAAGCCTGAAATAATAATTATTAGTTTAACAGAAATAAAACTTATTTTCATCAGAGAAATACAAAACAAAATAATGGAAAATTTTACTTTCAATAAAAATCAAATAATAATTTCTTAAACAACTATCAAATTTTCATATAACATTTAAATTAAGTTGATAAAGTTTAAGATATAAATTGACTATTTTAAAAGTAGATATGTCACTGAAAAAGGTATAATCAATTCGGTGCGGATCAATGTATTTCAACTTGTAAAACAACAAAACACGTATGCTATACCCTACAGTAACAAAAAGGTCACAACTCGTCCATTAGTAAACAAACAACCAAAACTTCATATTAAAGAATACACATGTACAAACTAATGTATTGCTCTGTATTTTTTGTATTTCTTTATGGGTAGTACACACATGTACGAACTCATATATGGCTTTTGATCTTTTTTTTTTGTGCTTCTTTGGTGGTGGATTTTGTTTTTGCTTTTGCCACGCACTTTTTATATACAAATAAAAACAAAAGCGAAAAAGAAAATACAATGAATTATCTATTTCATTGCACAATGAAATCGTATACAACATATCCACACAACTCACATAGGTTCTGTACTATATGGTTTCGTATTCTCTACTCATATGTTTTGAGTTTTCGTGGTCAGTTATTGTGGATAATACTCATTCATTCATTTCACAATGAAAAAGCACACAACATGAACTAACTGTTTTTACGATGAATGTATTCAGCATTCATTTTTCGGCATTCATGCAGCCCTTTACTGACAACTAACGCGAAGTATAAACGATGTTAATATTGATGTTAAATGAAAGTATTTTACTTGCTTAATACTAAAATGTGGATGGCGTCAAAATACTGTAAGGACTTAAAATTGTATGTACCAAAAAACATATTTTTTAACCTCAAAAATCAACCCTACATATTTTGCATTATAGTTAAAATTTTGAATATACAGTTTCTTAAAAATTATCTTTATATCTGAACGGATTTCAACGATTTTTGTATATCTCTTTATCTCTTTTAGTTTAAGAGATATTAGGCTCAAAGTTTAAAATGTTTACTTTATAGCCTGCCTTAATGAAGTTTTTTTGCTACAGAGGGTCCAATTAATGTTTTTAATTAAACCGATTTTATTTAAACTTTCCTTATTTCATTAGCAACACCATAGTTTCTCATATCTAGAGTTTTTAATAAAATCAATTTATCCTCAAATAAGAAACAAGTTAAAAATAATATAATATTCAGTTCCAAAAAAATTAAAATCGCACTTTTTGTTAAGAATGCTATCAATAGTAGTAATGTTTAAACGACTATATTTTCCTAACTAAAGCCGATAT